>BJBW01002029.1:52500-191257 GCA_004320125.1 Scolopax mira
TAGCACCTCATGCCAGAGCAAACATTATTCCTCAGTCATCAGAGTTTGTTGAGTTACCAGCACAGTAGCCCAGTGCTTTGGCACGTGGTCTGATCTCCACTGAAAACTATTGCCACAGCCTTCCCTGGAAGGGTTTGAAAAAGCATTACTGCTGTTGACCTTTAAATCAGCCCTTTTCCCCATTAATTTACCCTTGCTTTCCCTTGATGATCCACTTCCTGGTGCTTCTTCTGCAGTGATGACGGTGGGGCTGCCGTGTGCAGCCTTTGGTGCCAATTACTGCCTGCCTAACTGAGGTGTGGGGTGAAGCACATCCTGCATTGAAATAATTTTATTACTACTAAAAATACTTTGGTTTCATTTTTTCCTTTGATGTTTCACTCTCCAGCTTCGAAGGGGGTTGGCCTGGAGAAGGGAAGAAGCACAGGAGCACGTTAGTGAGGTTTGAGTTGAGCTCATGTTGCTGCCAAAGGTCTCCTCTGTGGCGGGACTGCCAGTCGTTCCTTGCAGAGATGGCTGCAGAGAGAGCTTTGTCCTGGTGTCCTCCTTCCTGCTGGGTGAGGTGGTGTGTGCACAGACTGCAGAGAGGTGGAGGTTGTGGAGCTGAGAAGTTGCTCCGTGTGTGTCCTTCTGGGCTGTAGCTGGTAAGGAATGGTTGAACTCTGAGTAGCTGGATCCGTGTGGGGGTGGAGATTGGGTTCACAGGGACCATTTTTAAGCGGTGGAAAATTCAAGGCTGATGGTTATGAGTAAAAAATTATCACTGCTTTGTTTGTGGTGGTCCTGGCGAGATGGTAATGTGTGCTTAATTGCTGGGACTTCAAACCCAACCCCTGTTGGCTTTAACAGCCTACTGGATTTTGCATGGTTGTATCACAACTTGCCCTTTCTCACAACATCACCCCGTTTGTGCCTTGGCTTCTGCCTGTCTGTGGTGAGATAACCAGACTAATCTGAGACAGTACCTTTAAAAAAGCTGGTTGATTTTTTTTTTTTTAACCTGAGGTGGAAAGAAATGCAATATTAGAATGACAAAAATCTCATAAAGATGAATCATGTTAAGGTCTGTCTTCTGTGTTGGGTGCCTTTTGGACAGTTGGTTTAAGGTGGCCTTTGAATACCTTTTAGGTGGATTTGCTGCAACCTGCATTGTCAGAGGGTTTGCTGGGTTTGTTGTTTTGGGGTTTTTAAATCCGTGTGTCCACAGGTGTCCGTGCTGTCCTGGCTGAGAGTAAATTTTTCTGATACCCAAATATCTGCTTGTTCCTTCTCTTAGAGCAGAGCTTTCTGTCTTTATGTTATTTAGGATGGAGTTATGTGTTACGAAACACGTCCTCCAGGATGGGAGGTTGTACCCTTGTCCCAGTTCTGCTGCTGACCTCGGTGGCCTCCTCGTTGGCCCAGGGCCTTGGGAAGGTTCTCTGGAGCTCAGGTGCATTGCCAGCCCCAGGTGAAGGGAGCAGGAAGGGAGGAAGGAGGCCAGTACTTCCTTTTTCCTTTGGAATAAGATCCTAGAGACAGGGAGCCGGCACCATTACCAACGATGATGTCATTCCATAAGGTGTCACGGGGGTAATGAAGGAATGAGGTGGGTCTGCACACTGGTCTGGGTGCATCTCCCAGCTTCTGGGGATCCCTGGCTATTTTTCAGTTGATGTTCCTCATCAAACATTCAGCAGTTGTAGGTTTAATGTCTGCAACGCTTCGGGGCTAATTACACGATGACCTGCTGCCAGAACAACTTGTGTTTGGCTCCTGCAGTAATTTATTTTTCTCCGTGCTGGATTCCACTCTGGCTTTGATTGTTTAGGGGGAGTAACGAGCACCTCCTGCACTGCTGTAACCCCCGGCACTTGGAGCACAAACACTCTATGAAAATGAAGAGCAGGTTGAAATTTGCAGTTGGTGAGTGAGATTCTGGGAGGAGTGAAGAAGATTGGAAAAGTAACAGTGGAGTCAAGTTCCACATCCCAGCCTCTGCCTGCTCACGGCTTCACCTCCTGCTATGTGAGTAGTTACTTGTGCTTTTTGGTTGTTGGGTTGGGTTTTTTTAATTTTGGGTTAGAGATTTTTTTTTCCCAGCTTCATAGATGAAAGCTGTTGCATCTAATAAGGACACTTTACTGAAATTGATTATCTACTATTAAGTTCTTATTCTTGTCTCTACTTTTTTATAAAAACTATTAATATGACTATTGTACTAATAATAATAATGAAAAAATGTTGCCAGCATAGTTTCATAACTGTAATTCAAAAGGGTACAAATCCACCTTGGGAATCAACGTTATTTGTTTTACACATGGATGTGTTACAATGCTCCAGGTGTGGCCTTTGGGGAAAAAAAACCAAGCCCTTTTTTTGGCATTAGATTCCATCCGGGTGAGCTCTGCTGCAAAGCCGAGTGAAGATTTCCAGGCACTGCTTGCAGAGGCTTTGGCAGCACAAACCCGGCTGCACTGGCTCAGCAAAAATTACAAATCCTGCAGTTTAATTAACTGCAGTTGGTTGGTTTTAATTACTTTCCTCTTCAAGACCATCTTTTCTTGGAAACGGTGTCTTCCAGCATGTTTTCCCTCAGCTTCCATTGCAGTGAGCACAACTGTATCATCTCCAACTCCTTGAGGGAACGTCCTACCCGTCATGACTAACAAAACCCTCCCTCGGCTTAGTCTGACTAGCCCAGCCTCACTAGGAAATTACTGCTGCAGGATGAGCCTCTAGGGGCTCTTCTGCCTTCTGGAGGCTTGGCCTCAAGGAACTGACACCTCTGAGCCTCCCTCTCTCTTGAGTCTGGACCTTAATTTCTGTCCTTGCTCCTCAAAGTGGTGTGCTCTTCCCTAAGACCATGAGCCTCTATCAGGGCACCTTTTGTGAACACAGAACTAAGCCACCACCTGAGCAGCACCATGACAAGCTTGTCCTTTTCCACCCCGAAAGGCAACACCAACCCACATCTAACAAACAAAGCTGCTTTGATTTTCACAGAGCAGCCACGAGCCACCTTGATAGCCTTCAGCTTGTGCCTCTATTACCGATGGAGGAACCTTGTGGTGGTACAGTGGGGTTAATCCTAGGAAGAGAAGTCATGCCTGGAATACATCTCGCAGGGAAGGTAGGCCGCCATGTGCTAAACTCCCAGTGGGCTACTTTCAGTGAAGCCCACTGTTCTGGTTGGTACCTCTGGGACATGGCCTACATGGGACGAGTCCTGCCCTTGTTTGGCCCAGGCAGCAGATGATAAACCATGCTAAGGCCCACAGCCTTTTGCCAGACCCAGCAGCCACAGTCCTCACCCCAACACTCGCTGCCCTGAATGGACATTTTACCACATATATTTGTTACTTTTTCAGCAAGGCAGGATAATGGTTTTAAACTGGAAGAGGGGAGATCTAGATTAGGTATCGGGAAGAAATTGGCACTGGAACAGGTTGCCCGGGGAAGTCATGGATGCCTCATCCCTGGAGGTGTTGAAGGCCAGGCAGGGGGGTTGGAACTCGACGACCTTTAAGGTCGTTTCTAACCTGAACCATTCTGTGATTCTATGAAGTCAAACTCACTGAAAACAAAGGACGTGTAAAAGGAGGGGGAGCCCTGACAGCACAAACCAAAATCAGATATACGTATGGAGGTAAGTAATAGTGATTACATCACTCTCGGAATTTAAGCAGTGGAGCCAGAGTCATTGAAGACCAAACACGGACTAGCTTCATGGAAAGAATTTATTAGAAACTGTTAAGCACTACACAAAACTAGTTTGTATTTTTTTTTCAGTAGACAGCACTGCAGCCCTTGGCTACAAACACTGGGCCGTGGACACTGGCTGCTCCCCAGATGCCTCCTCCGGCTCAGCCGCGGGAGCAGCACAAGGAAAACCCTCTCCCTTGGCCCGAGTTGACAGAAGGTGATGGGGTTTTGTACTTGTTTTCCTCAAGGCAGTTGGGATGGAAGGAATTCCCGATGCCCGAGAGGCATCAAGGGGGGGCTCCGTGTCCCCAGCGCGTCACCCTCCGTGCTCCTGCAGGGCAGCACCTTCAGAGGTTCAATAAATAGAAATACAGCTTTCACACTTCTTTAACAAAAAACACGACCCCCTGCCTTCTCAGGCAGCCACACTAACACAGCCCTTACTGCTTTTCAGGAAAAACAGGAAGAGAGTCTCTGTATTAAGGCAATGCATTATTATGTTGTTTTTTTTTAATTTGACATAGAAATTGTAACAAACTGCATATTTTCTGAGTATTCCATCGTAAAAAATAGAGTTAGGGATCACACGCTACTCTACTCTTCATTTGAAATACAGTGGAGCATCACTATAGTCACTGCCCCAGCAACGTGGCAGCAGGTGACAGCTGATCATCCAGGAGCTGCAAAACAAGAAATTTTAATGACCCCCCTCTTCCCAGTTCAAACCCTCCATGGGTCCTTCCCACCCAATTTCCACCTCTCCTCTAAAAGGAAAAAAAAAAAACCAAAACCCAACCAAACCCCATAAAACATTTATCTGTCTCCTGAAAGGAGCTTTATAGCAAGGCTCAACTGTATAGAGTAAAAAGATATAAAAAGTCATTCAAATCCAAAGAGTCAGAGAAGGAAAATGTAATAAAAATAGTTACGCACGGCGTGAGAAACCAGGAGAGACATAGCAATTTGCTACAACATTTTTTTTTTCAAAAAGTGCTAACCCATTTTAGCTTAAAATAGTTCAAGAGATCATACAAATTGCTACCACACTGTAAAACCGAGTATTTTGAAAAAAAATCTAAAACCTGGCTTGACTGTAGAAAATGTATTATATCTGTTTCTAATTTACATAGTATTTTTCTTTAGGCACACAAAAATAAATATAGACAGTCAAATGCTTCATAAAGTCTGTAGAAAGCTATAGTTAAATCCGAGTGAGCAATTGTGATAAACATCATATTTGTTACACATATATCTCTCTGTATATACTCGTGTGTGTGCACAGGGGATACGTATCCCTTATTTCATCCTCAGGCTTCTGTAAAAGTTACTTACAGGGTAAGACTCTGTTTCCTGCCACCAACAGTTAATTTGGGAACTAGTGGGTACCAGGAGGTAATTTCTCAGAATAGCAGATTGATACTTTTGGACAGAAATGGTTTATTCCTGCTGTTGGGCCAGGAGCAGAAGCCGGGCTGAGCCAAGGCCAGAGGCCGGAGGGGGAGCGCTGGAATTCTCTCGGTGCTCTCTGGGAGTAGGGAACAGCTGCCTCTGTCTCACAGAGCCAGAAGGATCCCTAAGAGGGTGGTTCAGCACCTCTCCCTGCTGGTTCTACCTCCCTGGATGTCCCCACACCTGCCTGTGGCACCTCTGCTGCCTCCTGCCTAAAGCACCCGGGAAGGAGAGAAGCTGCTGCACCTCACCTCGGGTGGTGCCCGCTCCACGATCCGCCCCACCAGCCCTGGCTGACAAAGGCAAGTATCAGGCAGCTCAGCCTGGCACGAGTGGCCATCTCTGGTCAAGCCTGGGAACGCAGTCCAGCTGGTTTTGGTTTTACTTGAAGAAGAAACCGATTTACTTTTCTGACCGTCCGGCTCTCGCTGGCAACTGCCCTTCCGGCTCAGGGCAGGGTCAGAGCCCGGCTGAGGCCGTGGGTGGGCGCTGCCGGAGCGCTCTCGGGCACAGCACGGTTATTCAGGGTCATCCCACTAGCTTAAAACAAATTGAAAAACGTCACAAAATGAAACCAAGCAGCATAATTTTTATTTGGTGTTACAACAGAGGGGCAGCGCCCGGGGCTTTGGGCACCGCCTTTTACTGTTTATGATTTTTCTTTTTAAAATCTAAACAGTTCTCCTGTTCAGGTGACTCCATGTGCTTTTTTTTTTTTATATATATATACACATTGTGACCCCTGCATTCAGCCTGTCCAGTTAACGCTAGAAATATTTCTCAAAGCAATACATTATTTTATCTTTGCTATAATTAAGGAGAAATCAAAAGAAAAAAAATTTCCTTTAATCTGACCGCTGACGTGTTCTGTACATACCTGTTCCAAACCCAGGGTACTCAGACAGAAGTTTCTAATTTAATGCACTCTTGTTATTCAAGTCAAAACAACTGTACATCTAAGTATCCACACAATCGTACATTCCTAATGATTCTTCTTTACACCTTTATTTTTATTTTTTTTTTAGACATCTGTTTTAAAAAAGGAATAAAGAAGTTGCCCTGTAGATCTATATTTCTTTAGAACAAAACATTATATACTACATTGAAAAATAATTTTATCAAAACCCGATTCAAATCACTGTCATGTACAATTTTTCATTTAACGGTTTGTGTTGAAATTGCACTTTGCAGATAGAATAAAATTAAAAACTGAAACCACGTTCTATTTATTTCATTTCCTTTCAGAGGAGACTGCCTCTTCGGGATTTTTCTTCCGCGAATGTTTATATTTGTCTACATACGCTTTCACTAGATTGGCCACTTTTGCAGAATTAACTTCTCCGCTCTTGCTATGACAAACCTACAACAGTTTTAAAGGAAAAAAAAATATGTTTGAAACGCTGCTGCTCGTTGACAGTTGTTTCATGCTATTTATTCATCTTCCCAACACCTCAGGTTTCTCCATCCAGGCAGGACACCTTGGAAAACTCTTGGTACTTCCCCAAGTACTTCCCCATCCCCATTCAGCTCTTTCAAATAACGAGCGAGCCACGTTCTGAGGAGCTGAGAAAGCTCTCGTGGATGGAGAAAGACCACGGTATTTTTGCTTTTCCTGTTCCCTCTCCCAGCAATGACCCCACATGATCCACAATGATCCCACAAGATCCAGGAAACCCACCCCAAGGCCCAGGTCAATCCCAACGTGCGCATTTCAGATGAACAGATCGACTTACTTTATCTACAGCTTTCCGCACAATTTCTTTGTATTCTTCCTTCGTGATGTCTTTATTTTGGTAGAAAGGCTTTATAGCTAGTTTGACCTCTTGTGCCGCTTTTTCTTGAATTAACAATTTCTGATGATGAAAAAACAAACTCGAGTTTTAATTTCCAGTGCCTGCGCATGTTTCTCTTCATTCATTGCAAATTAAAACTTCACGAGGCAAAGATACTCCAGAAGAGCAGAAAACTCTGCTCACATTTCAGCTCCCGGGTGAGCTGCCCGTCTTCTACTAAGAAGAGAGTGTTGCCCCACAGCAACATTTTATTTATATTAGTGTTGCTTTAAAGAAAACTATATTAGAAAGATTCATCTGGCTAGTCTGATGTCCTGCAGCCGCCACGGAAGTATCACATATATGATGGCATTAAGTATATGACACAGAAGGGCTACTGTCATTGCTATTTTTTAGTATCTCGATTTTTTAATTTTATATAAAACATATATATATATAAAAAAGCCCACCCCATGTAGATATAGACTCTGAACTTTGAACTTGCCTGGTCCTTCTTGGAGCTATCTGCGCTGGCTTCCACCGTTACACTCGCTTTGTTCTCTCCTACTTTCCCCGCTGCGTTAGAGCTTTTGACGTGACTTGAGGAGGTGGCGTTACCCGAGCTTGGTCCCTGAACTGTTCCCAGGGCTGCTGCTGGAGCAGGCAAGGCTGGAGCACTCATGTTATTACTCACGTGAGCAGCATTTGGAACACCCTGTTGTATTAAAAGTTAGAGGCAGTTAACACGTTCTCCTGCAGCGTGACAACGCGCCTTTCTAGAAGTCCCAGCAGCTCTAGAAAGAGCCTCGATGCTACACGCTTGGGTTCGTTATGGAAGGCACACAAACTGCATCAGAGCCACCCAAAGGGAAAAAATAAATATAAAGCTCGAACAGGAAAGCGTCCTCCATGTCACCTCCATGTGGTCGCTCAATTCCGGCTCTGATCCCTCTGAGAAAGCGAGCAAAGCACCCAGCCAACCGGCGGGGGGGGAAGGGAGCTTAGGGCTGCACGACCTCTCTGCTGGCCACAGGAGAGCACAGGAAGCCCTGTTCTGAATATCAGAGTAACGGGTTTTTTCAAAATCGGCACCTAAACACATAAGAAGTTACCTTCAAACACACTTGCACTCGTGCATCCTAACAAAGCTGCTTTGAGAACATTTATTTTCATGTTTCTTATCAGCTCGAACTCGAGAATGGATTTCAAATGTGAACAAAGCGACTGGTCTGCTCCAGGCTAGAGGTGAAACACTGCCTGAGGCTGCTCTTCAAGGAAAAGCCATTTTCTGTACGTTTCCAAACATCACCAAATGACCGTGGGCACTGTTAATCCTTTGGAATGGAAAAATTTAGCAGCTCTCAGACCTGAGATGGATGTCATTTTTAGTAAAAGCCAAGAACACAACACGTTTCCTGTAGGCTACCCCAAACACAGCTTCTTTTGCAGTTAACTGGCACGACTTATGTTCACATCTGCATTTATCCAGATGGAAAACAGAGAGGAATTTGAGCTCCTTGGAAAGGCCACAGCTGTTGAGCTGTTACAGTCAGTACACTAAAGCTCACCAGCGTGTGCTCTTCATCTTCCTTGCAAGAGGAAGGTCAGGTGGAGCCCCCCAGTATTCACTGACTTGTATTGTGCTACCACCAAGGACCCGTTCAGTGAAAGCTCAAAGCAGCAGCAGCAGCAGCAGCAGCTCCTCCCAAGAGTATCCAGGTGCAGAGACCATCCCACAAGAGCAGGGAATGGCAACAAATACAACAGGGGCTTTCCTAACAGACAACTGCATCTCGGAGCGATGGCAATCTATAGGAAGGTTATTTACTGCTGCACCAGACACTCTATTTCAGAGAGGTTTGTAGCCTACGTTCTGACTTGACTTTACATTTTTAGAGGTTAAACCTACTGAATTTCCAATTGTGAAAATATTTTAATTACGGACAGCAGGCTTTAATGAAATCAGCAAGCAATCTACCAGCATTTTAGTTCCAAGAATACCGTAATGTTTTACTTTGCAGAGTATTAAAGTATTTAATCCATCTGGCCCACCTGTATCCACCCATAGTACTTAACTCCTTTTGTTCTAAGTTAATGAATACAATGGGTAACAGCAGCTGGAAGTGAAAAGGATGCAGGTCATTTATCAGTTCCCTTCAAATCTTTAGAGATGGCACGTGAAAACAGAGGGGCAGAAATCACTGTTGTGAGACATCACTTTTTCCACCTGGAATGCAGGGAAAGCATTTTAGGTGAGAGCAGGCAGCCTGCACCAGGAGGAAAGCACAAACCTCACTCTGTGCCCTTTACACATACACATCCCCTCCTGGGGCCACGCATTCTCCTGGACGTTGTTCATATTCCTTTCCCTGATATGAAAGCTCTTAATACGTAAACAGCTGGACACAGGAGGAGCTCACAAACCCAGAGGTTGGGTATCTTGAGAGGCACAAAGAGATGGATGGTCTTACCTGCTCCAGGCAGGACAGTCTTTTTCAAAATGGAGAAATGAAGTGGGAGTCAGGTTGGAACAGGGCATGCAAAAACGTGAAATTAAATATACCAAAGAAAGCTTGGAAATTTATAACAAAAAACTGCAAAAGATTAAACAGAAAAGAAACTGTGTGTGTCTGTGTGTATAAGCTGCTGAGATACCGGCTGGTGGAGAATGGACATGTGGAAGGAATGGGTGCCATGCAGTACTCGATGGCTTTCCTCTCCCAATACACCACAGGGGATGGGAACCACAGCAAAGAGGCTGCAGGGGGTTCACGCATAAGCTCAAGAATCAGGTACTGAAGGGGAAACCTTAGTTTTGGAAACAGGGCACTTCCAAGGAGAAAAAGGTAATGGAGAATGCTGATGAATTTTTCAGCGTTCCATTCCCAGCCGGAACACCTCATTACCACAAAACCCCAGTTATGGTGGCCTGTATTATTATTTAAAAGCTACAGCCCCATGACATCTCATATCCTCATGGATACTTCCACTTCAAATTTGGCGTGGGGCGGAAAAAGCCAGGCAAGAGAGAAAGAAAGGGCATCAAGTATAAATTTATCAAGACTATGGCGATTCCATAGAAGAAAAAGCCATAACTGATATTCCTTCAGAGCTGCTCTTGCCGTGGCTCCCGCTAAAGCCTACCTGCAGCTGTTTTCCATCCTGCTGGGAAGCGATGTAGCTGACTGGTTGAGATGGTGGGGGTGGAGGTGGAGGCGGAGGTAATCCCTGAGACAAATTAGGAGGAGCAGCTACCTGTATGAGAGGCACTCCGGCGGGGAGGTGCATGGGCATCGGAGGGTGCATGCTGAAGGGATTTCGTGGCATATTCATCATGGGAGGAGGGACACCCACTGGGTAGGGGAAGATATTCATGGGCTGGTGCTGCGCGTTCACCGGTGGCATTACATTCATTGGCTGCTGCATCATGTTGATTGGTAACTGAGAACCGTCGCTTTGCTGGCTGCCTTGGTCTTTGAGGTTTGGATCTGTCAAAAGAAAAAAAAACAGACAGTGTATAGAGTGGAAAATCCCTACTTTATAAAGTAGAAGCGGAGCCAGGTGTCTGAACTCTGCACGAAGGACGGAGTATCAAAAAGCTTAACATTATTACACTCCTCACCAGACACACATTGCACGAGCCAATGCTGGTTTCTGAGCTTACAAGGTTTGGGTTACTATGGCAGCCTGCATTTTGAATTTCTATTTTCTCTACTTGTTCCCACAGCACACCTAATAAATTATTTCATCACAATGAAAAGAGTAATTGTCCCCCAAAGAGCAGGAAGACAACGTAACGTACCCAGCATCTGCAACTGCAGTCACACCTTGCCACGTCCACATGCCCCCCTCCCCCTGGCCCGACTCACACACACTCACTGCAGCCCTTTTTGGGAACTAGAGAAATACTCTGCTGCTTTGGCTTTTTTTTTTTTCCACTGAATAATAAATCATCCTCAACCAATTTCAAAGATGTTCATATTCAGAAAGAGTTGTTCGAACCCCCTGTAATGGTACAATAGGTAAAGCCTAGAAGTAAAAATAACCTCTCGGGGTGGCAAGTATTTAAAAAAATTGCTATCTCACACTAGAAGCCAAAATATTAAACTTTAGATACAAGCAGCAAACCTTCCAAAAGTCAAGAAATTAGTTCTGAGAAACAGGTGATGGGTTATAATTAACATATCCTTCCTTTAAAGTCCCTTCCTTGAGAAACCCTGTCATTTAATTCACAGGGACTGATATTTAAATGCTTATGCCTCACCCCAAATCACCTTTTTTAAAGATCATGGGATAACAGAACCACAGAGGTTGAAAGAGACCTATGGAGACCATCTAGTCCAACCCCACCAGGTTGATTGCCAACCCAGCCTGTTTTATCCAGTTTTGAGAGATGACTGTATGTTCTCAGCTGAATTCATGTTCCAAAAGTGAATGTAAGAGCGTGATCGGTCCAGAACAACATGAAATAAAGACTGCAAATCACACAATACTTTCAATTAAAGGTTTGTTAAATTTTGCCTGCAGCAGGCTGAAGGTTGACAAAGTTGCCTCAAAACTAAGAAGCCACCAACGCAGTGGTCTCTGAAAAGAGGGAGAAAACTGCTGGCATATAGGATGAAACCAGATAAAAACAAATGACAAAACAAAAAGCCAATGGGAAAGTGCAAGCGTGGTTGCCTTCAGAACTGGATTTTACAGGTTCTTAAATACAACAGGCATCTGTATCTTACTTCAGAGAATTAATAATCTGTGAATGATTTCTTAGCTGTTCAGAATCAATCTCATCCACTTTCTACCAAAAAGGCTTTCTTTCTGTCAGGGTGGTTAGATTTTTTTTATATATAAAATAATCAAAAGTATTAGACCTCCACTAAAATTCCTCAAAAGCCTCAAAGTACAGTAAAAGTACCATTTTTGCATTTCTAAGTCTCCCAACATTTTTTAAGCTTATTTAAAAATAAGAAAGACATCAACATAATGATTTGTCATCTCTAGAATCTACTGTGTGGGTCTGCTCAGGCAAATGCAAACCTTGGAAAAAAATTACCCTTTTTAAAAGGTGTGTGGAGGCTAAAAGTAACCACGAAGAGGACATGTTTTCTCTTCAACCAAATTGATTTACTTAAGTGGCACTCTTCAGGTGCGTAGTCCTTAAATTATGCCTAAGCAAAACCAAAAAGCCATTATAAGGCCACAAAACCACAAAAAATCCCTGAACTCAACACCTGCTGTCCTCCATATTGCAAAAAAGGCTACAGATTCACCTCAAATTATTTTGAAGAATTAATCAACTCCAGACAGGTCACTGTGACTAGGATTTCACTCAGCGACTGCAGCTGTGACTAAGCTTTTACGTTTCAAAGCCATGAATACCTTGTTCCGGTGTCTCTTCTTCTTGTCTCATTCCCCATCCAGACTGTGGGCTCGATGAATTGCGTCCTCTTCTCGAATAATAATTCTGCACATCAGCAGGCAAAGTCTTCCTCACAGCCCAGCTCGACGCAGATGTCCACCCAGACCTGTCGGCAGGCGTCTCGAAAGAGTAATCTTGTTCAGTCTTACGCTTGTAGGGCTGATGCTCCGGGAACCTCGAAGTTTCATTCCCAGAACCATTTGCATTCCCTGAGAGAGGTTTTCTATTTTGCCAGTGATTTTCACTCTGGTCTCCGTACGTGAAACCACCTCTTCCACGCCCCCCTCGGCCACGCTGACCTCTCCCTCGATTCGGGATCCAACCCGAACCAAAGTTTTTATTCCAAGAGTGCCCTGAATTATCGTGCCTGCTGTCTTCCCAGTGTGGTTTCTCTCTCTCCCTGTTCCTGACGTCAGGAAGGGAGTTTATCCTTTCCATTACCCAGTCTGGACAATCATTCCTCCGCTTGTCGGAAGAGCACTGATCCTCGTTGGTTTTTTCTGTATTGTCTTTTTCTTTTGTAAGACTTTCATGCTGTTTCTCTTGATCACTTCTTCTGTACCGATCATTTCCTCTCGGACTCCTCCAGCTGTCGTTTGCCCATCTCTCTTTCCATCGAGGTGAATGACTGTCCCTCTCATTTCTAGAGAAGGAAGGACCTTTATTTCTTGTCCTAGATCGTGATCTTGACCTAGATCGTG
Organism: Scolopax mira; assembly: GCA_004320125.1. Lineage (NCBI taxonomy): Eukaryota > Metazoa > Chordata > Aves > Charadriiformes > Scolopacidae > Scolopax > Scolopax mira. The sequence goes on from BJBW01002029.1 coordinate 65,523, forward strand.
ACCGTGACCTAGACCACCTCTTATTTCTTCTGTCTCTGTCACGATCTCTTCTTTGACTATCTCTATCGCTGCTTCGAGATCTAGATTTTTGCCTCGGAGACGAATCCTTAGTTCTTGACCGAGAAGATGATCTCCTGCTTTCCCTGGCAGTTTCCCTTTTGGGAGATCTAGACAGTGTTTTCTTCTCCTCTTTGAGTGCCTCTCTCTTTGGAGAATGAGATGAGGATCTCCTTCCCTCCCTCACAGTTTCCTTCTTGGGTGATGGTGAGCTCCTATCTCTGGTCATGTCCCTTTTAGGGGATGGTGACTGAGATTTCCTGCCCTCTCTCCTAGAAGGAGACCAAGTTGTTGATGGTGAGTGAAACCTAGACCTTCTAGTTCGAGTCTTTTTCTCTTTTTGGGGTTCCGACTGGCACTCTCCTTCTTGAGGAATACTTTCATCCTTTTCATCAGAAAGTCCTGAAACTGATGTATAGTTTTCTGCATCACCCTGTGAGGAGTTCACTTCTCCTTGCTCTGTACTTTCAGCTGGTGGTAACGGCTCAACCTGAGGTTCATTCTGGTCACTACAAAATGAGTCACAATCCATCGGTATCATTTCATTGTTATCTTCACCAAAAGGCTTATGTTCAGCATTTACCTGGGGTGACTCTGAAGTTCTACCCTCTTCACTTTCTGGCATGGTGTTCTCTTTTAAGGATTGTTCTGATGTACTGTCTACAGAAATATTATGTACTAAAGTACCCGGTTCTTCCTCTTGAACATCTTTTAAGTTTTGAATATTTGTACTTGCACAGTCTACTGTTTTTTCTTCAGCCTCAGAATCATCTATTTCTATGGCTTCTGGATGATCAGGCAATTCACTTCCAGGGCTCTCTAATGGCTGATCTTTTTCCAAAGGTGCTGGATATTCCAATGATTCATTTTCTGGACTAGCTACAGGTTGATCCATTTTTTCTGGACTTTCTATATTTTCCATCGATTCACTCTGAGGACTACACAATGTCTGATCTACTTTTTCAGAAGTTGCATGGTCACATACTTCACCTCTGGGACTAGCTACTGTTTCTGTTTGTTCAAGAGCATTGTCAGAGATATCCTGATTCGTACGATCTACATTTTTTTCAGTAACATCTTTTACTTCAAATTCCTGGCTTTCATCCCCTGACGTTAGTACTGGAGGTTCTTGGGCAGAAACACTTACATTCACGTTATCTGAAGCATCTTCATCTTTGTCACATTCTCCTGTAGTTCCCTCAATTTCTGCATGTTCACTACAGCTTTCCAATCCGTTAGCAGATTCTGTTTCCACGTTATTGTTCTGCAGAAGGCTTGTGTTATTGCTCTCATCATCTGACTGCTGGTCTTTATCCAATGTTAGGATTGCTTCAGACTCAGCAACATCATCATCTTCCACTGAATCACTGGATGATTTTTCAGAACGTGCAGAACTTCTCAGTTTCTTTTTAACCACAGGTGTTTGTTGTTTAACTGTTCTTTTAGACTTTCTTTTCGGAGGAGCCTTCCCTGATTCTGAAGGAGATTTATTCAGAGATGGGTTATTGCCATCAGAGGCACCACATGCAGAACTGCTTGACCGAGGTGAGCTCCGAGATTGACTCAGAGTCTCGTTTTTGCTGTTTCGTGCAGATCTTCTTCTAGGAGTAGTGTTCACCAATTTCCTTCTAGTTCCTCTAGTGCCAGATGAACCAGAAGCTTGCTTTTTCTCTTCTCCTTCTTGGGTACATGCAACAGCATATCCTTTGCCTAAAGATTCTAAGAAAAGCAGACTACATTAAAGTTTGATAATAACCATTTATCCAAACACAGTTAAGAACATAAAATGACCAGTTTAACAGATCTCCTTGAATAATGCAATTTAAGATTTAGTTTAGAAATGCTGCCACAGCATTCGTTCATTGTTTTGGTTTGGTTTTTATTTTTCATTGCAGACTTTTTCTTTAAAGAACAGAATTAAACTAAGGAATTGACACGTCAGACATCTAAACACACATTTTAGAAGCAGTATTGGCATGGCTACATGGACAGCAACGGCATTCACAATGAAACCACGACTGAATTGCTGTTCAAAGATAGCATTTAAGCTGTTAGAAAAGTAAGGAATTAATCACATGAGATTGTTAGCACAGAGCGGTTCCCATTATTCTAAAATGCAGGTCTCTTGGCAGCGAAGCCTCAATACGAAGCTCAATACTACAGAAAGTGACATTTTTCAATGGCCATCAGTGGATGATCTCATGGGAAGCAATTGATCAGAAGCAGCCATGGCAGCACACCTCTCCACAACAATCTGATTTCAGACAAACTCATTCACTGGTTGTAAGGCAGACCCTGCAGGCTCCATGGCAAACTGGACAGACTCTGCTGCAAAGTCCCCAGGGTTCCTGCAGCATCTAACAAACTGAATGAGGCATGCAAGCTTTGGTGCGTCAAAAAACCTAAAGCTTTAAGAAGAATGATCTCAAGCTGCACATAGCAGCATGGGAGTTCTTGAGTGGATACTGTAATAACTTATTTTCCACTATCCAAAATTTAAGAAAAGTTTCTGCAGGGAAGCCAAGAGTTATATTCACTGCAAAGGGAACAGTCGATACTCCCGATACCTACAAAAGCTTATGAGGGGCAGCTCAGGAATTAACAATTGGTGATAATTAAATATACTTGAATTTAACAGTCACTTCAGAACTAAATTAAAGTCTTGAGATGTTTGGTAATTTGATTCTTACTTTGTGTAGACTTCAGAAAGCATCAGGAATTTGGTGTTTAAATGAATTCTTTTTGCAGCTTCATTTTCATAAACAAATAGTAGAAACTTGCTAAGAAAGATTAATTTCAATGGATTTTGCAATAGTTTTATCACATCACACTTGAACTCTTGATCCTAACTCTCTGTATAACATTATTTCCCGTGTTTTTACTCCACCAAAACATTCATTAAATGTATTCTTAAAGGGATTATATAAAAATCAAATAGGAATAAGACAAGTATGTAACAGCACAAAATCCTCTTTCTACCATTTAGTAATTTGTTTGCAGAATCAAAACCATATTTACTGTCTTTTAAATGTAAACTTATCATCTGATAACCATAGAGCTGTAACTCTACAAGCACTCACTAGCTTTTAGAAGGCTACAGCAGAGCACAGGACTATAATCACCTCCTCTGACTTCCCTTGTAAACACAGTAATTTGACTGAACATGAGGAAAAAAAATACCTGGCTTTGGTTTTCAGGTGTTCACTGATCAAATTACCACTTAAGAGAATGAAAGCCAATGGTATCAATTGTATAGAAGGTACCACGTATTTAAAAGACACCAATGTGTGTGGTAAAGAATTTCCAAAGGAGTTTTAGGTGACTAGCACTATTTGAGGTACCTATTGGAAGAGTCTCCCCAATAATTTTTGTTAGGAAGCAGTTAACCAGCAGTTATTCAGCCCCATGTGGCTGTCTCAAATTAACTATGTCCTGAAACCTATTAGAGTAGCCAGAAAAACAAGTCAGATATTAAAAATTTGTAATGACATATAATATCTGCGATGATTTGCTTCAACAGGCAAGAAATCACCCTGTAATAAAAACTCAGAATACAAATGGCATGTGGGAATTCTGACAGAATTAAAAAGGGAAGTAATTTTTGTGGCACTTTCAAAGTTCACTTGTGAAATGCAAGCCTCTTTTTAGCATTCCATACTACCTGTAAAATTTTAACAGACAAGCCTCACAAACTTTGGACTTGGACCAAATACAAGGCATTTCAGTTCACTGACTCTTTATTTACAAATATTTTAATCACACAAAAGAACTGCATGATGCCAGCCTAAATCACAGCAGTATTTGTAGACTCACTGACACATTTTCAGGTCAAATTAGTAAAACAACTATTTAATTGTAAGAGAATCTAAAAACTGAAGCATCTACAGGGAGGATTCAGGCAGTACAGTTAACATCACCATCACTGATATTTGTATGACTCCTTGCACAACCCTGGAAGCAACCACCAACTACTCCTCTGATGCAAGATTGTACACTTTGGGTGTGACCAAGAGATGGGGGAGTGTGTGCAAAAATAAAATGAAAAAAAGTGTTTATGCAACCATCTTTCAGACACAATTTGGTAAGAATCGCAAGATCCAGTTTGGGTTTTTTTGTATATGTACTTGTATGGTTTTTTGTATATGTATTCAGTACTTTCTTAATTTTTCTCCTATTCTCCACCTTTTCAGAAAGTCCCAGTGTCCTCTCTGTTTCCTCCATCTCTCATACTTCCTGTAAACCCTTCTCCTTTATATATATATATATTTGCCAGGCATCTCTAACTATTCAGGTTAGGTTTCTTACTTTTGTCCTTACCTGTTTTGTGCAGGTCTGTCTTTTCCTCAGTTTCTATATAAAAACTGAATAGGGAAGGAACACTCACTCAACAGAATGTGAAAGAAATCCTCAAGGGACATCTTCACATCCAACTTACCCTAGTTTCACTAGGAAATTTGAAGACTCTGCGTCTTACTTACTGCATGCTTCATACCAGTAGGAAGTCTTTAACTCAAATTTGAAAATTACTTAAATCTTTAGTGTTGACATACTAAAACATGTTGACATGTTTTAAGATTTTAACTCTTAAATGACTCTTTTATACTTTGTCCACAATATAAATAATATATTACATTAAACATCTGAACTTCAGGTGTTGCAAGAATACATGGAAACATATAAACCAAAAATATCTGGGAAAAAAAAAAAAGATCTCCTTTTCTTTTGTTGTCAAGACTCAAACTCAAGATCTCCTGCCTCTCCCAAAAGATAGCATAAGGGATTTAGTTCCATACTCTGCTTTAGAAGTTGACAATGCTATCAACGTTTCTAGATCAGTTGCTGATATCAACAACAATTACTCACATGTTCTAAATAGTCTAATGTGGAAAAACAAATTTGGAGCTTATTTAAATATTCTTTGTCTTTCCATTGTGAGAAAAAAACCCACTTTGTTTTGTTTTTTTTGTTTGTTTAAAAAATGCTTCTGATGTAGCTTAACAAAGAAACCTGACTGTGTAAGTAGAAGGTAAAGTTAAGTCAAGAGCTATGAGCTAGCATGTTTACTTGTTAGCACTAGAAGCAGAAATGATTAAGCATCAGTTAAATTGTAGTGCTAAACATCAGAGGCCCGAGGAAGCAACCTATCATTTTTTCACAGGGGAATGCAGAGGTGAAATAAGTACCTTTAACAAGAATGCAGAAAATGAATGAATCAAGCATCTTTTTCATGATCATTCTACTACTTATTTCTGTCCAGCAATTCACTCACTTCCTCACAATTTTTGTAAGCCATGAGACCCAAATCTCTCCCATCTCTTTGGCTACTAGTCAAATAAAAGTAATCTAACTCTCAATTCAAAGAAGGTATTATCTCTGGCCTTAGAAAAAACAGCACTCCTTTGTTTTCACTTCTTTGAACTTGTGCAGCCTGTTGGAAGAGAAACTACATTCTTGCTGAGTATGGAGAGAGAGGCTGTAACAGCAACTGGAGGAAGGTAATTCCTTAATTCCTTCCCTGCCTTTGTCTTCTGCTAAATTCCTGACAGACCCTGAGATTGAGCACCTTTGCTTTTTGCCCTGTAGGGCTTGAAGGCTTATTGAAAGAGATCCACACACTGCATTGTTTCCTGACTACTATTCTTCTCTGTCAGGAAACAGTTTGTTCCTTGCAATGCATAATATACCATTGAAATATGTCAAGCAATTCCCAATGTATCAAAAAGAAATCTTAAACAACAGGAAAAGGGAGTTGCAACATGAAAGAAAGTGTTGGATTTAGAAATGGAATTAATCTTCAAATGAAGAACAGTTATGCCAGTTGTGGGGCGGCTTGGTCATCTTCTATATTGCAATTTCTAAATTAAACCATCTGGTTTTGAAATAAAACCAAACTGCATCAAAATAGGTTTTCTGGGGTTTGGTTTTTTTTTTTTTTTCCTGTTAACTGTAAATATATGCTCTGCTTGGACTTCTAAGAATTATATTTTAGCAATACTCCACATGAGCTATAAATAAAACTTACAAAAAAAAAGTTTACCCAAGTTTTCCAAAGGCCTGATATTTGTGGGAAGAATTGTCCCTGCCACTGCAGTGGAAGTGAGAAGAAAAGTCTCGGCTTCAGCTCCGTAAGACATTAAGGGAATTCTGGAAAAGTAAAAGCATTAACATGAATTGTTTTAGTTGTCTGGAGCAAGTTTTGGAAACAATGTACAAAACCAGAACAGTAGGCAACAATGACACTTCCAACCACATCACAGTTGGAGAGAAAGGCAAAGCTGTCAGCGAACAAAACTTTCCTACTCTTATTTAATTTCAGACTTACATTAAGGTCCACTCTAGTAAAAAAGTTCAAGCAAGGTATGCTATGTTAAGGCAATATACATCGCGCTTTCTTCAAAGCCAAACATAGAACTGTAACAAAGAGGTCCTCTTGAAATTAGTAGGCTGTAATACTGGAAGCAAAATTCTGGACACTGATTTCGTACTTTGGCAGAAGCACAGCTTTTTCTGCAGAAAAATGAGAAACAGTCTACACAACAATTTAGTAAAAGCTTGTTTTTTCCAGCTCCTAAGCATACAAAATAAACATATATATATATTCAGACTCCCTCAGCAAACCTTGGACAAAACCAGAATTTAATTATTGATCAAATGAATTAATCACATGCCAAACTTGAAGTGTTATATTAAGATTCTCTGCATTATGAATACTAAACACATACCTTTCAACTCTAGCAAGCGCAGATGAACAGGATAACTCAAGTTCTTGCCTCTTCTGTCTGATTGCTCCATCGACTTCTGTGAATTCTGTACTGAAATACAAATTTCATACAAAAAGTTACAAAAAGTAACTTTGTACTATGACAATTTAGGGGGCTGTTTAGTTTGAGGAAGAGGAGGCTGAGGGGAGACCTGATCACTCTCTACAACTGCCTGAAAGGAGGCTGCAGAGAGGCGGGGGTTGGTCTCTTCTCCCAAGTCACAGATGACAGGACAAGTGGTAATTAGTGACAGAAGGTGTCCCTGGACATGTTTAAGAGTCATTTAGATGTGGTGTTGGGGGATATGGTATAGGGGAGAACTTTACTGTAGAGTAGAGTAGATGGTTGGACTCGATGATCCCAAGGGCCTTTTCCAACCGAAATGACTCTATGATTTTCTATTTCAATAATTTCTGATATCAATAACTTTTTTTTTTTAAATTTCACTGTATTAGAACTCCCAACAGTCATGATGAAACTATGCATTGTTATTTAGAGGGAAGAAAAAGTAACAGCAAACATAAGAGAAGTCCTAAATGAATGAGGCAGATAGAATGAAAAGCAGGAGTTAAAAGACGGAGAAACTTTGCATCTTTGACAAATTAATACTGTTGCTTTTTTTTTCTGTTTACAGCAGACTGCTAAAAACATACAGACACGATGTTTTTTTTATTAGATCATATTATTGAAATAATGTTCTTCCAATGAAAAAATGACTATTCTTGTTCTTCCATTTTCTCAACCAAAAGAATTTTTTTTAAACACCTGTTTGTAAGTATTAGGGTCATTAAGCTAAATTGCTTCATGTATGTTTTAAGTATTCCTCTTGGAGTCAAACAAGAAAAAGGTTGTTTCTGACACAAAACAGTATTTACTGTTAACTGTCCTGGTTTCAGCCGGGACAGAGTCAACTGTTTTGCTAGCAGGTGGTGCAGTGCTGTGTTTTAGATGTGGGATAAGAAATACTTTTGATAGCACACTGGTGTTTTCAGTTGTTAGCAGGCAGTAAAGGCCTTTTCTGCTCCTCACACTATCTAGCCAGTGAGGGGTGGGGGGGCACAAGAAGTTGGGAAGGGAGGATGTTCAGAGTTATCATGTTTGTCTTCCCAAGTAACTGTTGTGCGTGATGGAGCCCTCCCTTCCTGGAGATGGCTGAACACCTGCCTGCAGATGGGAAGCAGTAAGTGAATTCCTTGTTCTGCTTTGCTTGCACATGTGGCTTTTCTTCTGCCCATTAAACTGTCTTATCTCAATCCATGAGTTTTCTCACTCTGACTTTTCTGATTCTCTCCCCAGTCCCAGCCGGGGGCAGTGAGTGAGGGGCTGCTTGGTCCTATCAGCGACTAGGGTTAAACCATGACACCATTTTGCTAACTGCTGTTGTAATAACAGGCCTAACCCCTTCCTATCCAAGGCTTCAATTCAGCAAGCAGTTTAAACATGAGCTAAAAATAAAACTTGGCTCCTACTGAATCAATGAAATTAAAAGCACATACTTAAGTGAACACGCAACAAATTAGGTTGTGCCCTTAATAATACTAATTTTGAAGTGTTTGTATTTATCCTTTATATGCTCTTCATCAAAATATTTTAAAGTGGTATATACAGACAGAAGAAGAAGGAACTACAGCATCCACAATACAGTGACCCAGCAGTTTATATTAAGCACTGGTATATACTAACCAGTCATTTCTACAGCTGAAAAAGGATTCTTCATTGCTACCACTGGCTGGAAGTGTGGAAAAGAAATTGGTTCTGAAGCACTCATTCCAGCAAATCTGTCTTCTGGGCTACAAAAAAATAGTATTATGAATTAAAGACGTCCATAGTAAAATAATTAACATGTAATAATACATGAAGATGCACTGAAATCAAATCATGTCTGCAAGACTTTCGCTCACAAAAAGTAGGCACAATCACAGCTCCATAGTTGTATGTTGAGACTTGCAGTTACAGCAAACAAATTTTCTTTATTTGGTCTAAATTTTCAACACCTGCTCCTTGAATGTTATATTTTATAAAGGTGTTCCATGGCAAAATCTTTAATGCTCCATAAAGAAATTGAGAATAAATGAGCATGATCTTTCCTGTTTCACAACTCCCATTTCTGGTAACTAACAAAGCAGAGTAAGCACAGCACTAGCATCTTTGGGCAGACCCCTTTACAGCAGTTCACTGAACGTTTGGTTTCAAAATAACAGGAAAATGTAATGTAAGTAGTTGGGACTCTCCTTTGCCTTTGGATTTGAAGATTGACTGGTGTGTCAGTTTATACCAGACCTTCACAGAAAGGTACAATACTCAGAATCCACTTCATATTTCAACGAATACAACCTTCTATTTTATTTTGATCTCAACGATCTCACAGTAGCTACTGTGGCTACTGTGCTGCCTTCTGACTGTGTGCAGGAAACTCTGCCACTGTCCACCGGGATGGCTGCAGGGCCAAACCCCGAAGAACTGTAATCTTCCAGACACTTTTCCCAGACTGACCCACTTACCTACACTGACCCATTTTTGCCCTTTATATCCCTTCACCTAAAGCATTAATGCCACCTCAAATCTGACTAAAACATTCTTGTTCATTGTCCATGACTGGCATTTTAAAATGGGAACTTACTACGTCTTCCCATCGTTTTCTTTCAGAATATATTTACTCTGATGAAAAATAAGCTCTGTAATAGGACATATATAAATATATGTCTCAAGTACACAGTCATTACCTATTTGCTTCATCAAATCTTGGCAGTGAGAAATGGTTTTTAATGGGAACATGCTCTATTTCATCAACATGCAAAATTTAACTTTCTCCTAAAAAGCTTTGTGTTTAAGTTTTATTTTAAAAATACTATCATTTTGAACATTAACATTTCTCTTTCCACCTAAAAAAGCTATCCAGATGCTCCACAAATACCCTTATGAAGTAGTTGTTATTAAATCAGTGCATTCTTTTAAATTCTTTTACATTTTGGATAGTTATTGCATAATTAAGCCCTGTATCCCCTCCTCAAGGTTTTTAATGGCTCTACTTTTGTTCATGCACCTTTTTTACAACAGCTACCATTTGAGACATTAATGCTATTAGATAGTGCACAGTAAATCAGTGAAACTAGATATGAAAGCATTCCCCACCCTTGAAGTCAAATTAGAGGTTGATCTACTACTAAGCCAAATCCTTCCAGTTCAAAACCTCTTCAATTCAATGAAAAGTACCTTTAATTTTACATGGTAACAGAACCATATTTTCTAAATAGCTGACCTAGAAGGGGAAGGCCAGAGTTAAAGACATCCCTGAGAATGATGGTGTACAAGCACCAAAGAAATGTGACAACTCAGGCCACCGGCTACTGAAAAGACACATGATGTGTCTACAGTCAACAGGCAAAACAAGGACTTTGGTTTTCCTCCAAATTTTTAAACTTCGAGTAAGCCAGAATGGTGGGGAATGCTGACATATCCACTTTAAAATGAAATTTATGGTCTAGAATTACCGCATGCAAATATATTTATAAGTAAGAAAGCTCTGATCACAAACTTGTGTCCCAGAGACACTAATTATTTTTGAAAGGAGGGAAGGCAGAAATCAAACAGAGCCTTCATAGCACCTTATAAATTCTTCATATTATAAAACTGCATTATAGGCTAAAATTTATGAAGTAAATAAGAAATTTGAAAATACAAACATTCTCAGGAGTAATCTCCCATGAAAAAAACAACTTGATTCAAACTATAATGTCCATGGCTTACTCATATAACAAATTACTTGGTTGATTACAATTACGTATTTTCATGAAAATAATAAAAACCTTCATATCCTTCATACAACGGTACTTGGCTAAAACTTTGTACCTCATACTACCTTCTTTTGGTGTAGAAAGATGAAAACAGATTAAATACAGTATTTTATAATGTAACATTCTAATCTTGATGAAAACATTTACCACCAGAAAACTAAATGCAATCTGAGAAAGAAGCTCATAACCCAGCACTACATTATAATTACTTCCTTCAAGAAAAAAAAGAGACAAAGTGACAAAGTTTGGATCATACCAAAATTAACAAACAGAAGAAGCTAACCTTAAAAATAAGCAGAAAGATACTTTTCTTTCTGCTTTTCATGAAGAGCATGAAAAAAAAAAAAGTTTATAAGTGTTTCACTATCAGAACCAACCTTGTTTATCTTCACAGACAAAGCTTTCTTGTTTCGTTTGTCAAACAATATATTACCTGTGTGGAATAAGAAACAAAACTGATTATTACTTAACAAAGCAAGTCTTGTCAAAATCATTAATGCAATGAGCTGTTAATGAACTTGTATCTTAAATGTATTTACAATGTGTTTACATACCAACTGAATAAAATTAACATGCATGCAGCTTCACAATAGCTTTTTATATATCAAGCAGTTTTTACCTCTTCAGATATCTGCTGTTTCATAAATTATGAACACACTTATGGAACAATATCTATTAAACAAGTCTCTCAAAATGTTGGCCCCAAAATACACTTAAAGTGCTTCTTGTGTCTGAACTCTCACCAAAAAACTTCCTGTTAATAAATGCCAATCATTAACCATTCACCAACTGTCTGATACAGAAAATGACTTCAGGCTGAAACCAAATCCATTTCTCTTGTGACTGAAACTGAAGAGGCAGTCCTTCCAGTAAAATAAGAACAGTAGTTTCACACACTGCAATTTTGTTCTTTTTTAAGTTCCACGCTTCTATTCCTCAGTATTTGGTTTTCATATGCAAATGTAAGTAATTAAAAAAAAATATTAAATTGGCTCATTAAGAAATTCTTGCGTTTTATAATAAAAAACAGCAATTCTAGCAAATAGAGGACAAATGCCAACTTACTGTATTTTTTCTTCACAACTTTGCTTAATTTTGCTGTTAATGGCCCTCTGTCTGGACATAGAGCTCTTCTGCAAGATTAACAAAAGATATTACAGAAGTTAAAGCTGGGCAAATTTAAGCTAACCGTATATACATCCAAACAAAATCAGCTCCTATTTTAAGGAATTTTCATTTTGTGCACAAAACCAAGTTCTGACTGCTATTAAAACCTGAACTTGCATCATGTATAATATCTCCCATGTATTAAAAGCCACAGTGCTTCAAAAACCTTACATATGGAAAAGAAATATCCATTTACAGAACAAACGTAAATATCCTGTATCAAATCTGAATGGTTAATTTTGCTTTATTTCTTGGCAACAAGTAAAAGATGCTACAATCTGCTTGCATAAAAACTTTGAAGAATATCAAAGTAACTTCCAGTTATCTTTTCTGTAGCGAAGTCTGCTTCAAATTCAATTTCAAGAACTCTGTATATACACTGATTTTAGATTATCACTATTCAGTGAAATTTGTCTGTGTAATCCTGAGCTTCCCCTTATACAAGAGTGCAAAGCTGACAAGATAAAACAGGAATGATATTTCCACACCCCTCTCAAACTGGGTAGTAAAAAAGGAATACCACCAATGTTTATGATAATATGCGAGAAAGGGGATGTCTGTTTACATAACCAAAGATTTATATTATTAAAATATGGTCTTAATTCTAATTAAAAAGAAATTAGTTAGAATTGCTTGAAAAATGCACACAGCTTAATCAAGAAATGCATTGCTCCTTACTTCTTCCTTGCTACTGTATATATTCAAGTGTGAATTACATCAGTGATAAAAATAAAGCTGAACTACCACTGATAAAAAAATAGTTTATTTTAAAATAAACTTAATTTAAAAAAAAAATAATTCCAGGGTCTCCATTTTAAAAGAGCTGAATTTATATTTTGAATATTACAATGACATGCTTAGTTTTAAGTGGACGACCAACCTCATAAAACTTCTCGTCTTTGCATGGCTATATTTTCCCTTATTGCAGGCACAGTTTTCCTCTTCTTCCTTCTGTCTTAGTTGTTTTTTAACTCGAACCTGTATTGAAAAATAAAGTCAATCCAATCTAGAATCTCAATACACATGAGCTTTAAATATATTCAAAGTCTCTTGAGGTCTACAGAGCTCAAACAGAAGGACTCAAAACCATTTCAAATCATTACTTCTTTAACCTCACACTTTTGTGTGAGATTTAATTATTTTTTTGTATTTGTTTTTCATGGAATGGAAAAAACCCACCTTGATATGTATATTGGCTTAGATGCATACTAATTCCACAAGACCAAATACCCCTGAACATTCAGACTGCCATGGCAAGTATCTTAAAGCTATGCACTATCTTCCATTGAGAATTTGGAAGTTAAGTTTTTAAACTAAGCTGGTTGATCTGAATATACAAGGTTCAGCTTGGGAAAATGCTGAACTGCCACTCAATTTCAAATGCTTCCTCATAATTAAAACCCACCAGATTTCCCTCTATATATAATGGGCTTCATATAATATTGGGGGGGGGGGTCTCCACATCTTCAAAATTCTAAGACAGCAATATAATTTTTATTACATACTATGAAGTTACTTCAATGGCTACATTGCAATAGTTTGCATTAGATATTCTGTATTTCTTCATTCTAGAATGCTGGATTTATACACAACTCCTTAAGCCAATAGAGGGAAGGAAAGCTGCCAATGCCCTGATTGTGTCCCTTCTACCACTGACCATGGTGTCAGCATTTCTCAGTACATTCCATCTGCCCCTACGGCTCCAGTGGCTCTTTTTCAGACCAGGACCCTTGTTCTCTGCCCACCTGTTTACACTGCAGTTCTATGGACAAAGAACCTTTCAGACTGTATTTTGACACAGTCTCTACACTCTTCCCATCGAAAATTCAGTTTATCTTGTTTCAGCTGCTTCCTTGATTCTTTAGCAATAAAGAAGATAAAATATCCTAGCATAATTTTCCGTGAGAAGGAATTATCTGCGGCTGTCAGTCCAGTAGTCCCTTTGCAGCTGACTGCCTGGGCCTCTAGAAGCACAAGAAATGGGTAGTGGGAGCTTGTGTTCTAAACATAGCAAAATGCAAACCAAACATCTTCAGAGTTATTTATAACCATAATTTCATCACAGAATTTCAAAACTGTACACAGAATTATCAGCATCTTTCTATATACATTTTCAAGATCATCTATCAGAATCAAGTTTTTTTCCTACTTGATAAATTACTCTCCATAGAGTATTCAAAATAGTTGAAAGCTGAAAAAATTCAGAAATTTAGGTTGAATGAGGCTTAGTGTTAATTAATTCCTCTTGCCTTCTTGTGTTTTTTTTCTGTGAATTGGAGGCTGTGAACATATAAGATTCACCTCAGCTGAAAAAAAGGCAAGATTGCATGCTAATTGATATAGCACTTGTTTACAAAACCTGGTTAAAAAACCAAACCAATTACTGTAATTCTATTCTCAGATATATCATGAATGCTCAAAGATACTTTAAAGTAGCAAGATCAGCTTTGTGATTATTATTAATGTAAACACTTGCCTTGAAAAAATAATTAAGAATAATTCCTAGCTTCAAATATGTAATAGAGACATTAAAGTAATAATTATTTTCCTAGGAAAGCTTATTTAACACAGATTTATGAATTGAAGGCTGCAGCATAACTCAGTGTTCCTACAACTAAAGTTATTTTAAAAAAGAAGTCTGGAACTTACCTTTATCTGCTTTTCTAATGCATCAAGCCTGCATACTGCTCGAAATGGTCTCCGATCAATAGGACATGAAGCCTGTGTCTGAAAAATTATTTTTCTTATTGCAAAATTCGTAATAAGTTAGGAAAGGTCTCAGTTTTCTATGTTTTTATTTGTTATTATAGTATCTTACAGAAGCACGCTCAGGATTTTCTTTCATATAAGTAGATTTCTCCTTAGGGAAAAATCTAAAGGAAACAGGAACGCAACTCAGAAGTTGTGTTCAAAGAAGGGAAAGCATTTTACATTGTTAGCTACATCTTTTTATCTTTTAATCCCTGTTAGGCAATTGATTTTATACCAATATGCAAATGTCCTTTTCTTTTTTTTTTTTTTTTTGTTTTAATGTTCTATTTCTTAATGTTCTTTTCAATGGAAAGTGTGCTGAATCATTCCCCCCCAACATAAAACTGGGTGGACCAACAGCAAACAGGGTAACAATTGACTATACTACATCTCCTTTGGGGCAGTCAGCAGAGAGAAGAGGTTCCTAAGTGTGAGACAACAAATGCCTTTGCAAGAGGATGGAACTATAGGTTATTTTACCCTACACTTTGACATAGGTACAGATTTATTGTTTTTTCTCCAATCACCTAAGTATCCTCTTATTGAGGCTGTACTACGTCAGACAATACACAAAGAGAGAACAACAAAATGTTATTAACAATGGAACTGAAAGTCCACATAACTGGATCACGTAGTGAATCAACTTTCAGAGAAATCCATAGTAGGCAATATTTTCTGCTAGAGAACTGTTTATTCACTTAAATTATGTATTTGTGCAGGTTTTGGTGAGTTTTCTTTATTTGTTTTGGGTTTTTGTCACTTTCCTTCCTTCCCTCCCTCTTCATTCCATCGGCATTCTCAGGCTCAGTTGAGAATTCTTCTAAAACAAAAAAAAAACAACAACCCACACCCAGACTCTAGCCCAAATTTATCCACTGAATAAGAACTAGTATATGAATTGTATGCCCTTAAGGGGCATGCGATTTCTGCCTTTAAGAGAACTATCAGGGTATTGCACTTTATATTTATGCAAGGAAGACACTGTATTAGAATTGCATCAGCAGCTATGAGAAACTTGCATGTGAACGCTGCCCTGAAATTCAGTGGTAAACTTCATTCTTGTCTTTTCATTTGGGCTTCCCCCTCATTTCCAGATCGTTCTGTTTGTTTCTCAATTCCAAAGAGTGCTCAACTTCTTTTTCACCTACCAGCCCCTAAAACCTCCAGCATTCAGGCAGCTTCTGATTTCAATTGAAGTAGACAGAACAAAGTTAAACTGACTAAAAAAGAAAAATAACCACCAAACAAAACCAAAAAACCCCATGGGTAGTTTCACAAACAAGCTGTGTAAGTTAAAGCCATTACCTCTCCTTTTGATCTTCTGGCATTTTATCCTAACTAAAAACTTCCCCCTGTTGGGGGATACCATTGTTCCCTGCAGTGTCATGGCCTTGGTGAAGAAAAGCATATTGGGTAATTAAGCCAGTTCCCTGAGGACTTGGATGATGAAAACAGTTTTTGTCCTGCAGTCAACCCAAGCTACTGCACCCTAAGGTAGCGGTGTGTTGTTCACTTGGAATATCCGACAGGATGCAATGCCCTCTAACAGCTGAATCAGCTGCAAACTTTCAGGTAATACTTTGATTCTTAGATACACCAGACTGTCAAAGACAGGCAGGAGGAAGTTAATTTTCTTAGTCATTTTCAGTCTCATTTCAGGATTTAGCTTGGCTGAAAAGTAAGTTTTTCCAACAATACAATCTGTTTCTACATAAAAATTTACACATGAATATTAAGTTATGTTCCCATGTTTAAGTCACAGTAAGTTATGTTTATTCTTACAATGAAGCATCATAGAATACTGAGCGTTACAAGCATTTTTGCTTCCCTAGTATTTACTGTTGTATGCTCAGTTCTTCTCGACAAATGTTTAACAATTTCATACAGTTATACATAGTAGTAGAAAGAGAGGAAAACATTCTGGAAGAATCAAAAGCTACCCCTAGGTTCGGCTGTGTTGAGAAACAGCAGATGCTCTTTCCACTCCCACGCAGTTGCTTTTCATAGCCCCAGCATTATCTGACACAACGGATCTCTAGAGAAACTCGTAGTAAAGACAGGAGAGTCCCATGTGCACCCCTTTCCCCTCCAGCATCATACAATTGTAGGGCAGCCCTGAGGAAAGCCAGAGGTTTCTTCATCTGTGTAACAGCTTTGTCTAAACATAGAATCATAGAGTGGTTAGAGGTGGAAGGGACCTTAAAGATCATCGAGTTCCAACACCCCTGCCATGGGGCAGCAGCTCTCCTCTGTCAGCTAACAGATAAGAACAAGCCTTTTAAGTGGAAACAAGAAAAAAAGTTTCCCCTGTCCTTCCCCCTTCCCCCAGCAAGACTCAATTTGTGCTGCTTTGTGTGCTCACAAAGGAGTGAGGGGGGGAAAAAAACAAAGTTGACTACATTTTTACAAGAAGCAATCATGAGGAGTGGTGGCCTTTCACTCATCTCTTTAATTTTTTTTGAAAAATGGTTCAGTGACTGAAGGTGGTGTTGAGTCTTCTTTCATTCAAGGCCGGTTAGCAATTCCTCTTATGAGATTTCTGTTCAGATATCATCATAAATAATAGTGAGTGTACACTGTCCTTTTTGGGGAGAAGTATTTCAAAGAAGTAAAAAAGCCACTGAGATGGAATGAGTCCAAGCAGCAGCTATCACTTTTATTGGTTGTAAAGGAGGAGGGGTGTGGGATGCATAACAACTTTAAAGAACCACAGCTTCATACAACATCATCCTTTAACATAGCTCTTTAAAAATTAGAACATGTACTCTTTAATGTAATCATCAAAATCATTAGAACCTCACAGCTGGTATTTGTGAGGTGCTTTGCTTTTCTTCCCAACAGCACATTTCTTGGAAAAACACAAAATAGTAGATCAGAACATTCTAAAGTGTCTTTGATTGTTTTACTCTTCACACAAAACTACTCATAGTTTTCGTGTTAAAACTGGTAACTCTGCAGTGATTCATTCTTTCACCTATCCTGTGATATCTTGAGAACTGCCTTCATAAATATGAAGCATTCATGAAGTCTGCAACCTCTGAAAAGCTCCATAAGCATGTTTGTTCTTAAATATTCAAAAAACTCATTTTATTTGTTTTTGATGACACTTTAGAAAAATCTTGCTTTAGCTCCCCAGGTATAACTTAAAGTTCAATATTCCTCTAACTGCTAGAGCATCCCAAACGTGTCATCTCTAAACTCAAGGAGTAAGTGTCCCTTATTTTAACTGCATCACTTCAAAAAGCATCTGAACAAAGTGAGGTAGAAAAAAGGCTGAAACAGCTCCTATATCCCAGCCGGGAATTTTCAGAAAGTTACACAAATAGGTACGAGCTAACCTCAGAATGGATTTGGCTGATATCCCCATCTCATCAAGTTCCATGTTACAAGGTTTCATAACAACTCGTAACAATATGTGAGCATGGAATAAAGTTGCTGCAGTAAATCCCTTCCCCTATAATTTGTTCTTCCTTCAAGTGACCCTTAATAAAGTCTGTTCTTCAGCTACTGTATTGAAAAGCTGATTCAAACAGAAAAATGGTCCTGCACTCTTTACTGCTTCTTTATTAGGGGGCCTGTTAAGCAACTCAAATAATACCAGATTCTCATAACTAAATTCAGGCCTAATGGTGAGGTTTAGAATGCAAAAGTAATGTCTGTGTATTTCACTCCACCTAGTAATAATAGTACACTAAAAAGCCCACAACAGTTCCGCCTCCAACTGAAAAGGGAGGCTGTAAGAACACACATAGTGAGAAACACCTCTCCACATTTCAATGAAAGAAAAGGAGGAGCACAGCAGGAAATGTATTATTTGCTAGAAGCATGTAAAAACCCAAGATTACTTCTTTTTCAGTCTACTTAAAAAAAGCAAGTATCTTTACACTTCGTGTGGTTATGCTTTAGGAAAGCAGAATTTCTGACAAGAGATGTTAGGTTTTTGGGGTTGCTTTTTTGGAAACATCATTTATGCTATAGTAAAGATACAGAATGTGTAAGAACAGATACTCTAATCTCAACAGCTAATCAACAGCCCTAGTTAGAATACTATAAAGCTGTCTTTCTACACTCATCATGCAGGTAGCTAGTCACAGAATCACAGAATGATACAGGGTTGCAAGGGGCCCCTGGAGATCATCTAGTCCAACCCCCCTACCAAAGCAGGTCCATGTGCACCATGTTGCACAGGAATGCGTCCAGGTGGGTTTTGAATGTCTCCAGAGATGAAGACTCCACCACCTCCCTGGACAGCCTGGACATACTCTGTCACCCTCAAAGTGAAGGAGTTCCTTCTCATGCTGAGATAGAACCATCTAAACATCTGTGCCCATTTCCTCTTGTCCTGTCATTGGGCAAAGTCCTTAACTTTCAATCCAAAATCGCTACGAAGTATTAACAAATTCTACTGGAATGGTGGCTGGTTTTAGGAAAGGATGAAATGATTCATTATTTGTAAGGATCTGTGAATTCTGTAAGAAAAGATACTGTATGTACCATTGTATTTCCTTTGACACTATATTATTGGAAGAATTTAAGTTGAACTCAAAACCACAGACTTTTGCACTGCACTTAAGCAACATTAGCTTTGATAAGTTGCTGCTTGAATGTACTTGATAAATAACAGAATCACAAAATGGTTAAGGTTGGAAGGGTCCTCTGTAGGACATCTTGGCCAGATGCCCTACTTAAGCAGGGAGATGTGCCAAGAACAACCATATACCACAAAGACAAATATGTAATTTGAAAAGAGTCATCTAAAGCCTAGCTTTTCTGAAAGAATTTGATTAATAGTTTTTCTGTGCAGCAGTTCTCTTATGTATTGTCTATGTATGCGTTACCATGTATACACTTGGGCAAGAAGGTTTTTTTAATTGTTGTTTAGATTTTTAGATTTATTGTTTCTTTGAACACACTGCATATTTGGCTGGTGAATGTAATCTTAATCCTGCCCACAGTGCTCTTTATTACTGATCACTGTGGAACTTGCTGCCACATCAACTGATTCCTTCCTATGTCCTTTAGGACAAAAGAAATACAGATCAGGAAGAACAGACATTAAGAATTCCAGTTACCATACAGGTAACTCTTTTTTCTCTGAAGAATATACATGTGCCATATACTCTATATAATCCATGTTCCAGACCTTATACCAGCACAAAAGTAACAACTACTCTAAGAATAGAAATCTGCTTGAAACATAATGCAGGAATTTGTGCCAACTGTTCAGTTTTATTTAGTAACCACTGATACTGCACAGGCCTACCTGAATATGCCCCAATGCTTCAGGGAATACACAGCCCAACATACTCCACTTTCAAACCCTCCAGAGAAGGAAAAAAATGAATGAGGGAAACCAAGAGCAGAGACTGAGAGAGATGAGCTTACTAGGAGAGTGTCACAGAAATCAATGTCTCCCCCACAGCCACTGTGATAATGCAGACAACACACCGAGTTTTTTCTTTAGCACTCTTTTCTCATGATGGTTCATAAGAGGAATTAATGGAAGAACAAGGGTAGAAATCTCCAGTATATATATTAGCACTGAAGAACAGAAGGTAAGTTTAAAAAGCCTAAAGCAGAGCAGGGTAAACATTTAATCTCCTTCAATTTAGTATTTTTTTCTTTTAATAGAATACAAAAATGCAGAGAGTTTTCCTCTAATTCATACAGGCAAGATACTATTGCTACTAAAGCAGTTGTCTCAGCTGAGGGTTTTGGCTACTTTGCATGTCCACTTGCCATAGATACCTAGTTAGCCACCCTTCACATTAGCTTTACTTAAATGCTTGCAGAACCGATTATTATAAAGTAGAACACATGTGCTTTTAAAATCAAATAAAAAAATACAACATACAAGCATACTGGAAAAACAATGTTTAAAATGTATAGTTTTGAGCCACCTGATCTGCTAGTTCTCTTCTCTCAGACAAGAGAAACACATGATGCAATTACTTCACTTTGTGTATTTATTAAATCTTTGCATGCCTACTAAAACCAGCCTGCCTGCCCAGTGCTGCCCAGCAGTTCTTGGAAAGTGCTGGTTAGCATGTCCAAAGGCACGACAGATGACAGTCTAATAGCACAGGAGAGTTTAACAGTGCAGGCAACTAAATTTAGTGCACAGCGATGCTCTCGGACGCCACAGTTACCTACAGTAAACACAGCTAAAGACAGTTTTAAAAGAATAGTTTCTCAAAGGTGGTTCTGGTGTCCCCCTCATTTTTCTTTGAGGAATTGGACACCTTTCCTCAAAGGGAAAAAAAATACAGCACTGACTCAAGTGTACTGCTACTTAATTCTGAAACTGAATGTTCAGATTTAGCCATCAGGATCTAATAAATTAAATGTTCTGTGGCAAATTTCTTATTTCTTTTTAGTCCTTCATGGAAGGAACCCGAAGATACTCAATTAAAAGCAATTTTAGATATATGTGCACTTAAAAGCAATATATTATCTACATTATCTCCCCCTCTCCTTAAAAAGTGAGATCCTTTAAGTGTTATGCTTGATGCTTGCAGACAGAAAACCTGCTGGTACAGGACACTTGAATGCAGTTGCAATGTTGAAAATCTTCCATAGATAGAAGGAGCAGAACGGTAAACAAACTCTCACCGCCTGCCTGTGCCACCCTGGTTTTCATTAGAATCTACATAGTTATATACAAAAGCCATAAATTCTGGGAAGACCAGTTATTATGTACTATTTGAAACCAGCAGGTTAAAGTAGTTGCTCCTGTTATATTTTGAACTCCAGGTGCAACACAGAAAGAGGAAGGATCTAACTTGAACACAGACTGCTGATAAAACCTTTGAGTGTACGAAGCTTAACTGTAGATACAAAAAGAACATTTCAAGTAATCTGAGCATTAGGCTTTCTTCTTTTTAAAAGATTATGTTCAATAAGCTTATTCTCAATGTTGTTATTCTCTGGTGCTTAAACAGGAAAACAATGTTTTTAAAACCAATTTATTTATACCCAATAAAAATACTTAATCTTTAAGCAGAATCTGGTAGCACATATTTTTAAAGAGCAGATTACTTGTATATCTTTATTATTCAAAGTGATGTAGAACTAGTAAACCTTATGCAACACATATCAAAAAGATCAAAAACATTTACTTGCTAAATATTAATAGTGGACACAAAACCACACGGCATCAGCGTGCTTCAGATGGCCACATGCTTATAATGTGTTTCTATCATTCCAAGCTATAAAACTTCATCTGCTTCTCACAGCTGAAGCTTCTGAACCTCTGTCAGCCAGTTTTCAACACTCCTCATACTTTTAATTAAAACTACTAGACTAGGCAATGCAGTTTCATGAACTCAACAGGTCCAACTGTCAAGTATCTTCAGAAAAGGAAGGCTGGATGGTTTTACCCACGAGATGTTGCTAATGGAAAGAAGCAGAAGCCTTATAGAGCTTTGAAAACAAGCCCTCACCATTTTTATGACACCACATCTACACCACCTGTGAACACTTAAGAGCATTAATCACTTTTATTCCATTTGGATAGTCCTTTGTGCCAAAAAAAAAAAAAATTAAATAATTGACATGACAAGAAAAACGCCATACTTTTTAAAACAAGAGAATTTCCCTTCCTCATTGGGCTTGAAAGCCCAATGAAAGATAATGTGAGCAAACGCAAATCCACCAGCAAGTCCTCCATCTACTGCACTGCTTCCCTGTGCATCTCACTAGTTATTGCCTTTCAGCTGCCATTATAACAACCAGCAAAGGAAGTCAGGATAAAATTGTGGATGAGAATTTCCTGTTCTCTTATAAATAAATAAAAGCATTGCAATTAATCACTTGCAGAACAGAAAATCTGGCAACAGAAGACCTAGTTTATTATCTGGTTTGTGAATCTAAAAACGTTTCATATAATAACCTCTGTTTAGTACTCTGAAGTTAAAAAAAATCTTCAGAAAGAAGATACTACTGTCTGCCTTCAGTAATATGTAACAAAAAAGTTAAGGTTAAAAATATAGTAAGTAAAAATATTACATAAACAAGTATATCGTATATACACATATACATATAAGCAATATCAACCTTCTAAAGGATATACTGAAACAAAAATCAGCATTTACTTCAAAAGAAAATTATTGCAAGGGTACCAAGTAGTGGCAATAAGCAACAAATTCAAGTTCACAGAACAGGACAAAAAGCACCATTTCATTTGAGCACACATAACTCTCCCCCCGCCCCCCCAACCCTGGTACAGTATAAACCTATTCTAGTTTAGTGCTTCATATTGAAAATTGAAAAAGTTACCAGACTAAATACAATCATTATAGAACACGTGTGAAGAAAAAGGGACTAAACAGAACAAGATCATCAAGAATTTGTTGAACAAGTCGTTTGACTTTAAGATTCCAGAGCTATCTACCCAAGTCTTAACAGCGATAGAACAATAGCCATAATGATCATTAAAATGAAAATTTTTAATTCAGAATTGCACTAAACCTTTTAGCTGAATTCTCTTTAGAGTTAGGAAGCTAAGGTTTTATCAGACTTGTCTTGTAGATTAACATGAAAACATATTGTTCCCAACCCTGCGAGTTGACAGTATGATAAACAGCAATAAGGGATAACAAAATAAGATTATGCTAATGACACCGAGTATTACACCATGTACATAATACTGTCTGACCTTCCAAACAGCCAACACCACTTTTTTTTTTTAAACTGATCCCTAATCTTTAGTAAGCACTAGTAAGTCAGGATGTCTAGTGAAAGAAAACAAAGTACTGTATTAAGGAGAAAGTTTCCTACGATCTATTTATAGACTGGTCAGTGAAACAATTCAGTGCAGAGTCAGAATGCATAACTTATTTTCTGTTAAAAAAACCCAACTACGTAGTTATTAGATGCAACAGATTTTAGTGAAAAATAAACATGCCTTGGATCTCAGTCTTACCTCAGCCCATTTAAGAATACAAGTCATGCAGAAGGTATGACTGCAGTTCTCGGGAAAACCAATCTCTTGTTCTAGAAGGCAGTTCAGACAGATGGGGCATGTGTCACCATCATAAAATAAAGTAGAACAGGAACAGTTTTCTTCATTTTCTTCACCTGGTATAATTAACACGGACACTTAGAATTTTTGCCAGTTTTTGGATTAGCAGATTTGAATAAGGCAGTAAGATACTATTTTCTGTAGTTAAAAGCAAATTAATCAAGTTTTCAGGTCTAATGCAGTCAAGACACTGGCCAGAGTAGTTAAAAGAATGTATTTCAGGTGAAAAATACTAAGTAACATATTTCAGACTACTGTACCCCTAATAAACCAAGTGAAAGTTAGCTCCAGTGCTATTTAAATAAGGAAAGCACCACACAGTGCTTCCTATTGGCCATGTAGCCATTTAGAAATTGTTCTCCAAAGTTCACTCTCCTTGGATGTTTGCATTCTCTCCCCATGATATACATTAGACCAGCATATTCTATATTAATTATCTTATATACATATGGTCTACCTTTATTTTAGTTTTCCAGTCTTCCATGTATTTTAATCTGAACTTCCTCAAATATTTACCTAACCACGTACGTTTAATAAAAAAAAAATGTACCCACTGTTGTTAAAGGTAGAAATTGTTTTCAGAATATAAAAATGTTTTTCTTCATGGAATTTTACTCTAAATTAATTATCTTTCTGAATAACAACTGCTATCTCCATTTTTGTTCCTGTACTAGAAGTCAACAAGTAAAAAACAGAGACAAGAAAGGACTTGGAGACCCCACAGGCCAAAGAAAAATATTATGCTGAGACAGTGGTTATGTTTATCCAAATTATTTCAAAACTGGCAGCATACTAATTAAGACAGCAAATGTAAAATCTGACCTTCACAGCTTGAACCTGAATAATATACTCAAATATTTTCACACACACAAACTTTACCTTCCATGCCTTCATGCTTCTGACCCTCAGTATCTTGAATACATTGCTTTCTGTGCTTCATCTTCTTAAAAAACACAGCCTAGAAAACACAGAAAGTTTACAGTTCATTTAGATTGCAACGTGAAAATAAAAATGACTACTTCAGATTTAATGAGCATACTCCAGAGCTCTCCATTTCATAATACCTTTGTAGAGTAGAAACATACAACACTGAGATACAGATCACAATCTGTTTGCAATTTATGGTCATCATTAATGCTGTCTAGCAACTAATACTGACAACTTAAAAATTGATTTTTCAACAACTGCAGAAGTTTTTGCAGTGTTTCAAGACCACCGATGGTGCTTTTAGTTTAAGTTAAATGTATTGCTAAGTTTCTATGCAAACTACCCCACCTAACACTGCAATAACTAACATCTGCAAATTGCCCTTCACAAATGGTTGAAGTAAAAATATTAAACATACAAGCACCAGAAGAGTTAGTTGCTTTCCACACCTAGCTTCACTGCAGTAGTGGCAAGCCAGAAAGATGAAAGCAGCTTACATTTGCTTGCTTCCTTTTTTTTTTTTTTCATACAATTAGAATTATTGGCCCTCAAAAAGAATGCAGGGAAAGTTGTATCATCAAACAAGGGATAGGTAATAAGCACAGATGGAGGGAAGTACCATGAATGGGGAGGATGCACCTTTTAACTCTTCTCTAAAGGAGCAGTATGAATAACATGGATAAAGAATATCCTTCTGATCAACATCAAATAGGTTGAAAGAAAGCAATCTCACATGAGAAACAGCAAGTGTATGCTCTTTGGAGGCCTATCTGCTACGTGCAGAATGAAAAGCACTTCAATTAAAAAAGTATCTAAACCAAGGACTGAATCTCCTGCATTTCAAGCCCCTGCAGTCAGAGCAGAGATGGTATAAGCATCTAAAGCTCCAACCCAACAACCCTAGAGGGACCAGGAATTTTCTTCAGAACTATATAAAGCTTTAAAAATTATTATTATTATTTAAAATAACAAATTAAAACTTCACAAGAGATTGAAGAAATCTGAAATTACCAAGATCTGCTACTTAAGCAGATTTTTTTTTGAAGCAAACTAACTGAGGTTTCAAACCTTTTACTCTTTAACATCTTTTCTACAAAAAGCAGCAGGACAGAGCTGAGAATATCACTATCACACTCCTCAACTAAACTTCCTCCTGCTCCTCTTACAAACTGCAATGGTTTCCCTTTTAACACCTGGATAGACACTGGTAGGAGTGACAGAATTTACCTCCCCAAACTTTATTGCTTGATCTTGGCAGCAGGAAGCATTTTAATGATTATTTCTTTTTACTGAAGGAAAAAAAGCTTTTCCACAGACACCCACCACATAACACACTTCTTGCTTTCTTAGGCAATGCAAGCAAACAGGATTCTGATCTGTGAGTCTCGGACACAGACTTGAGTTCAAAGAAATAGTCAAAACTGTGAAAGTGTAATTAGAATTCTGAAAGGCTACAATGTTCCCATTAGAAACTACTTTTCAATCCCCCCCAAAGGAATACTTGAATCAAGTTAACTGAAGGTGGGGGAAAGCGAACGGAGAAGGAAACAAAAACTTAGCTATGAGGGAATTTCCTCCCTACATTGCTATCCTATTTTGATACAACAAAAAGACTTAAAAAGATATCACTAGGATAAATGCCATCAACTAGTAGAGCAGTTACTAGCACTAATATGAATAAAGACTGTGTTGCATTGAATGTCATAGGTTTTATGCAAGTTCTGTTAGCAAAACAAATGCTGACCAGACCATCACCTATCATCCTTTGCAGGCTAGGCAAGATGAAACCCAACAAAAGCTAAACTGTTACTTTAAATTTTAAAGTCTTAAACAAACAAAATCTGCAAATTAGAACAGGTAAGACCACCACAAACACATTTGAACTTAAAATATGAGATCACAGTCTGCTGTTTTCACTCTGATTTGCAAAAAGACTTAAGTGGCTTTGGTCCCAAAAAGTTTAAATCGCATGATGGTGTGTGGTATATGACAAGTTCTATATATAAAACATAAGAACATTCCTTCTGTTCTATGTCTTAACAAAACCTTAGGCATGCTTCACAGAAGCAGAAAAAAATACATAAGCTGTGGTCAAACTTCTCTCAACCTTAAAAGTCCCAGGACACATCACAGCTGAGACCATTTAAAGACAAGATCAAGATTTCTGGACTCTGTATCCATCCACAGAAAAGGTTTTAAATAGACACCATCTAAATACTAAATCTTAACTTAAGCAGCAGCTCTACAGTTCATGCTTATTGTAACACAGGTCTTGAATTGACCAAGACAGACTGCAGAAATAGAACCCATAGAAGCTTTTCAGATTTTCTTTTCCCCAGAAAAAACCCACACTTTTCTCCATTGTACTCTTTTGAGACACAAAGACATCCCAGAAATTCCTGCAGTTACAATAATTAGAAAAACAGAGATTCTAAAACTTCGACAGAGTATCAGCAAATCCAAGATGTGCAGCAACTGAAAGCGTTTATGTGGTGTTACATCGTTCTTCTCACAAACCTTTTCTTTAAGCAGATAACAAGCACTGCTAATGCATTTCCCAGATCCCTTCGCAC
Source organism: Scolopax mira (assembly GCA_004320125.1). Taxonomy (NCBI): domain Eukaryota; kingdom Metazoa; phylum Chordata; class Aves; order Charadriiformes; family Scolopacidae; genus Scolopax; species Scolopax mira. Next base: position 92,575 of record BJBW01002029.1, read on the forward strand.
AGCACACCTTTTTGCCAGTTTGACACCGTGCATTTCACACATCACGGCAGAGAAATTTAGTACTACTGAAATATAAGTACCTATAAGTAATCAAAATTTACATACTATTTAAAAAATTAACTTTGCAAAGACTACTTTCCCCACCACTTTAAAAGGGGCATCACAGGCATTGGAATAGCAGAAAAGGAGTTACCACTAAAGACTTTTCAATTTTATAAATTTAATGGCAGAGTTAGAAAACGAGAACACACTGGTTTAAGAGAAGCAGACAGCACAGAAAACAGAATTCCTATTTCTCCCAAATTGTGATATATTCCTCTAGATTCTTTTAAACTTCAAGAAGATTTGGAAGTATTTCTCATTCCAGCTGCATGTTGTACAAATCTGTAGTCTTGGCGGGGGGTGGGGAGAGACAGTCAAAAAAGCAAGATAAATTTTTTTGTCCCCATTTTTTGTCTTCCAGTTACCAAATTGAATGACTTCACACGAAGATCATCTTATGTCCATATCCATGGCTAATTGTGTCCAATCATGTCCGATTCAAATACAAATATGTATTTGAAGAATGCCAATATCCAAAAAGAACTTCTACCAAATTTCACTGACTCATGACCAACACATTTTAGCAACAATCATTCAGTTGTTGATGTGAAATTTTAGAGAATACCCCAAGACCCACAGTGTAAGACACTTGAGAAGACAGCAACAAGCACTATACCACCTTAGTGCTAATAAAAAAATAGAATCAACCCCTCCCAACAACTCTACAGATAAAAGACTTTCTAAGAATGCCTAAAGACAGCACAGCATTACAGCCAAGATGGTACTTTTCTGGTGCTGGTAAATTTTCAATGGAATTACTTTGTAAGAGAAATACCTTATTTGATTTCATATTTGAAATAAAGGCAAAAATACTCTAGCATATTAAACTGCAAACAGTGAACAAGGACATCACCATAAGTACACACCACCACCCCATCCTAGCGTTATTTCTAAAGGGAGTTAAACATTAAAGTTTCTAGGCTATTCTACAAAGGAAATTCCTGTTCTTGTCTTCAACGAAGGCAGATGCCGATGACATCTGCCAACAAAAGTGCCTAAACAGACTCAATCGTAGAACGTGAGAACAGATTCGTCACTGTCCATCTGGGGAAATGTAGCTTCATGATGTACTTAAACTGCATAAAGCAGACTGATATGAGTGCCATTTACATACTAAACAGTTTCCTGTATCACAAAAATATGAGTGATTTATATTAACACAAACTACTCCATACAATTCTAACCTAAAAATAAAGATGTACTTCAACACTAATTCACTGTGCATGCAGAAAGAAAAGACTTGGTCTTTTTAAAATCATGCAACTGAATTTCTTACTGAACTAAAATCTATTACATTAAACTCCTAAAATTACATAGGCATAGAAAAATCATTGGATGAAAATTTATAGTAGCCCAATTATAAGTGACACATGAAATTAACATGTGTCTCCTTTTTGACTAACTGCAAGACAATGCCTTTAACAAGCACTCTTTGTGCCCTGTAAATAAAATACAACAGACAAATACACGCTTCCTGCAATACAGGAATGGTCCAGAGACCTATCTACACAGAACTACACTTCTTCAATTGGAAGGGGGGGATGAAAAATCAAGAATACATGCAACAAAAATCTTCTGTAAGCAAGGGCAAAAACAATGTCCAAGACTGGCTTATTCTTGTTCCCTTGACAGACTTAACATAGGAAACATTTGTAATCTTTCAATTTCTCAGATACATGTTGCACCAATACTTAATAGTAGTGACTTATTTTGACTGTTCTGTTTCTATTAAAAATATTTTCTTTTCTTCCAAGAAGGATTTGTGGCACTTTTAGTTGTGTTTTGATGTCTGTCATCAACATTCAGTTTCAAATAATAAACAACAGCCAGCCATATATTCAGCATACAAAGTTTATTTGCTTAATAAAACACCACAACCACCCTTTATTACCATCAAAATGTTGTGCAGCCATAAGTAAGGCTCTATTTTGCCCTATGCATTTTGATGGTTTTTAAGAAACCTTGGAAGGAGGTTTAGGACTCTTCCTCAGCAAGCATGCTTTTAAGGAAAACAGATCTCAGTAATTAGCCACATTTACAAAACTAGAATATTTTTTTTTAGTAATTAATGACCGTGCATGGAGTGTCCTTTGTAGTTCCTCATATGGGCTGACTATAACCTCTGGACCATTACTGGGCAAACATCCAGCTGCTGAGGAAAATTTTGAAAACTTCTGTCAGAAGTCTCATGCCCTCTTTGAGATGGGCTGAGGAAACACCTGGTATTTCCCGAACACAGGAACATTCACAGCTGAACGTCTGAAATGCTTATTACCTACTTGTATTGATTAAGCCCAACAAAACACATAGGCCAAGGAAAAAAAAACAAAACCACAAGACAGTCGTAGCTATTTGCATAAGTACATCAAGAACCTTTGCAGCTCTTTTTATTTGGAAAAACTTTAAATTTGTCTGAAAAGCCTAGAAGGTAGACTTGTTTCAAGCAACAATTCAGTAATGCTGTTTGCCCTCCAATAAATGAGGGCTAAAGTGAGGATCTGGAAGCACTTATCCTGGATTTGCTCCTTTTTTGTAGTAAAATCTCATGGCCCAGAACATTAGTGAGAATAGAACCAACAGGAACACTCAAAAGAGGGCATTCAAAGAGGATCTTTACTCATTGTGTGCTCAAATTGCACCTTGTCTGCATTCCCAGATGGAATGCCATAGAACCAACAAAACTGAAGAGAAAGAAAGAGACTAGTGCTTTGCTTTGGGGAATAAAAAGAGAAATCTTTTTTCTATAGGTGGTTTAAGCCTATTCATGTGGATCCAATGTCTTGGAAAGAATCAGTGCTACTCAGGAGAGGAGACACCGGTGATTTAAAGACTCTTTCCAGACCCTCTAAGGATGCAATTACCCAAGAAAGCTAATCTACTCTAACAGTTTGCTGCCACGGAAAGAAGCAGCTCTGCTTCTCACCGCTGGTGATGGTGAGCACACTCAGCCAAGAGCCACACACCTACCAAAGAAATTGCAAGTGACAGAATGGGAGAGGAAAGATATAAAACTGGATTGCCCCTTTTGGCAGTGGCAAGGTGCTAGAACAGCTACGACCTTGGTGTCAAACTGCCCCCCTTTCAAGGACACAGCAGTACCCAGATTACCTGCCAAATCCATGAAAACACAAGGTAATGTCACAGGGAAAAACTGTCAATGCCAAATGGCTGCAATTACACCACCCTAAACAGCGCACTGCCTTCTGCTGACTTTCCCCTTCTCTACACAAAAGAGAAATAAAAACCAACACCAAAACACTACAGTGGATGTTCTCCTCAGGAGCTCCTTTTCCGGGGTCTATCAGCAGACACTGACAAACACACCGATATCGCAGATGCTGTGGCTACAGCTACATTCCTGCTAGATTCAATGCTTTCATCTCTGTGGCCACCTCGACAATAGCAAACTGAGTAGCAGTTGCAGACACTCAATGCTCATGTCCAGTTAGCGTTCACAGAAGTAGACAGGACAACATCAAAACTGCCTCCTAAGCAAGGGAGGTGAGCAGAACTCAATAGAAATGTGCAAATACAACTCGAGGAACTGCTGCAGCGGCTTAGAGACAGCAATTATCATCTGATAACCTGTCTGACCATCCAAAGAGCCAAGAGTTTCAAGAACCCTACAGTAGACACGTACAGAAGGTGTGTCCTTCCTGTATAAAGCTAATAATCATAAACTGGCTCAGAACCTGCCATACAGACCTTTTCATTTAAGTGAAGGAAGTAAGTAGTGTTCCTCACTCAAGTTTAAGAAAAGAACACCTGTAAGACACTGGCAAAACATAAAAGAGCTGTAAGAAAGATGTCATTTTGTAAAACCTCATGTATTTGAGAAGGTCCTAAAAACTGTGGGGGCACACCACATCTTTTACAGAATGCTACATGTTAAGATGCTGCTACAAGGCAGACTGAATTCTGTCTAGCATTTCATAGAATCATGGAATGGTTAGAGTTGGAAGGGACCTTAAAGATCATCTAGGTCCAACCCCCCTGCCATGGGCAGGGACACCTCCCACTAGAGCAGGTTGCTCAAAGCCCCACCCTCAAAGCCTGGCCTTGAACACCTCCAGGGATGGGGCATCCACAGCTTCCCTGGGAAACCTGTTCCAGTGCCTCACCACCCTCACAAGAAAGAATTTCTTTCTGGTGTCTAATCTAAATCTCCCCTCTTCCAATTTAAAACTGTTACCCCTTGTCCTGTCACTACACTTCCTCATGAAGAGTCCCTCACCGGCTCTTCTGTAGGCTCCCTTCAGATATTTGAAGGCTGTTATGAAGTCTCCCTGGAGCCTCCTCTTCTCCAGGCTGAACAACCCCAGCTCTCTTAGCCTGTCTTCATAGGAGAGGTGTTCCATCCCTCTGATCACCTTCGTGGCCCTCCGCTGGACATGTTCCAACAGGATTCCAACTGGAGTTCCCGTGTTCAGGACTCCAAAGCTGAGTGGGGTCTCACGAGTGCAGAGTAGAGGGGTAGAATCACCTCCTGAGACCTGCTGACCACACTTCTCTTGATGCAGCCCAGGACACCATTGGCTCTCTGGGCTGCCAATGCACACTGCTGGCTCATGTTGAGCTTCTCATCCATGAGAACTCCCAAGTCCTTCTCCTCGGGGATGCTCTCCATCCATTCTCCACCCAACCTTATTTGTGCCTTGGGATTGCCACATCTCAGGTGCAAGACCCTGCATTTGGTTTGGTTGAACTTCATGTGGTTTACATTAGCCCACCTCTCAAGCCTATCCAGAGCCCTCTGGATGGCATCCCTTCCCTCCAGCGTGTTGACTGCACCACCAAGCTTGGTGTTGTTGCCAAACCTGCCAAGGGTGCACTCTATCCTGCTGTCAGTGTCTCCGACAAAGATGTTAAATAGCACTGGTCCTGGTATTGACCCCTGAGGAACACCACTCATCACTAGCTGCCACTTGGACATTGAGCCATTGACTACAACCCTTTGACTGCGGCCATCCAACCAGTTCCTTATCTAGCAAGTAGTCCATCCATCAAAAACATGACTTTCCGATTTTGAGACCAGGATGTCATGTGAGACAGTGTCAAATGCTTTGCATAAGCCCAGGTATATGACATTTGTTGCTCTGCCCTTGTCCACCAAGTCCATGGCAATATCTTAAATGGCCACCAAATTTGTCAGGCACAATTCACCCTTGTTGAAGCCATGCTGGCTGTCTCCACCTCATTATTTTCCATGTGCATTTAATACACTTCAGTTTACTGGACAGTGTAAGAAGGTAGCCAAACAATGTCAGCAATACCATTTTATGTATCTGTGCCTTGACAAGTCTTGCTGATCCACAGGCTTCTTTAATATTCAACAACTACTAACACTAACCAAAAAAATACTTTATTCATCATATTATTCATATGCATGCAGGTGAATGACTGTGTTCTAGTTCTACTTAGAAAAGCCACTATCCAAAATGCTTCAATGCAACACAGAACTAAACCAGACAGAACACCAACTTGAAAAAAAGGACAATATACTTATAATCACAAAATTTGTATTTTTCTGTTAATACCTCTAACAGCAGCATTATGTGGTATTAATGCTCTTAAATAAGAGTTACTATCAAAGCAAAAAGTAACTCGAACCCCAACACATTTAGCCATGAGAGACTGAAGACAAAGTATCACCAGCACATATCTAAGTAAGGAACAGATGAATTATCTCTCTGTACTGGGAAACTCAGGTATGGGACAAGCATCTCTTCACCTCACAATCCTAGTCATGCAGCTGGCACTCCGATCTACCAGCCTTCATATTTCTTTCCCTCACAAAGTAACCAGTTCTTACTGTTTTTTACCTAGTAATAAAAAAAAAAACCCAACCAACAAGGATGTAGGTTACAGAAAGCCTATTAGTACTGGAAAACAAGCTGTAACAAAGTGACAAACTCAAAAATCTGTGCTAAAAATTCAACTGATAATAAAAGTATCACAGTGATCAGTGAAATTCCAAACCCCACCCCCAATAAACCATCCAAAAGAGTGAGCCATTTTATCAGTCTTAAGTAGTAGATAGCACAAGGCACCAAGGTTTGTGAAACACTGTTATATCACCCCTTCTCCCCCAAAAGACAACACACATGCAAGGGCTGATTTGCTTATCAGAATCATGATCATGTGGGAAAATCCACACAAAGACTGATACTTCTACAAGCCAGAGAAAGTATGATGTTTGAACAAAACTGGTGGAGTATCAAAGGGATATTAGTTCTCCCTGTCAAAAACACACTGAAGAAAGCTTCTCCATATATATTAGTTCTCTCCATGCCATCACACAGGGCTGAGCCCCATTTTTCTGAGGAAGCTCATGAAGAGGTAAAGTTGATGACAAGCTTGCACAGCAGTTAGCAGCTTTTAGACATGTCGAATTTGAGTTTGGTACTGAACTACAGTTACCTCACTGGCACTGATGGGTAATTTACCTGCAGAAGGCAAATTTCATTTCTCGTGTTTCTGCACTGTGAACCGTAAAACATTTTGTTCCACTAGGATAGGTGGCACGAGTTCAGGATTTCTCCTTGACTCCTATTAAGGGCTCATACCCAGTAAGCAGCAATGGGAAACTGTGCTTCAGCAGATTCTCTCCACAAGTCAATCTCAATCAATTATCTGCCAGCAGCTGTGAGGTTAACTCATCAAACCTCATGACATTACATACCAAAGTACAGCAAAATGACAGCTCTACACCATCAATACCTTCAGGGTGACCACTGACAACCAAGATGGACCAGTGCTTAGGCAAATTACATTTACAGAACTAAATGAAGCTAAATTTGCTAGTTATCATGGAAAAAAACCCAAACCCAACAAAACCCTAACCAAAAAAACCAAGCACTTTGAGGAGTTAGTTGTCACAGTGCAGTCTCATTTGATTCAAAGTATATATTCACAGCTGATCAATCTAACCTGTAATTTAAAGCTGTGCTTGTGTCCCTACTGGCTCAAGCCTCTGGCAGCTCTTTGCAACGCAAAAGCAGCAAGGACAAAGCCAGGTAGTTTCCCTACGCACTAAAATAAGGCAATTTCACAAGGTAGCTTCTCAGTAAGGCTGCCGCTCATAACACCACTTTCCAAAGATATTCTGAATCACACAAGACAACCCCAGACCAAATCTTTACAGAGGTGTACGGCTGGGTCCACAACAGCCATAAAAAAAGGAACACTTGTTGGAGACATGGTTAAATCCCCCAGGTTAAATCTGTCTAAATTCATTTAGACAGAAGACAGGATGGGCAGAACCATACTGACACAAGACAATGAAGCATATACTCGCAGAAATTAAAAGACCACCCTATTTTGTTATCCAAAACAGTATTTTCAGTAGAAGGCAGCATGCACTGTGCTGCTGTTTCACATGTGGGTGTATGGTAAGACTCCCAACAGAAGCAGCACTGTACCACAGCCACCCCCCTAGGGAAAACGTGCATTTATGCCAGGGGCTAAGTCATGTTGTTTCATAAACTGCTGATAAAACAATGAAGTACCTTAGTGATTAACATAATACAAAGAAATATGAAAGAGGAAACAGTGTACATAATAACATTCTCTCACAAATTGTACAGTTCAATAATTAGGTGTTTCTTCTAAGTAGTCTGTGACTAAACTGGATGAAATTGAGATTTGCAAATAACAGGAACTAATTAGGGATTAGGTACTATTGTCATGGTGCACATGCTTCAAGCAACTAAATCAAAATCGGTGTAAACTCATGACCTTGCCTTCCGCTGCTGAGGGTCTTTAGTCACATGCATACTCTTGCAGCTGGAAGGGATAGCATTACATACCAAAGTCAGCAAAAATGGCTCAGCCATTTCCAAGAACAGTTAAAAAAAAAAAGTGTACTTTTTTTCTAGCCGCTTGGAAGCACTAGTATTTTCATGCTTTCCACCAAAGAGCAGATATTTGGCAGTGGGTCACTGAGATCAAGAACATGCTTTCCACACAAGCAACCCTTCCAAATCTAGCCATAGATCTTGGGGGGGGGAAGCTTGCATTTATTCAAGAAATCTTTGCTAGTCATTGCATTTAATTTTTTTCCCCATAAACTGGATCTGTGCTTAACATGAACTAATAATTCTCCTATCCCATTGCTACACTGCACATGCAACATTCCCACAAGATGAATGAGCATACTTCAGCCAGTGCTATGGCAACACAGCAGGACTTGTTGGAATCAGTTCTCTGATGCTAAAGAAACTAGGGAGACCATCTTTATTTTTCTTAATACCATCCTAAACATTCCCAAGTAGCTAGACTTAAACACCAGGGACACATAGGAGCTGAACCAAAAGACAGAAGTGGAAAAGCCAAGACCTCTTACCAGTGGAAGGAAAAATGAGGGGCAAAACTGATGGAGTAAGAATGAACTCAAATGAAAGGCTCACAGGCAGGAGCAATGGCAAGAAGTGCATTTAAGATGCAAAAAATTAATGGGGCAACAAAAGCAGAGACGTAGGCGATTAGAAAAGTATACTCAGCCAAAGGAGAAAGGACTAAATCCAGCAAAGGAAGAAATACCATGCAATTGTTCAGTTACAGATGACTATTATTTATTTTTTTTCTTCCACATACATCATGGTAGTCTTATTTCGCAGCTTCTGAATGTTGAACCCCTGCAATCTGAAAGGCATCCCTCTAACAAAATTTATGTAATGTATAGGCTCCCATATAATTTTATGGATTTACTTAAATGGGGAAAAAACAAACACTACAGAAGATTGCATAAAACTTAATAAAAATATACTGAATTTGAGTCTGCTATTAAAAGCATGCTTCTCTTTCATTTGAAGCATCAAATCTAGAATTTTGTAATATGACATGTTCTTTTGGTATTAAAAAAAATTATGTGTTGTCATAAAAAGTAATTTCAGGTTACATGTGAAATATGCAGACATGGATTCAAAAGCAAACAAAAGAAAGGAAATAACATTGCCATTTAAAAGTACATTTTGTCTCTCTGAGGCATACTGTTATAAAAAACACTAGATTAAAGCTATCATGTTAAAAACATGGTCCTTGAGCTCCTTTTGACTTTGAATAACAGTATTTTCTAAGCTCAGGTCAAAGGCCTACACTACCAACCTCTTAAAATCTCAGAAAAAAAAATGCTGTATTTCTGGAAAATGGTAGAAAAACAGAGTTTGCAGAGGATTTAACACAACTGAAACAATTTTAAGTGTAATTGTATTTTGCATAAGATCTACAATATTTGCAGACTAACAATGCATGAGATGTCATTTCAGAAGTAGTAGATAGATGGGCACTAAGCAGTTTCAGTCATTGTTAATCTTGCTTTCACAGCCCTTACTCAGCGATAACCTTCAAGATAGCTAAAACAAAGCTAGAAAAACATGGCCAGGAGTGGAAGACAGGTACATGAGAGAAGATTTGCTTAATGCCAATAGCAACACACAAAAGGTAACAGGAACTCATAGCCACTCAAGAGGGAAAAGCCAGATCTGATGTTTAAATACAAATCAAACACCATCACCTTTCCTTTCAACTTGTGAAGAAAGCTTCCTAAGAGAGTAACATGCTAATCACTATTTTGGGTTACTTTCACCATATAGACAGCATCAATAAATCACCTGAAACAAAACAGTACTTTATTGTGAATTCTTAACCTAGTTTTTGTTATAATTGGTTATTCTATTTCATTGCAAAGCTTCAAAAAGAACTTCAGCTTCCCACCATCAACAATACTAACTAGAAGCTCCTTACAAGGATGAGATGAACCCCATTCTCATTCAAAGTTTCTTGCTGGAATAATCACCACAACAATCACCAAGTCAGTACCAACTGGCTTGCCCAAGAGTTGTATAAAGTACCTCTCCTGCTCAGGTTGATGGAAGTACATCTTAAAAATCACAGTTGCCTAGGTTTTGAGAGAAAAATATATTTGACCTTCATTGTTATAGGTACCTTTATTTGCTCAACACCTCTAAAACAAAGAGGTGTTGAGCTCCAGGTAGTCTCAACAGACTGCTTTTCTCCAACTGTTTCACAGGACTTCCAATTACTTTTTGTTACACCTATCTATTCACAGGGGCATCACAAGTTAAAAAACTAAGAATGTTTGAAAAAAGCAAAACTGTGTACAAGAAGTGCTTATTCAGAGTCTGTACTGAAAGCAGAGAATTTCATTATCCCTCCTGTGACCAGTAATTTGCTCTGGATAGTGAGCAGTCCAATTAGAATCTGAAAGCAGATGAGCAGTCTTATCTTAAAACTCAAGTTTTCGGTATCAGTACACCTCTGTTTCACGTAAGGGTTTCCATCTCCCCAGGGGCACACCAAGAAAGGTAGAAGTCTTCATTGCTGCAGTTTTGGCCTGTGTTGCTATCTAAAGGTGCAGACATACACTGTATCTGACAGTGATCCCAGGGAATTTCACATTCCTTATTACTGCTGCCAGTCTAATGAAAGCCAGGTAGAAAGCAGCGATACAACAAGCGTTAACCCACTTGACGTTTTCGAGCGATTTCAAACTAGCTTGGAAGATTTCCAAACATCATGAAATGCATCACTCAGGTTTACTCACAGATCGTACCTTTGAAGGCGCATCACAGTTAAGCAGTACTTACAGACCTAATAACAGAGGAACAAAGATTGCATTTAAATGGGAGTTCATCAAGCCTTAAATAAAATCTGCATTAAGACAGACATCATTATTAGCGTCTATTAGAAAAAGTGAAGAGATAATGCAATTTACCAGTGTTAGGTTTTAAAAAACAGCTTCTGGAAGATGAGTTTCTTCTTCCCAATTCCATCCACATATTCGGTCATATTTTATTTTTTAATATTTATCTACACACAGGTGCATGAAATAATCTGAAATAATCTCAGAAATTTAAAAAGAAATATCGCTGGCCAGAAAACCATCAAATTAAAATGTTACTTTTGCATATTTGCTGTGGAGCATTTTTGAGTTAAAATTCAACTTTTATGTTCTCATGGAGATAAAAAGAAAGAGTAACACTACTGTTCCATCAAGACAATTTGTGAGATGGCATTATTTGATAATGAAAATGAATGGCTAAAAATACTCATTTTAGCACAACATAAACAAATGTAAAGCATAGATGCACATACGCCTGCAGGTGTTTATGTGTGCATATATATTTGCTACCTGAGCAAATGCATTTTATACAAAGTTTATTTTAATCTTGCCTATTCATACATAATTAAATGCAGTATTTTGTCATGTTTTGTCAAGTCAATTAACAATTTCCCCAGCCTAGAAGTGACAACTTCCACATTTGGTTAAATTTAATTTGCTTTCTTTAAGACTTTTAGTTGGAGAAACAATCCGATGTGCTATAAAAATAAGCTGTAGGAAAGCAAAATGTTTCTAAAAGCAAAGGCAACTTCCATAGAATTTATTATTGTTTAAAAAAATTCCTGACAGAAAAAACACCTACTTGCTGAATCTGGTGTGGGCCACTGACGTTCAGAATATGCATATTCAACCCTTGTGAGCCCTTCCAACGCAGTCACCCTACCTTTGGTGTCCATCAGACCTAGATGTAGAGGAGATGGGCAACTGCTTAGGGCAGCAGAGTTGCAGCTTTAGGGAACAGAAAGGCAGACACACATTCACCTTCTATCTTTCAGCAGCTGCAGTTGTCCATTTGTTATTTGACCACTTGTCCTGGTTTGTTAGGCAGCTAACTTCCTACCCAAAGAGAATCGTCTTACTCAAGAGGTTTAGGTGCCAATACCAAGCAACTTTCAAACCCAAAAGAAAGCTGTTCACAGCTTTCTCCTGGCAAACTGTGTCCACATCTTCAACTGTTGGGTAAAGAGATGAAACAAGTAGGGAAAAGAAGATACATGTCACTGCACTGGTATCCTCTCGGATCAAGGTCAGTGCCCTTCAGGTCAAGGTGGTAGTACAGAGAGATGAAACAAAATGTGCCTATGCTGCTGAAAAGCCATGAACTAGCCCTTGAAGTGCTCTACAGAATATGAACATTAGAGACCTCTGGTATTTATGACTACAGAAGAACGGTTAAGGTATAAATCTGTCTAACAGTGTATTTCCTACTCGGGGAAAAAAGGTAAAAAAACCTGAGTGATGAGATTTATAAAATCTATATTAATCTTAAATGGTTCAGCAGATAAGCCACAACCATTTCAGAATGCACTCAGACAAATTGATAACAATGGTTGATAGCACTGAATAACCAGTTTACTATCAGGAACTGGACTGCACGTTTTCGTTACTTTTAACTGCAAGGACATTTTTTCTTGCTCACCTTAGACTGCTGGCAAAGTAAATCCCAACACTGAACAGTGGACTGAGAGAAGGCCAGGTTTCAAGAATTTCAGTGTCAGTATGGCAAGCCAGTCCATGAAACTTTTTTCAGCCGTGTTTCCCCTCACCCTTAATATCACATATGCTTAAACATAGCATTAATTGACATAAAATCATCATTAAAGTAACTACTAAATAAGGTCAACTTTAAAAAACTTAAGGTTTTGCACAGTTTTTTTGGTATTCAGGACAGTGGAAAACCAAAAAGACTCTGCAAAGAATACCTGTAACAGCAAAAAACCTCCATTTTTTTTTTGTAACCAGAGCAGAACCACCTACAGGTTTTATAAAACCAGAGGCTAGAAATCACACTGTGTCAAACTACAGTTGAGAGCACAAAGAAACTCTTTATCAACTGGATGTTTCAAAAATGATAGCTGAATAACTGGACAGTAAGGTAAATATAAATCTTGTTGAATCAAACTCAACAACTTCCACACACTACGCTTGGGCACTATAAATTCATATTCAAAAAACTCACCAAATTCCTGCATAAGTGTCCCAATTTCAAAGATAATCCGAATGCAAGATAAACTACTGAACCCAATTATATTGTTATTAGAGGTCTAAAAACATTCTCTTTCAAGACCATTTGGAAGGGAGAGATTCCCCTTAAGGCCACAAAGCTGTTGTACATTCCGCTTATTCACAAGCGGGCTTTAAAGCAAGTGGAATGTGAAAGAAAATTGATGTTTTTATTATTGGCCCATTTATCATTCCAGAAGTTGACACATCAACAAGTGTAAAATACTAGAAGGAAAGCTGCAAAAGATTTAACATCAAAGGATAAACACAAAAGTTTAAATAGCTTCCCCTCCTCACCAATTATTTTTCGTCTCATCCAAGGAAAACCGAACAACAAATATTACATTCCTAGAAATTCTAAAGAAACATTTCAAAAACGTTGGGATCATTTCCAAGTCTCTTCCATGTCAACAAAGAGGATGCTATCCTCCTTCTTTTTTTTTTTTTGAATCTTGTGAATCTCTAAATACAGCTTTCCAGTTTAAAAAAAAAATATATAGATTACCACGTATAATCAACCAAATAAAGAGAATCTTTGTCACTGTTATTTAAAGAAGTCTATTTATTTCTGCTAAGATCAAAAGAAACCATGACAAAATGACCAGACTTCCCCCACTTCTCTTCTGTGTGTAAGACAGTCTGAATACCCACACAGTAAAACTCTTAAATTATTCCTCACACTTAAAACTATGATCCACTGAAAAAGAATTAAAGGCCCCCAGTACATTAGCGATATACAAACATAACATCAGACACTAAATTAACTAGATGTCCCTTTAAGGTTGCCAAAGCCCTAAAAAGCTATAAAACCACAATCTTAAAATAGCTGTTCAATAATCAGGGGCATTCCAATCCATTATATAATTATTACTTAGATGTGAACAGCCTTAACCATCCCTTGACGTTTTAAATAAGCGATTCTTTGCCAACAGCACCTAGTTACGGATACTAAACAAACAGTAACTCCCTGGCCTTTCTCTGTAATCTCTTTCTTCATAAAAACTTAAAATTAATTAGCAGCCTAAAATAAAAACGTTGTGAGAGGAAGGGGATCAATTTTAGCCTCACCAAAAGCGGTCTGTTTTGGTGTTATTATACACGTGGAGATGGGTTGTCAAAGATGAGATGCACCTCGGGCTCTGGCTAATAATATTCTTTAATACTCACCAAAGGGGGAAAGAAAATAAAATAATTAGGACACAATGTTCTCTAAAACACTAGAGGAGTCGGAGAGTTTCGCACCGGCTGGGTAACCGTCTCGCTTCCAGGCTCCAGCCGTACTCTCTGCAACTTGGCCCATGTCGGAGGCGGCGGTGCCGGGCTCGGGGCTCAGCCTCTCAACTTCCTCCACAACCGCCAACTCCTCCGGTAACTCCAGCTACTCCCAGACGCTTTTCCACCACACGCCCCCGGGATTTACCACTCCGGGCTCCCGCGACGGACGGCGCTGCCTGCCGACCCCCCCGCCACCTCCCCCGCCACACGGGATCTTTGTTCGGGCCGGCGCCGCGACAGTGTCCGCCCCCCCCCCCCCCCCCCCTGCGCCGACCCCGCTCACGGATCACCGGGCAGGGCCGCCGCCGCCGCCGCTCCTCCCGTTGCGCCTTCACAAAAGGCTTTGGGGGCCGGCGCTCTCCTGGGCACGGCGGATGGCCCCAGCCGCCCCGCTTTGTTTCCCCCTCTCGCACCGGGAAACCAGGCGGGCGGCCCCCCTCCCGCCCCCGCCCCCTCCCCCTCGGTGGCCTGTCACGGCGGCCGAGCGCCAGCACCGGACCGGGCCGGCGCCACGACGCGGGGGTGGCAAGGCGGGGAGGGGGGGCACCCCGATGCCGGGGCCGGCAGCAAACCCCACCCTCCCCCCGGCGGAGCGGAGGGAGCACCGACCCCTGCGGGCCCCGAAGGCCCCAGCCAGAGAGGGACGGCAGCAACCCCCGCCTCCCCTCCCGCCGCCGGCCCGCCCCGGGGAACGGCCCCCAGCACTTTCTTTGCGGAAACTCCTGAGGGAGACGCCCGCCATCCTCCCTCCCCTCCCGGCCCCGACCGCCGGTGTTCACCTGGCGCCGCGCCGTCCCCTCGGGCGGTCAGCCGCATCAAGCGGAGGCTCCGATTTCCCGGCTCCGGTTCCTCCGGTCCGAGGAAGGTCCGTCCGCCCGGGCTGGGCTCGGCGGGGCCCCGCTCAGCGGCCGCCGGGCCACATGTCCGCGCGCGCGCGCGGCCGGGGGTGCGCGGCGCCGGCGGGGGCCGCTGGGGGGCGCTGCGCCGCCGCCTTCCGCCTGCTGCGGGGGGGATGGTGGGCGGAGCGAGGGCCGGACGGCGGCGTGGCGGCGCAGCCCGCCAGCGAGACGCCTCCAAACCGTCCCGCGGCAGCGGAAGCATTGTGGGATAGGTCCTCCGGCGCCGGCTTCAGGGGGGGGTGCAGGGAAGGGGATGTCACGTGACCCGCCGGCCAGGGTCGACGAGAAGCCAATGGAAAGAGAGTGGGCGGGCACGCGGGGCTGGGGCGGGGCGGGGCCGCGCGCCGCGGGCGGGGAGCGCCCTCTGGCGGCGGCGCGGCGGGCCGGGCGCGGCCGAGAGGCGCGCGGGCAGTGGCGTCATCTGGGGGCGACGCGGGGGCACCCCGAGTGCCAAACTTTTTTTTTTTTTTTTTTTTAATATATAATTTTAATAAAATTGTCCCAAAGGTGATTTGGCCGCAGGGGCCGACGAGCCGAGCCGGACTAGGCCCAGCCTTGGGCCTGCTGTCCCTGGCCTGGGGCGATGGCGGCTGTGGGGCCAGAGGCCCAGGCTGGCAGGGAGCCACCGGCGGCCTCAGCGCCCGCAGAGAGGCGCGGGGCTTCCAGCTGTGTGCCCTCGGAGGAATGTCTGTTGCCGTGTCCGCAGGGTGCTGCCAGCATGGCCAGAGCAGTGTGCGGGGCCTGGGGGGAGCAGGGGTCCTGCCCCGTGGGTGCTTCAGCACTGCAAGCACCTGAAGAGTCCCATCCGACACCATCCGCCGTCAGTGGCGATTGGTGCTGCCTCGTGCTTGTGGGCCTCATAGAAGTAGCGAGGTTTAGGCTTTAAATATTTGTATAACCAGTTTTGTTTTTTTTTTCAAAGCCGTTTGATATATTGTCATATATCTTGATAGCAGACAGGAAATAGCAGCTTCTGCTGCACAACGGTCCTTTTTATAACATCTCCATCATGGCACCATAATAAAATAATAGAATTGTTTTGATTAGACTTTAAGATCATCAACTGTTAACCCAGCGCTGCCCAATCCACCACCAAACCATGTCCCTCAGCACCACATCTACATATCTTTTAAACGTTTCCAGAGATGGCGACTCAACCATGTCCCTGAGCAGCCTGTTTCAGTGCTTGACAACCCCTTTGGTGAAGAAATAAATTTTTCCTAATATCCAACGTAAACCTCCCCTGGTGCAACTTGAGGCCACTTCTCTTGTCCTGTCACCTGTTACTTGGCAGAAAAGATCATCACACACCCCTTGCTACAACCCTTAGAGAGGTTGTAGAGAGAGATAAGGTCTAGGTCTCCTCTCAGCCTCCTTTTCTCCAGGCTGAGCAACTCCAGCTCCCTCATCCACTCCTCAGACAGTGCAGCTCTCCTCATACCTCCTCCACCCAGGCCCAGAGGCAGAGGGGAGCTGGGGGGATCCACGGGGGCTCACCAAACCCTCAGCTGAACCCCCAGGGCAACGCACCTGCCATAGCAACAAACAGCAGGGAAGGGGCACCAGCTAACCCTAAATATGCAGCCTCAGTTAAGTGTCCCCTCACAACCAGAATGATGTCCTTACAGCCTGAGTGGAGTAAGGTGTATGTCAGCGTCAGTCCGACAAGAATGATGACACATTATTAGTTGCCATGATTACTGATGGAATATTAATTTGGGATTAACTCAGAAGACCTTAAATTAAGTAAGAGCAGCCTGTGGGGACAGCATGTAAGAAGAGTCACAGGAAGAAAGGAAAAGACTTCATTAGCAGGCTGCAGCAAAATGTAATAGGAGCCACGACTATAGCTATAGGTAGAAAAGAAAAGACGAATGCAGATTAAATATTTAAGGCAAGTCTGACTTTAAAGTTATTCAGGCTAATGAACTTCCCAAATCTTCGATGAAATCCTCTATAGAAAGGAATAAGCCGTACTGAAGGTTGCGATTAAAGAAAGCCCTGTTATAAGTGAAAAAGATGTCTTTCAGTGCTGTGTTTTGAATAGCCTGAAATCTTGAATGACCCCAGAACAAGACACTGAAGCAATTAAGAAGGGAGAACAATGGCAGAAAAACAGCTGTGGGTTTGACTTGCCAACCACAGAGTTAAGGTTTTGTTGCAAGGAGGGCATACTATAAAGAACCGCTGTAATTATTTGTTACTGTTGAGTCTTTTAATTAAAATGACTACTAAGTCACAGATGCAGAGGGACTCACAGATGCAGAGGGACTCACAGATGCAGAGAAAGCCTCAATGTTCACTGTTTCTGTCACAAGCCTTGAAGACATTTCTGTCATCTGCTCGTGCTGCACAGATCATGCTGTGCAGAAGAGCCAGGCAAGCTAAAGAGAGGTGTCTGGGAGAGGGAGGAATGCAAAGAGAAACACTCATCACTTCTGAGGTGCTATCTGTACTTACGTTTGATCTTCTGATTATGTGTCTTACATCCGTTCCAGCAGTGACCGTTATAGCTACTCACACAACTTCAAGATATGTTGTAAGAGAAGAATGGCTTTGGCCCTTTCACATCCACATTTTGGTGGAGATGGGCGTGTACTGTACGCAGTTTACGATGGAGAGAAAAATTTGGGGCAGGGGGGCAGCATGAGATGTGGCTCCTTCTGCCTGCTCTATGCCTGGTCAAAGGAAGAGTGAGGAGGTCAGGTTTTGTGCATGGATATAGAACTAGGGGGTCATGAACTCCAGTTTTCTACTAAACTCTGCAAACCCTGTGATATAGACATATTTATAAATTTAACAGGTTCTACTCATTCACATACCTATTGGTGTTTTTCTTGAAAATCAAGAAGGGGGGGTGGGTTGGCCTGAAGGGACAGATGAACTGTCATTGGGAACTGAGGTGAAGATGACAGGAGAAGAGGTAATAGAATGGGACAAAATTGATATGAATGGTTACAAAATAATTTATTAAAATTTCTAGATTAGTGAATGAGTTGGGAGGGCCAGTTAGTTTTGCTGAAAGGAGAATCTTACTCTCAAAATCCTATGATTTGGGACCCAAGTTTGTTATTTTTGACATTTAGTTTGGTTTTTTTCATGCTTTGGCATGGTAAAAACATAATTTCTTTAGTCTGGTATTACATGTTGTGAAGTCTTTAACTTCTTCAAGTGTTCTTCAAGTGCAGAGGTTGTCCTTAGTCAAGGTGTACGCCACAACCCATACATCCAGGACTAGTGAAAACAGTTACTATTGCCTGTTATCTTTTGTAGCTAGGTATACGTATGACTTTTCTTCATTTTCCTGCTAGCTCCAGAATGTTTTACTCAAAGGCCATGAGTAAATCCCAAGCTGTAGGAAGCACATGATTTTTAGCAGTACTTCTGAGTCCATTTGTGTGTGCCCTGTGTTTTGTTTGGGAGATGTACCCTGCTCACATTTTCGGAGTTCCCTACAACCATGAGAGATAGAAACTTCCCTGAAGCTGAGCCTCTTGCTGACTCGTTTGTCTCTTGCTTGGGAGGACAGTGTTGTGTGAAAGCAGAAGTGGGCCATATTCGTGGTGCAGCTGTGAGGACAAGTAGAAGCCAGATGTGCCAGAAGGAAACTGGAAGATATGCATGGGAGAATGGTGTGAGGGCATGGTCATTTTGAGACGGGAGCAACAGGGAGCATGATACTAGAAATCAGAGTGGTATTAGGGGGAGAAAGGGAAACGGTAGCAGGACAGACCATAGAATCGTAAAATCATATGGAGTTGGAAGGGACCTCTGGAGATCATCTAGTCCAACCCCCCTGCTGGAGCAGGTCTACCAAAGCACGTTACACAGGAATTTGTCCAGGCGGGTTTTGAATGTCTCCAGAGAAGGAGACTCCACCACCTCTCTGGGCAGCCTCTTCCAGTGCCCTACCACTCTCACAGGAAAGAAGTTCCTCCTCATGTTTAGGTGGAACTTCTTATACTCAAGTTTGTGCCTGTTTCCTCTTGTCCTGTCACTGGGCACCACTGAGAAAAGACCAGCCCCATCCTCCTGACACCCTCCCTTTAAGTATTTGTAAGCATTGATCAGATCCCCATAAGACTTGGATCATAATATGGCAGACAGAGCACAGAAGGGGAGGCAGTGGGCAAAGAAAGCAGGGATGAGGTGGACGTGGTAAAGAGTGGGACTCCTGGAGGACAAAATGGTAATTATCTATGAGTGCAGAAAGTAGGATTGGCATAGAGGACAGAGGGAGAGATGGAGACACTTGAGTTTTTATGATGTGAATTTGAATTTTTAACTTGGAAGTATCCTGCTCTATTGAAACGATCCTATGCCATTTACCATCTACACAACATTGCAACAAAGGCACAGGCAAGTGACTTTATTATTATTTCTTTCTGAATGTAATAAGCCTGAATGAGCCTGAAGTGGTATTTTTGGAGTCTTGAAGCTGCCAGTACTATGTTCTGTCTCTGGAAGAGACAAGATGAAAACATTTTATCATGGTGGGTTGCTCTTGCTATTGTGACAATGTTGGGAGTGATCAATTAAAACCACCAAAATATCCTATATCCAAGGAACAAAAGAATCATTTGTGATAGAATATTTTCACTGTCTGATTTCAGATGCTTGTTTGAGCAATGAACAATTAATCTATTTGGCTCTTAGATTCTGGGCTTTTGAAGAATTATTCAAAGAGCACTTAAAAAATATAAAGTGGACTCTGAGAGTTTATTCAGAGCTTACTTATGTCTCTGTCCCCATGTCACGTGTATGTTGTTTCTTCATTCAATCTCGTCTTCAAGATCCCTGGTGGTGGATTATCTCTTCCAAAGCCTCCTCAAACAGGCAGTTTCTCTAGCTTAAAATTTCTTTTGGAAAGCTGTTCCTGATCACTAATCAGGATCCTTCCTGCTGCATCAGAAGCCTGTACATTTAGTCCTGTCCACCATGGTCACAAGGAACAGATTGTCCCATTCCTCTTTGCAGCAGATTTTAATCTGGTTTTAACTTTTTAAAATTCCTTCTCAATCTTCTTCTTATGATAAACAGCATTGAAAGGCCTACTAAAATCAAATATATGACAAGTTCTTGGTCTATCCTATTCAAGGGACCTGTTACCCTATTATAAAAGAGAATGAGATTGGTTTGACATGAGTTGTTCTTGAAAAATCAATGATGTTGAGTCTTTTCTTATTATTATCTTTGAAGTACTTACAAATAGGTTGTTTGATTAATTTCTCCAGAAATTTTCTGGGGATCTCTTTCTCTCCCTTTCCAGCAATGAATTTTGATTATAGCTTTAATTTAAAATTCAACTTTGGCTTGTGCTCATATATTATGTGAAAGAAAAAAACTTGGAAATAAATTAGATGGCTTAGCTCATTTTTCTAATAATGTAGTGTCCTGAAGTCTCTGTCATTGGTAGCTGTATTCTCATTGCTGTTTAGGGAATTTTTAATTTTGAAGTTCAGCCATACATCTATCTATCCAAGTAAGTTGTGTGTTTTCTATGTCAAGATGCCTTAGATACTTGGCTGTACTGTAAACATTATATCAGTGTTAAAGCTTTTCATAATTTCCTTGTTTTAAAAATTTGTTCGATTGAGATATTATGGGTTTTATTTACATGCAGTATGGCTTCACTTGTTTGGAAATCTAGCATGATACTCAATAAACTTAAGTGGGATGAATTAACACACTGAGGAATTTAAGACTTCTGCTTTTTAGCCAAAGGGAATATAGAAGGTTGGTCAAACACCTGAAAAAAATTTTTTTGAGAATATAGTCAGTCTGAGTGCAGACAACTCCTGTGTATTTTTTATTTTTTTTCCTTGTATTTGTTTTATTAAATGCTAAGGGCGTTGTTGGGGCTAACTTGTTGGGAACAAAATTATCAGACCTCTGTTTCAGATTTTTCATTGTTGGTTGGGTTTTTTTTTAACCTTCTAACCCATTAGAAGAGATTAATTGGCTACTACTGGTTCTACTACTGGCGTTTGAATGAGCCAGGTTTACCATTTAGTAAACTAAATACAAAAAACCTTATTAATTTTCAGCAAAACTCAGCTTCAAAATAATCCGATGGGTGGGATGAGATCAGATAAAATTTGGCAGCACACATTTCAGATTCACAGTGTTTCCATATCAGGAACCATGCGTCAGTTCCTGAGATTTTCCTGTTCAATTAAAGTATGTTCTGGCTCTGAAGCTGAAGATCTTGGACAAAACCCTAGGAAATCAGACTTTCCCATTTCTTTGTGGATAGCAGCAACCCTTTTATATAGGATCAGAGGAATTTTGTAAGGGTCTTGGCCAGAATTTTCCTCTCACCGTGCCAGGTCATGGTCACACTTGACTGTGCTCCGTGGAGATAGACTGGAATCCTCTGGAATACATCCCACTGTAGAAATGAAAGCTGTTATTAACAGCAAGATGGAATATCATGAAGAAGAAAAGGCTTCCTGTGTTTAAGGCTATGAGGAAACAGGATGTGAGATAATTAGCCATAATTTATAATATATAACCATATTGTTTCCTCAGCAAGAAATGGGATGGGTGTTATCCTCTCATGGAGACACCATTCTTTAATTATTCCAAGAGTTCCCATGAGCATTTTGCAAATATTCTAGCAGTGAGCTGTGACCAACTACATTTATTCACAGCCTTAAGGCAAAAAATGCTTGGAGTAATGCATATAGTATGTGCATACCGTGTGCAGTTTCTAACAAAAACCCTAGTGCACTCCCTAGCAAAAATAGCCTGCATTCTTTTCTTGTTCCAAATTTTTTCTGATTTTTGGGATGGTGACCTGTCTAACTAATTTAGCTCATTGGCCTTTTGGGATGGTGACCTGTCTAACTAATTTAGCGCATTGGCCTTAAGTTATGAGGAGTACTGAGTACTGAGGAACCAAGTTATGCAATGGTCCTCTTTGACACCCTGGACAGACTTACTGGTTTCACTCAAACTTGCTCTAACAGGTCATGATAAATATTATTGAAAGCGCTGGGTGTAACTACCGCCCTTCGTCCTAGAAGAAATATAGGAGATAGCTAAGAGGAAGCCAAGTTAAGTTCAAAGGCACATGTGGGCTTGAACTCTTTGGGCAGAGAGGTTTTGCTGTGGGAGTGTGTGTGTGTGTGTGTGTGTGTGTTTGTGTGTGTGTGTGTGTTGGAGCGAGAGGAGGATGAGAGGGAGCAGAGTTAACCAGTAATGCCAAGGGAAAAACTGAGGAAACAGCTGAAATATATAGGGAAGCAGAGTCATTTAAATTTGTGCAAGTAGCCAGAACTAGTAAAAATATGATGAAAGTTTCCTTACTTCTCTAGAAACGCCTTCCTCACACCAAGAAGCATTACCGTTTACTATTTTCCAAATATGTAGCTTGGCAAGACTCAGCTTTTGATACCTCTTTCTCAGCCAACACTGAAAGCGTTTCTGGTTCTCAGTCTCAGCCTGTGCCTGCTGTAGATTCAGCCATCTACTTGGGAAACTCTTTACTGTAATCCTCTTGATATAGAAAGTACATAAATGAAAATAATTTATACTTTTCCCATGTAGTGGTAGAAAGAAGAACATTTAAAATTATATACTGAATTTTTAAATGACTGATTCTTAATGTACTTCTTGTACATTTTTGTACATAGGAATATGTACAAAATATACATTCTTTTCTTGCCTTTTGACATAGGAATAAACCCATTAATGTTTTCTTCATTTATGAGGGGATGGGTAAGGTGCACCTTTCTGGTATATTTTACAATATTTCAGCTAAAGCAATTGTTAACTGCTTCTTTAGCTCATGTCTTTATTATAAACAGGTAATAAATTTGGTATACCTGGATGTTATCAAAGAACTGAAGGAACCCTGTGAAATTAAACAGTTCTGAAGCCAGTCGCATAGTTGCATTGATTGGTACTTTGTTATTTGCCTGTTGACTCCTAATTTGTACCATATGGCTGGACTCCACTGCTCCTGTTGAGTACCAGCACCCTCTTGCATCAATAAATGTATAAATGAGCATTCCTTCCCTATCTCTTTTTCTTCTTTTTGTTTGCTCTAAGGGAGGAAAACGTCTCATCTGTCAAGAGCGTATGTCAAGAGCATATTCTGAACCATACTGGAGAATACTATAACACTGCAATTTAGTGGCTTTGTTTCACTTGAATCAATGTTTTTGTACTTATATGAATATCTAAAAGATTTTATTTTTTAAACAGATGCAAAAGGTCCATCTGTTAGTTGATTTTTTACATGACAAATAAGGGCAGTTTTATTTGTCTGATCTTTTTCCTTATTTAACCTTGAGATGCTAGGAACACTCTTAGGCCTTTACTGGTTCTACTGTAAAAAGAAACCCATTAAAAATGCAGAATCTTTAGCACAGACTTACTTTTTCCAATGTATTGATTATCTATTACAGTTCAAAGGTGCTCAGAAAAAAAATCTGGCTTGAAATCCTTTACTTTTTCTTCCTCAGTTGTCCAACTTTTTGAGTCTTGCAGTGTTTGCCCTTTCTTGAAATTTTGAATACACCAGACTTCTCCAAATTTCCTGCAGTTGCTACTTGCCTTGTTGAGGAATACCCTGTCTGTAACAATTTCAGTATCTGGTGGATGAACAGGAGTCTCTGAAGTCCAATTTACCATGCTATCTAGATGTCATCCAAGAGCAGCTAAAGAACCTGCTACGGAATAGTGTCTCCAGAAAATGTCTGTCTGTCATACCAAGAGACATTGCCTTCCCCTCCTGTCTAAGCTGAAGGTTTCCATTTCAGGAAAAAATAAACAAACCCACCCCACAAGAAATCAACAGTGTTGATTGTGTGGGTCTTCCACAGAGAAGGCAGAAAACAGGCCTGTAGCTCTGTGTCACGCAGGTGGAAAGAGGAGTTGTTCTGAGGCTGTGGCTCTCAGGGGCTGTGCACCTTCTCAGCAGACTTTCAGCCTGTTTCTTCTATTAACTTCTATTAACTAGCTTTAGAATTGCGTATGTTTCTCTAAATGCATTCTTTAAATGCATTCAGCAAGTGTCAGGTCCTAAGCACAACAAGCGATAATTGAAATGACTAAAATAAGAACAAAACTTGGCCATAACTTAAAAAAAACCCCAACTCATTTCAGACTTTTTATTTGCTGACAGATTATTTGCTGTATAGCTCATATGAATTGTATCGATGCCAAGACCACCATCATCAGCTTTTCTGAGTAGTCATTTGGCTTTGTATTATTATCACATACTTTATGTCGGTAACATAACTTAGACATTAGTGATTTACTGCACCCAAACTGAGCTATGTTATTGCAGTCCCTAGGCAATAATCCCCAGCTGATCACCCAGAAACAGCAGTGGAGTCACCCACGACGTTGCTAGCTAATGGTCCAACACAAACTGAAGTGTTGTTAGCTGTCTGATAAACACATTTTTCATAGCAGACTCGCTAATAAGGGCACCTCTGAAAAGAACATCCCTTAATCATATATAATACCGCTGGTGTATTTTTAGAGCATAATAAACAATCTTTTTACCCAAAACAAGAATTTAGTATCCACTCTGCTAAAAGTACACCCCACTTAATACACTCTAAGAATAGTAGTACAGTATGTTCGAAAGTCTGTTGAAATAAATAATTTCTGGCACTTCCCCCAAAATAACACTTCAACGAGCCTCTCCTTGTCTGCGGCTGCTGGGGCTGACATTATGGGGAAAGGCAGCTAGGTGGAGGAGTTGTTAATGTTATGGAGCTCAAGCAAATGCGGCCACCCCTGGGCTGGACGACTGGACTGGAGGAGGTGCTTAGCTTTATGCGCTGGTGAGAGCTTTTGTTGTCGAATTGCTGAGTTTACACGCAGGATATACAATTAAGCACCAACGTAATTATTTCCTAGGTCCATCATCACATGCCTCAGGGTTTTTCTAGGCTGTTTGGTTTTATTTTGTTCTCCTATGGTTACGTTCAAAACTTATTTTCAGCAGTTAAGCTAGGACTTTTTTCCAGTGGGACATTTTCCACCAAAAGTTTCATAGTCCTTTGAATTTAAAATGCTAAAAGAAAATCTAACCAAAGATGTAAGCACTTTCACACCTGTTAATAATTAAAAATAGTGAGGTAACCTTCTCAATAGGAATTCAGCGAGTTAGGCACCTTCTGATGCCCACTCTGCTGCAGTTGTGAGACCCCTGAGCCCTGGGGTGCACCATGTGCTGTGGAGTCTCCGTCCCTGCTGCTCTCAGCTCTGTGTGGGGGAACAGCAGGACTGCCACCATATGAACCTGTCACCCAAGCAAGGCTCAAAGGACACTGAGGCAAAAGACAAATTTTGGTGTAGTGTCTGAAAGGAAAAGCCACCATCTCTTTAGTGGAGTCAGGAGATAAAAAGAGTGACTGGGTTGCAACCATCATGTAATTCCAAAAATCTGAACTATCAAACTCAATTAGCCAGCTATCAAAGGAACAAACACTATCTTTGTTATCTCTTTCCCCCAACACCTTGCTGTTACCACAGACCTGTTTAGGTGGAATGCCTGCAGGTAGCTGCCCGCAGCAACTCCTTAGTGACCCATTGCCCTTCACAGTCACTGTGTGCTTTTCACATTGGGTATGTTCTTGTGACCTCTACAGGATGATTGAGTATCTATTTGTTTATCAGACAGAATTCACAAAATCACAGAATGGTTGAGGATGAAAAGCACCTCTGGTCATACCCACCCCACTCAGATAGGGCCACCTAGAGACAGTTGCCCAGACTCTTGTCCAGATGGCTTTTGAGTAGGTTTTTGAGAATCTCCAAGGATGGAGACTCCACAGCCCCCCTGGGAACCTATGCCAGTTGCTTGGTCACCTCTCACCTTGGTCAAAAAGTGTTTCAGTTTGTGCTTCGAGTCCTGTCTCTGGGCACCACTAACTCAGCCTGGCTCCATCCTCTTTGCATCTTCCTTTTAAATATTTGTACACATTGATGAGATCCCCCCTGAGCCTCTTCCTCTCCCCAGCTCTCTCAGCCTTTCCTCATACATGAGGTGTTCCAGTGCCTTCATCATCCGTGTGTCCCTTTGCTGAACTCTCTCTAGTAGCTCTGTATTTCTCTTGTATTAAGTACTGGGGAACCCAGAACTGGACTCATCACCCCAGGTGTGGCCTCCCTAGTGTTGAGTGGAGGTGAAGGATCACCTCTCTCAACCTGCTGGCAATACTTTGCCTATTGCAGCCCAGGATATCATTCACTGCCTTTGCCTCA
Source organism: Scolopax mira (assembly GCA_004320125.1). Classification (NCBI taxonomy): domain Eukaryota; kingdom Metazoa; phylum Chordata; class Aves; order Charadriiformes; family Scolopacidae; genus Scolopax; species Scolopax mira. The sequence goes on from BJBW01002029.1 coordinate 118,945, forward strand.
AGGGCACTTTGCTGGCTCACATTCAATGGGGTGTCCACCAGGACCTCCAGGGCCTTTTCTGTCAAGCTGCTTTTGAGCAAGTATGCAAAAAAAAAGAAAAGAAAATGCTATAAAATTAGATGAGCTGCTTTATAAATTTGCGAATTGGTAGGCTAGAGAGCTAAGTAGATCATATAAATGCCACCCTCCCAGGTTACTGAGAAGGAAATGTTATAAAGTTTTAATAAAACAGAGAGCCACATTTCTGCTGAGGGAGCACATTATGGATTTTGTAGCTATTAATATCGCTAAATTGCTATGGGGAATCAGTAGCGACCTGCTCAAATGTATGGCTGAGTCCATACCTGAGGTGTGACAAACCTTATGTTTCAAGAATTGGGGTACACTGCTCAAAAGGAACATTTTAAGCACATAGTATAAGGGTGTTTATTTTTGCCTACCAATCTTTTCTGAATGCTTTAAAAATCTATAATAGAAATGCTAAAGAGACTCCAAATATAATTTCGTACCTTTTTGACAAAAATGAAATCCAACACTTAGACTGCAGGTCTCTGGCAGAGATGTGATGGGTGCTCTGTGTTCAGTCAACCCCTCCAGAATAAGTTGGATGGGTTGAACATTTTCTGCAAAGCAGTATTGAACATTTTCTAGCCCTGCAAGGCAGTATTTCCTTGATGCCATCTTCCCTATCACAGCTCATGTGGGAGGCTGGTGCTGCAGTGGCCTGGGGGGACCCAATTATGCTGCTCCCTCCTCTTGCAAACTGTCTTTCCAAAAGGACTTCAAGGTAAGGAACCATTTTAAGGTGAGATAAATTTGTCAGATGGCAACTGCCAGCTCTTGTGTGAGAGCTCCTTTTCTTGTGGTGAGAGAAGTGGACAGACCTCTTGTGCTGCTCCTCAAAGCCATGCAGCTATTTTCTATCCACTCTGGACAGACTAATAGTTCTTGAAAATATTAAATGGAAAGAGTAACTGTATATGCTAGCTACAACTGCCTGTATTTCCCTCAGCTTTAATTACTTAGATAATTGTGAAGAAAGATGCAAAATCCTCTTTGAATAGGGCCTCTTTTTCAAAGGAAAACCAGGATGAGTGGTTGGAAAGCCACTTCAGAGAACCTTCCTGGGGCAGCTCCTGTGCAAAGCAGCCACCAAGCAGCTCTCATCCAACTGGAGTTGCTGAAGATGCAAAGTAGCTGAACACACAAAGTAGCCACACGGTGGAGCCAATATCGAGGCGTTCAAGGTCGGACGGACCATCCCGAGGGATGCTCCTCCTGGCTTTGGGAGAAGAGATGCTGCCTCCCAAACTCCTGGCAGGTTTGCCTGCTTGGTGTCTTCCAGACATAAGTAATCAGTGGGCCTTCAAATAGACAGCAGACACAGAAAAGCAGTTCTCAACAGGGAAGAGCTTTAGCAAGCTGTTCGGCAAAGCTAAATGGCGGGGTTGAATGCCAGCAGGCACGGGACCCCAGCTACTGACCCAACTGCTGCAAAGAAAACATAAGATTAGGGGAAGAGTTTAATTTTCTAGATGCTTGAACATCGTGGCTAATTTCCACCTGAAAAAAATTATTTCAACAGGATCTAAACCACAGGCTGGGACTCAGAATAAGGTTGTGATTGTTTCTGTGGACTCTACATGCTGGGAATGAGAAGTATAACTGAGCAGCATCATCCTGTATTTCCAGCAAACAAAAAGGATTGCCACAGTAACTCCTTCCAGAGAACTTTTCAGTTCACAGTGATGGAATCAGTTCAAAATTAATTATCAACCAAGTGTCGATTAAACACGTCATTTAAAGAAGAAACTGGGATGTATTGCTCCTGATGGGTCTTTACAGAAGTTGAGCAGGAGAGCCTGGTAAGCCACCCCCAACTCCAGACTGCACCCCAAAGTGGTCAGTGACAGCATGTCACCCTTTGAGAGGATGGTTTGGTGGCTGGGAACTCTAATTCATAACTGAGCGAGTTAGCAGAGACCACAGGCTCTGCAGAGATGCTGCTTTTATGTCCCATTGCAACCTCTTTCCTTCCAGCGGTCCTTCTGTCCTCTGCAGGCTATAAATTACCTGTCCCCAGCTTTCCACGCTAGATAATTACTGATTCACCTCCTTCCTTCCCTCTTCTCACAAACACTTCATTGTACAGCAGCAATACCACTTGTTTTTGCTGGAGTTTTATCCCAGTTATCCCTTTTTAGAGAGTGGCAAGCTCTGATTGAGCACAATGACTGTCCCTTAGGGAAAGGGATGGCCGGAGATGGTGTTAGTTCCTATGAAGTGGCGGTGCCAAAACTTCACAGGATCAGGCTTTATATGGCCGGACATATTTAACATTTCAGCAGTACTGTAAGTGAGGATGTGCATCGTTTCCTGGGATTGTCAAGCCTTTGATGGAACTCTTGGTATGCAATGAATAATATTATTACAATACTGTACTTTCTTAAACATAGCAGGCATAATTAAAGTCCCACCCGCAGAGGTCAGATCCATTTGACTCACTATTGTTAAGAGTTAAGAGACTTCCATTTATTTTAACAATGGCTTGTTTAGAATATGAAGTCAATGAATTTCTTGTCTTTGTGGAAGGTGTCATTTTACTATGCCAGGGACAATGTGGAGTTCTGGAGTAAAGCTAAAAATAGAGGACAGATGCTATTGGATCTGTTTGTCACTTAACAAAAATTAAGGCTGCTTTGATGAAATCAGTGCAATTGTTATTTGCATCAGTGTGCTATCTATCTGGTCCTATGTATTTCAAAATGGGTCTATACCTTTAAAGGTAGGGTTGCTAAACCAGTAATATTGTAGACTATATGAAGCAATAAGACTCTTAAAAATTTTGCTTGCTTGTTTTATCACTGTGAACTAGTTTAGACAAAAAATTATATTTCTCATTTTTATGTCAGTTTTACCGTCTGGAGCTCTTGCAGAAGTACACAACTGGTGCAGTGTATTTGTATCAAGCATTGCAATGGAATATTAAATTTCTCCCATCAGAAGAAAAAGAGTGTGAGCTATTATTACCAATAACATCAAAATAATTATTAATGAAAGTGATTAGCAAAAAGCAATCTCTATTTTTTAGCTGATTAGTCTATGCATTTCATGGCCCGCTGTGTATAATTAGTTTCATGTATTTACTGATAATGGCCACGTAGACCCAGATCTTCAGAGGCATTTCAGTTTGGAAATCTAGGCCAATCCTGGTGCCCATGTTTATTATTAAGAGTCTAAATACCTTTGTGGAGTCAGACATTAGTCCTGATAATGGAAACACATTAATCTGTACCAAACTCTTGTTACTGTGAACAGTCTGGTTGTCAAGCACGAAAAGAAAAACAATGAAAAACAGAACTTCTTTCTTTCTCTTTTGAAAAATGAAAGTGGTCAGAAAGCTTCCAGCAGTGGGGAAGGTACTGTCTGAGTCCCTGGTGGGTGGCTTTGTAGATGGTTTTGCAGAGTGACCTACCCAAGGTACGGGGCAGGACAAGACATCCCGCAGGGGGCACAGGGGTGGCGGGCAGCCCTCCTTGGCCTCTCAGTGAGAGGACCATGCTATAACTGCATCATGAAATGATAAAACAACAGCAGATCCAGGGAATGCCTCTTCCAGCTTTGATAAGGGGAACAAGTGGAGGCCAGACATCTCTGAAGGAGATGTCTCTGGAACACAGCAAACCCCATATGCCATCCCTGCAGTGGCCACTGGAGAGCTTAAGGGCTGTGCTTGTCGTCATGCTTGGTGGGCAAACCATCACCTTGCCCAAATCCAGATTTACTGATCCTTCAGCAGCCCAGGAGCAGACTTAAGAACCAGCTGGGGCTGTATTTATATGTTATACTACTTTTCTTTCATCTGTGCGTGAGAGAAACACATCAGCACTCATTGCTGCGTGTGGCACTGATGAATGTGCTGGAAAACCGAAGCAGAAGATGCAGGCAACATCTGGCAGAGAGAACAGTCAAGCTGGAAAGGAGTAGGAGGAACAGTGCCCTGAAAGCCCCTTCTCAAATCATGGTACAGATCTCTGCCATTTTTCTCCTCAAGTTGAAGGGGGGAGAGCAGAGTTCAACACAACTGTGGAATGAGTCTAAATTTTGTTTGTGATTGATTTTGCTGTCTTGCTTACATAACCCACCTAATCCTGCCTCCCAGCTTGGTAGATCACAGCCCACAGCCCTCTTCTTAGGAATCAACCCTGAGGATCATGATGAAAAGCAAATCTCGTTACCCATCAGCAGTGCAAGCAATAGAGAAAGAAAAGCAAGGAGAATTATAGCTTTGCTGCCTAGAGTGAATCAGTTTTATCTTCATTTTATCGAGTATTAACTTCAGACACACAAAAGCCGTCATGCCTGGGAGTGGGGAATGAGTTTGGAATTGCACTACAGGATTTTCTGTGACCAAAGGAGCCCACACCTCATGCTGAAGGTGAGGGATTAGGGAGTCAGGGGCCATGCTTATTCCAGCATCCCCAGTTAAGCCCACAAATGAGTAGTCAGGTTTTACAAAAAGATATTGAATTGTCTGGAAGGACACTCTCACTGACACATCCAGGCCAGTAACAGCAATGTGAGGCAATTCTTAAAAATCTACTCCTATTTATTGACCTAGGCGGGAGCTGAGTGCTTCTGGCAACTTATCCCCAGAGGGGAGACAGAGGATCTGGGACATCTGACCTTGCACTGCCTCCCTTGGTGCTGGGGAGATGCAGTTTTTTCTTTCATTCTTTAAACGCAAAGATGAGGACAGTGCTGAAAATACTCAGAGCGGGGAGAAGTGGCCCCTGATTCAGTCACTGCCACCTTGAAAAAGGTTGGCATTTTACATGAGTAACTTTGGTCTTGTTTCTTCAGACAGTTGTTTTCTTCTTAAGGGAAATTTGCTCTTTGCTGAGATGAAAATGAAGTATGGTCAACAGGCATGCAGGGAGGAAGGGGAAGGGCAAGCAGAAGGAGGAACTAGTCTGATGGCCGCTTGCAGGAGCCTTTACAGCTCAAAGTGTTTGGGGAAGTGGTGCTAGCTAGATATCTGCTGTACCCACAGCCATCTGCACCTGGAAAACTGCTCTCCTGGGGGAAGGGCTGAGTTAAGTATTCAAACCAGCCCCTGAAGACTTCAAAGATGAAGAAGGGTCTCCTGATGAGACAGCCCCATCTTTCCTAGGCCATCCTTCACCAAGAGCTTAATCCAGCCCCGTGCAGAGTGGGGACAGGGGATCCCTGCTCCAGCCTGCAAATGACAGATGGAGGCGATGTTGTCGGAGTGTACATGGCCCTATCTCTCTTTGACCAGCTCTGATTAGGAACTTTGTGTTTTGTGGCAGTAGCAGAACAAACGCAATCAGGAAGGCCATGTGAAATCAATTCCTGTTTACTTATTCATTGCGTATCTCTATGCTGTACTGAGGAAATCATTCCAAACCCTATAGTACCCAACTACTTTCAGCTGCTTTCCTGAAGGTAAGCATGTGACTGTGGTTTCAATTGCTACTGTAAATATACAATTATTTATAAACTACCTCACAGGGACCATATGGTCCCCTTTTGAATAAAAATGCACAGACGGAGCTGCAAAAAAATCTGTGAAAGAGAGGCGTAGTAAATTGATACGTAGCGTACCATCTGCTTCCGTGTGCAAGTGATGTTATAACAAACTGCAGGAGGCACAGCTAAGGCAACTGTAGAGAGCCAACTCCTTGGTGGTGTTTGCAGATCTTCTGCTGGTCTTCTGCCTAGTATCAATTTTGGGTTGTCATTTGCTGCAGCAATATACCAGGAAAGCCAGATTGCCTAACTTCTGCATGGTTAGGACTAACAATCCTCTGTGGTTTCCCTTGTGCGTGACTATCCAGTGAGCACACCTTAATTTGATTTCAATTACTTTGAGTTTTGGTAGGTTTATGAAACACACTATCACCAATCAACTGGGACAGGGTTAAAATGCTTCTGACAAGGCTTATTCTGTAAAACAGCATGGAAACTGATGTAGAACTTCTCATTTATTGAAATATTTTCCATAAAGGACTAAAGCTTATCACAGGTTTTCTTGTGTGATGTTAGAATAATGTTTGTGGTACTTCTCAGTTATTACAAAGGAACTGAGAATGACAGATAGATCTGGTTTTCATTATTATTATTATTATTATTATTATTATTATTATATCAGGATGCCACAAGCACAGGTGACAAGTGAAAATGTTGCTGACACTGGGTTATGGTACAGTAGTGTGAACCCTTAAATGGGTGGCTGGCTCCACAGGGAGAGTGTGTCTTGGTAGCAGCCAAAGGGCAGTGTAGGTGGTTATGGGTGTCAGCACCTTGTCCCTGTGCTGTGCTCTGTTACAGGAGCCAGGCTGCTGGCCATCTCTTGAGAGCACAAAGGCAATGACTGAAAAAATGTGGGTTTATTATGGCAAGAAAAGAATGGGGGGATGATGTGTGGGATGGCCAGTCCTACCACCTGTGAGTTTGGGAACGGTTCAGTGAGCCTGTCTGGCACATGTGGTGAGATACTTTTGCTCTCATGTGGTTGGGAGGTCGACTGGGGGACAAGAAACTGGGTCTGCTGTTCCTGCCCAGCCCCTAAGAGCAGGCAGGCAGAGAGCCAGAGCCTGAGCCGGAGAGAAGAGTCCCTGGGTACGTGGAGAAGAGACCCTGAGCTGCCCATGAAAATCCAGCTGTGGCTGCATTGCTTGGGCAGGGGGGAGAGGAGAGATGTGTGACAGTGCTCAGGATCATTGTAAAAGTTCAAGAAAAAGATCATTTTCAACAAAAAGGCAGAGAGAATGCACATTTTAAGAATAGAAACACTGCATATTTTCTGGATCATAGAATGGTTTGGGTTGGAAGGGACCTTAAAGATCATTGAGTTCCAACCCCCTTGCCCTGGACAGGGTCACCTCCCACTAGACCAGGTTGCTCAAAGCCCCATCCAGCCTGGCCTTGAACACCTCCAGGGATGGGGCATCCACAGCTTCTCTGGGCAACCTGTTCCAGTGTCTCACCATCCTTGCCATAAAGAATTTTTTCCTAATAGCTAATCTAAATCTCCCCTCTTTCAGTTTAAAATCCTTGCCCCTCATTCTATTGCTACACTCCCTCATAAAGGGTCCCTCCCCATCTCTCCTGTGGTCCCCCTTTAGTTACTGGAAAGCTGCTATATCGTCTCCCCAGAGCCTTTTCTTCTCCAGGCTGAACAACCCCAATTCTCTCAGCTTCTTTCCATAGGAATTAAAATAATTATTATAATAACGTAACACTATTGTGATTAATAATATTATTACTAATGTTATTACAATGCATTCAAATTGTTCAGGTTTTGACACTGAAATTCCAACCACAGAGCAGAGGTGGAGTCAGACAGAAAAGGACAGAAGCATTAAAAAGGGAGTTATAAATAAACCAAGCTGCCTTTTTCCCCTCCCCTGTCCTCCTTGAGGCCCTCAAATGCAGGATGGCATGCAAACAGGCCTTCTGGCCAACATCTCCTCGCCTGCCCAGCTCTGAGTTGGGTCTCTTGTGGGCACTTTCTTCCTTTGCAGTTTGTTTTGTGCCTCTCTGCAGAATGCGTTGAACAGAGATTTCACCATCTTGACTGGCTGCGCACTGGGGGCAGCCTGAGACTCTCTGCTGAGAAATAGCAGTATAAAATGCTGAAATGAGAACAGCACCTTACTAAAAATGAAAGCATGGCTCATCAAGGGACCTATATTTTCACACAAAGTTTTCTGACCCTCTGTCGGTCCTTCCTTCAACTAATATTAAGGATCTGTATGAAATGTTGTCCTCTTCTTACTCCCCTTCTGGGCTTTTCAGGTGATGTGCAGCTCTTCGGAGCATCTCTTTACAGGGTCTACCAAACTCCTTTGGCTTTAAAGCACTTGAGATGGAACACAGTCCTTCTAAATGCACCATCTGCTGACTTGAAATAGAAAAAGCAGCAGGCACCCAGTGCCTTGCAGATTGGTTAAGGCCATCACAAGAAATGTGAGCTGGGCTGCTAAATGACACATACTCACATTCGTGTTGGGATATGAATCTTTTTTTCACGTCATATCAAAACATGTGATATCTGTCTTGTCCCAGATCTAACCCTATGAAAAACTCTGTTAGTACCAGTGAGGCTCGTGGCTGCCTGTCATTTCCTTGCTGGGTGTAGTGGATTTGATCTACAGGTCATCGTGAGCTTGTGCACTGGAGTAACACCTCAGTTTCTGCGTCTTCGGATATAAAATGACAGTGCAGGAGGAAATACTTTTGGTGACCCAGTTTCACTGCAGTTGAGAGCAGATGTGTTTTCTATAGCATGCAGTACTGTTGCAGAGCCTATTTGTTTAGTGCTAAACTGCTGGTGTCCATGCTGATTTACCTCTTGATCTTGGACACGAGCAATAAATTTGTGTCAGGGATTAGTCTGCGTGTGTAGCCCACAAGGAGAAAATCATATAGCTAATGACATTTTTGCTCAACTGGCTGTGGAGGCGAGGAAAAAGAGCAGCTATAGCTAAAGACACACTTAGAAACATGAGTGCATATGCAAAGTAATGTTGCCTCGAGAACAGAGGAGACTGAGGTGCCCAATTGTGGAATTCTCAATAGCCATCACTAGCCATGTTGGCTGTCCCATCACAACTTGAACCTCCCACACTAGATGGGGTTTCACTGAGTTTTACAGATACGCTTGCCTTTCATTTTTTATTTTATTTTTGTTTTTGGCTTAGTTGATATTTGCAATAACGTTGCCTCAAAAGACCCGGAGTTCCTACAACTCCATTGTGGTATTTTTCATTTCTTAAAATGTTCTCCTCAGCAGTGCAACACTGGCATTCTTTGCTATCTGTTTTCCTGGGGTTTTGTTGATTCTTTATAGAATTTTTCACTTCTGACCAAGTTGGAACCAATAAAATATACATCCTATATCAGCAATAAAAGACACAAAGGCTTGAAGCCTACCTAGCCTTTCCCTTGTCCCCTCCATCCCCCCAAAGCAATTCACGTACCTTAGTATCTTAGCAGAAACCCATTAAGGCAGTTCTTCAAATTACAAAAATCTAAGATGTTTTATCTGATCACAGGCATCTAAGGCTAATTACATTGATCACAGTGACCCCAACCATTTCACAGCAGGCTGTGAACATCGGATTGTCTGTGGAAGTGATGCCTGGGAATAGCTCAGATCTTCCTGGAAGGTCCCTGGGAACAAAAATTTGCTGGGCAAACCTGTGGCAAGGACACAGGAAATCTCTTCTGCAGCTTTGAGCCATAGGACTACCCAAAGGTAGTTCTGCCCCAGCAAGGTGACAGAGGTGTCACCAGCTGTCTGCTGGTACAATACTGCCTTTGGTGGAGCACTTACGGAGGCCACTGAGACAGCACTTATATGTTCTTCTTGAGGGTAAATGACCTCATTATGTCTGTCCCCTTGTGAAAAGTGCACCTCTCACTCAGAACCGGCTTTGATGAATCCTGCTCTTTGTGGGTGTTGTTTTCATTGCCCAGCTGTGCTAACCATAGTGTTTTCTCAGAGGTAGGTGGGTAGGTAAAGAATGTGTTGCAAGAGGTATTTTCTAGCAATTATTTTTGACCTATTTTGTTTACTGGTATTTGGACTATTTGTAAATACCAAAATCAAAAACCCTTTTAGACCAATTTTAGACAACTGTCCCTAGCCCTCAGAATGGGATTCAGGTGCCCTCCCAGGAAATATGGGTTATTTCTGCAGCAAACAGGACTCGTGGTCTCTTGTGCTTGGTAGAGGGTTGTAATGTAATTATAGACATGTTCTTACTTGACTGAACTGATTTATAATCATCTTCTCTTTTAGTGAGATTGTCCCCAGAGAGAAGTCAAGGTGTTGGAGATGTGTTTGCCTGCCATGTTGTACTGCCACCCCACTTTCCCAGTTCTTTAGATGCCTGCCTGGGGTTTACAAACTGCATGGGGTGCATCTTCTACTTGGTGGGCTCATGCTCTGGTCAGCTGCGAGGAGGAACTTTCTCCTCGCAGCTCACCAGAGCAGGAGTCCCACCAAGAGCTGCTATAATCTGGAGCAGACAGGGATGTGCCAGGGCACTGGATGAAGGAAGATAATTAGGTGGCAGGCATGTGTCTGAGCACACTTCCCGCTCCCTAGATAGTACTCTGCATCTTGGTGGGCAGTACAGGCTGTGATCCCATTTTGCACTTGGAAATCAGCATTAAGATGACACGTCTGCTTCTGTAGTGACATTGAGTGTGGATCAAAGCCATCAGCACAGCTACAACTCAGTTATTCAGGCTTTTTTGTCAACTGAGTTTGACTGTTTTCATTACTAGAACTTGTTAAGAAAACAATTTCTGCATCTTGTAGTACCCACATTCCTGGGTTATATTCCATTAGCCGTGGGCACTGTGGGCTCTGGTTAAAATAATCTGCCTCTGGAAAGCGGAGAAGTTGACCCTGTTTGTTCTTCCCGGAAAGATGCCAATTAGAGCTCCACTCGAGTCAAAATTTAACAAAGACTTGAATGTTCCTGTGCCTGTTGCTCGACAAGATTGTTTATCAATTTACGGGGAGGCCACGCTGCCTTTTCAAAGTGCTGCTGGAGGCCTGCCAGCAGTAGTAACAGAGACTGCGCTCGTTGCTTAAATGCCACTGGATGCGAGAATGGCAGACTGATGCCTGTTTTCTTTTCATTTTATGATGATCTAATTGCAAGAGATATATAATTCCTCGTTATGTCAGGGAAGTTGTTTCTCCAGCATCTGGTACTTCTCCGTTTATCTACAAGCGATATCTGAAAATTAATAGGAGATCCAGCTTTCATGTAAGAAATACTAGTGAGAACTGTTGCCTGCACAAAGCCTGAGGAGACTTCAGAGTCTGCAAGAACTGGCTTTGTCAAGTGAACATATAATTTTCTTTTTTTTTTTTTTTTTAACATCCTAGTAAATTACAGGCTTTAGTTATGGTTTGAAGAAATGTGTTCTACAAATGTTGTAGCATCTGTATGCTGCTGTTTTTACTGCAGCCGTTGTGCAGGTCATTAATCTGATCTCACGTCGTAAAAATTTCTCCACCCTCTTCATGAGTTTCTTTGTTATCATAACACTTTCCAATACCTTGGCGCATAACTCCACTATATTATAATTACCCGAGGTAGAACAACTGCTTTTTTATCCTCGGTGTGCTTGGCTCCTGCAGTGGGTGCTGCTGAGCCCCATGCTCGCTGCATCTCTGTGGCAGATTGCACATCCAGGAACATGTTGGGAGCTCCAGAGGGCTGGTCCCAGTGGCTGGGGGGACATTTGGTCAACAGACCCTCTTCTCTCATCCCCATCAGCCACTCGCCAGCAGGCTATGAGCCTGGAGAGAGGAAGTGGCAGCCGAGGATGCTCCTGCATCTGATACTTGGGTTTCACCTCTCTAATTGCTGTCAAACTCCTCTGTACAAGGGCTGTTGCCATCTGGTGCTGTGGAAGGGGAATGGTTGGGCAAATCCCTCCTAATTGAGGTGAGGGGAGCCGGCATCTCTGCCTGGGCTGTGGGACTGGCCTGGAACGGGCAGTAATGGAGACAGTCCAGCTGTTGCAAAGCTTAGGTGAAGTGAGCACTGTGGGGAAAACAGTGGGGTTTGGAAAGAGTCACTTTTGGAAACTTACCTGAGCATGGGTCCCCAAAGGTGTCCAGGAGGGAAGAGCTCATGGGAGCAAAACATGGGCACAGTCAGCGCCTGGTACATTCAAAGAGTGTAGTCTGAACTGATGATCTGTAACAAAACCCAGGTGATTTTCACCATCTTTTCATAACTGACAACAGGAGCAGTTAAGGTTTGCTGATTAGTGGGCAAACACAATCCCAAGGGGACGTGGCAGGCACAAGGAGTTGCCTCTGGGGAAAGAACCTGAGTGAGGTGGGATTTTCCAAGGAGGGGACATGGTTCTCGGCTCTGGGGTATGTTCTGGCTCCCGTTGATGATACACTTCCCTCTGTTTTTCCAGGGCAGCAGCCTCTCTGGGCCTCCATGGGCACAGGGATCTCAAAAAGGGTGGCAGTTGGCCAGGCACTAGCCTCAGCCTCACAAGGTGGCTTTGCTCTGCAGATTGGCTCTCAGACAGGGCTGGCCCGCACCACCCCAGTCTGTCGCAGTTTACTTTCCCAGCCCTATTGTCTAAGCCTTGGCCGAACTACACCTTTTTCCAAGAATCCTAATAACCTCATGTTTTTCAAGCAGTGAGCCATGGCAAAGCTGAGGTGCACTAAGCCAGCAACACCGTCCCTTGCCAGTGGCATTTAGCAGTGTAACACTATCAGCTTTAAGAGACTCCATTTTCTGTGACTGTAAGTTGAAACAGAAATGCATGGCACTTAATATTTGTATATTGGCTAGAGCCTGCTAGCACAACCAAACACAAAGCAAATGGTGCTGCTGTCTTGTGTGGGTCTGAGGAGACCAGGGTGTAAGAAGTGAAGCCCATATTCAGTTTATCAGGGGGCTGTGATTAGAAATCATCCCTGTGCCTACCATCTCCACTTTCTCCACGTTTATTTAAGTTGGTGTGAATGCTTGCTACTGGCTCTTGGCACAGTAGGGAATGAGACATCTGAACAGTGGCCTGAATTTGGGCTTCAGCCTGAAAACTAACTGTGAGTTCACTTAAGTAAAAATAAGACCTCACTTGAACCAAATGGGGGGTCCCTTCCCCCAGGCAGAACTTGCCCTAGGTCATTTTCCTTTTTTTTTTTTCCTTCAGCAAGTAGGGACTGGTCAGATGAACTCAGAGATCCTGACTTTGGGGATGTATACAGACCAAGCCAAACCAAAACTAGAAGTTTGTGGCTGGAAAGGAGGCTGGTGTTTCTTTCTTTGGCTGCGTGGCTTGAGGTGAGCTTCAGGTGAAGCTGTCAGACTGCACTGCAGAAGGCAACAGAGGTTTGTTGTTGTCTCTGCAAACAAGGAAGAAAATCAATATAGTTTCTCTTTTTCATTGGCTCCACAAACCGTGCTCTTTTGTTTTAAGGTATGGCTCTGAGATGATTATGCTTGGCTGGGCAGAGAAGCGGGTATGCCAAAACAGGAGAAGCTATTAGACCAAATCAGTGCAGAAGCTTGTACTTCTGGCCAGGATTATGACTTCAAGACATATCCTTGGGCTTGGGGACTGGGGAGAGGCTTGCCAAGGATCCTCTGATACATAAATCCTCCCATCCTTTCTCCCCCAGAGGAGCCCAGGGAACTGTGCCACAGAGAGGTTGGCTGTACTCATCCTATTCAGTCAAGTTAGCTCTTCAGTTATACAGATCTCTAGCCAAAAGGTCTTCCTGTAAGTGATCACTACTGCCTGGGCAATAGAAAAATTAGTGGTCAAAGGCAAAACTCTAGCATTTTCCAGACGTTCTAAGGGTTTGACAGATACATTTTGGCAGATCTAGCTGGGAATGCTTAAGACATTACTATCCTTGAGTATCCTCCTCATCCATCTACTAACAGCTTCTGCTTCCATAGCAGAGGGTCTGGCAGGGGTTTAGCTGCTCCAGGCACCAGTTTGGTGTCTGAACTCAAGCCCAACTCTAACAACAGCCCTTAAAGCTAAACTGCCTGACTTGACCCTGAAACAGACTGGTGAACACTCCAACAGTCTTCAAGGAGCAAGCTGAAACAAGCACTGAGCTTGAGAAACGCTGTCATCTACAGGAACCCCAGACTGTGGTGACCATATGTCCTGGCTTAAGGTCCCTTTAAAACAATATTGGAAACTTAACATTAATGCTCCGTAGCCATCTACTGATGTCTTGCTCTAATTCCAATATAGTTGGCTTTGCAAGAGCCACGTGCTGAGCTCAGTGAAAATACTTGCATAAAAACTGGGGAGCACATGCTGTTTAAGGCATTATAATGATATATAGTCATCCCTTTGAAAGAATGAGTATGGCCTCAACATTAGTTTAGATCACAATTTTAATGTTTAAAAACTATAGAGGTAACAGAGAGATTATAGAACTTGATACATTTTTTTTTCTTTATTTACACACAGAAACTGAAAAACTGCATCGTTTATTTGATATGAGCAGCACAAAGTATGATGATATTAGCAGGAGCAAAATGTTACCATAGACTCACTTCAACAATCTATTAGAGAACAGCTCGTATCAAGTGTACATCATTCAAACAGTATTGTTTATACTGGAGCTGGGTGAACCTTAACATACCTTGGGACACTAAAAACAGGTTTCTATAAACAAGTTAAAGTTCAAGTCTTGTGGAAAAATACCTTTACAGTTTATATTTTGTTGGCTATAACACTGAAAACAAAACGCACACTTGTATTAATTCGAAAAGCTCTGTAGAAGTGACTGCATATAGGTTTTTTCCCTCAAATTTGTGCTCACGGTGAAAACAAACATTATTTCAAGTCTCATTTTCATCCAAAATCATAAAGTAAACATTGAAAAAAATGCAATTATTTTTAGATGCATTTCTCAACCTCTGTTTTTCAGCAATCCTGAAAAAAACCACATTTCTGTGCTTTACCAGCAAGAAAGTCTATGCAAGGCTCTTGACGGAGGCACTCTCGGGGTATACACAACCCTCCCCTCCCATCACCCCCACCCCATGACCTGCAGCTATCCCATGACCAAAATACTGGCCTCTGCCCGTTCATAGGGTGGGATGTGCAAGCATTCCCTTCCCAAGGATGCTCACATCCATCTTAGGGAGCGTTTTGTTCTTGGGATAGCAGCGTGCCGGGGTCTGCAGCCGGGGTCACCTGCAGGAGACGCCGCAGAACTCTGCAGGAAGGGAGTGGGGAAGAAACAGCACGGATGGCTCTGGTTGCTGCACACCCCGGGCTTGTAGTACTCTTATTTTTTTTTCTGAAATACAGGCGTTTCTGGTGGCCGAAAATGGAAATGCAGAAGTCCTGTCCTGACTTCTGTTTGTACTCGTTGGATACATACGTGCCTGGATGCAACATGGGATAATGCTGGGTTAAATTGCTGGCTACAGTTTGCTCTGGTTTCTGCAAAAATACCTTTCCAGCACTTTGCTACCACCTGACCTCAGCTGAGGAAGTAAGAGGTACCTGGGTACCAAAGGGGCCCTTTACAAGGCAGATATTTTCCCCAGCAGGAAGACTGGCTAACTTGCTGTTGAGAAAACAGGGAGTCACCCACTGGCATTACTCCTAGCAATTTCATCGGACCTTTTATTTCTCTTTTTCTTGTTACATTAGTGATGTAATCACAAGTTCAAGTTCAAGATTTAACTTGTGAACTCTTGGGAGAGAGGAAAGGATATACATTTTGCTAATTCAGAAGCTAAAGTATTTGTATTTCTATTAAAATTACTCTTAATATGCAGAGCCTATCTCAACACTTCTATATCATAGGGGATAAACAACTGCAAAAATATACAGCATCCTATTTATTTACAATATATATATGTACATAAAAATGAAATTTCCTACAATACAACACAACTGCATAGATTTGTCTTCAGAAACATAGGCATGTGTACAATTTTTGAATTCTAGACCTTTCCAGCCCTGTACTTTTTATTAATTCATTATCTTTTTTTTTTTTTCACAGTTTGTTACAGAAATCCTTACATTAGATACAAATAAAACATTCTTTGTGTAAGTTATAGGAAATAAGGATTTTCCCGACGCCGAGGGCTCTGGGGAATTGTTTAAGAAAGGACCCTGGCGCCAGGCAATAAAGCCATTTTGTGGAGCTGCTGATGGAGCCGAGTACATTCTGCTGTGCCTTTCTCCTACAGGCACTGGGGTGGGACAGTAGGACTGAAGGTGGGACACCACCACATGGAAAGTTTTGTTTTGACCAAGATGCTCTTTAGCCTTAATGTAAGGTTCAAGCAAATTAACTTATTCATTTAAAGATAAGGTAGAGATACCATTGTTATGGTTAGTACTCAATATCAGAGAGAGTTGGTGCTTATGCTTTGTAAGGCAGATGTACAGACACAACCCCTATCTCATCTAGCCTGCATCTGCACCTGGGACCTATTGCAAGTGGAGCACAAGCTATGGGTCGGGATGTGGGTCAGGAAAGCAGCCCTCAGGAGCAGATGGGCATCCCCATCCCTGACCTTGCAGAATGAGACCAGCCGTTCTGCCCTGGACCTGGACATGGGCCGGGTCCCCCTCAGACCCCGTCAGCCCTACGAAAGGTCTGTGCCGGTGCACTGATTTGGCTTCGGCCCTCTGACCAGGAGCAAGCATCATCCAGAGAGGCCATTGCTCCTGAGTAAATAATAATTTACTGTGTTTTACTTAGTAGGCATGTTTGCCATTGAACAGAGAAGGGCAGCTGTGTTCTGCAACCATAAAGGTGCATTAAGCTCATGACTTAATATATTCTTTGCAATATGCTGTGTGGACTAGGAGCAGCAGCAAGGCTGTCTCTTAAGCATAGGATTAACTCCTACAATCTTATTAGGAGCCCCTGCTTCTAATTAGTTCCTTCCTTGTCCCTCACCACTCAATTGTTGCTATTATGCAAACAATAACTTTAAAGTATTTTGTTGTAGCTATTAAGAGCAATTTTGCATCCAGTCTATGACATTTGCAGTGCTCACAATAGTGATAAACTCTCTATAAAAAGAAAGCATGCTACCACCTACCAAGTAGATACGGTACTCTGGATCCTATTAATTTAACAACAGAGAAACTCCTACAGCATTTCACTGTGCTCTTAAAATCCTAGCTAAAATGTGGGACTCGTACATTGTTGGCTACAAGTTCACTATTCCAAATGAACTGAATAACAGCAGTACATTTTACAGATAACCTCATACAAATATTGTCATCCATCACTGATGTTGACAGTTACAGCAGGGTCTATTGCATTCTGTTAAGAATGTATAAACCTGATGAGAAAACAAAAAGCACGTTATTTCACGTTCATTACCACAGACATCAATAAACACATGATTCCTTTCCATAAATATCTATAAATATGATGCCAGTAAATCAGTTTAAGTAAAATTCCCTCTTTTTTTTTTTCTTTATTTTTTCTTTATTTTCTTTCAGAGACCCAGAAACAAAGTCTGTTTAAAGACTTGATATGTTGGGCATATATTTTTCAGAATCCAAGATATGCTTTGATGGTCGAGTACCTGGGGTAATTTCCCTCTATGCACACACCCGGCTCATTCTTCTCCCTATTTATCCATTAAAACTCCAGTAGACAAATAAATTGGGAAAAAGAAGGCGGCAGGATAGCAAAGAGGAGGGAGAAGGGTAGTGATGGAGGAGATTTGGGAAAATGCAATGAGCAATCAGTCACCCAGCAGCCCTTCAAGTCGAAGGAAGCTGGGTGCCAAAACTCAATGTTTGGTATTTTAAACACAAGACTACAAATTATTTGTGGGGTGGGAGGGAGACGTCGCAGTTGTGACATTGCTGGTACCCTGTGCAGCAGATCAGACCTCTAGCTCATACGTGGGTACTTGAAAGTCACTCCTGGGATCTCCTCTCTCACAATCCCCCAATGCACAGAGCCACCCTCATAATCAGTAGTAGAAGGATAAAGGGGGGAGGAAAGCAGGAGAGCCCTGGAGCATCTTGAGGATAACACTGTACAGCATTCTCAGGTCTGAGTTAGGTTTTTTTAGGATAAGATCCAGAGAGATTATAAGGCACCTCAAAACCTGAAGTGCAGCCGCAGCAAGCTGCATCAGAGAATGGAGTGAGATGCTGGGCTCCTGCTGCAGTGACCAGGGGAACCACAAACTTACACCCCGAGGTGGGAAGATGCCTGGGATGAGCTGTGGGGAGATAGGAACCAAACATGGGTTCTTCTTCTGTGAATAAGGACAGGAGTCAGTCTCATGAAGAGACAACGCAGTGAGAAGCGGTGACCTGCACTATCACAGGCAAAGGGTTGAGACCAGCTGCCAGAAAGCATGAGTGACCTCAGCGTGGGGGTCCCACATAGCTCAGCAGTTCATGTGTTAAATGCTGGGCTGGGGGGTGCTTGGGAGGAAGGATACCGGAGACCATGCCGGGAGCCCGTGAGAGAAGGTCTGAGGGACCAGAAAGGACAACAGAATAAATGAACCCCATTCTGCAGCCTATCAGGTCACTTTGCCCAGAGGGAGGAGGCTTCCAGTCTTTTTCTTGCTGCTGGTATACTCTGAGGACTTGGGCAGCCTGGGAAGTCCACTGGGCCCTGTTTCTGGATCACAGGGGAGTATCGGCAGAGCTGGGTACCTCAGCCTAGGCTCAGCTATGGATCCAGAAGTCTGGGTGTAGTGGGCTTAGTTTCTGCAGCTTGGACACTCTGCATCTCAACACCCAAATTCCAAGGAAGGCCCCAAACTAACCTCTCTGGATATTATTCTTAGAAACCATCTTTCAAGGTCCTGAGAAGTGCTCTGTTGTCTCAACTCTCAGTGACTTCGAGCCATGTAGGACAAGGCAATAACAACTGAGGCAATTCAATAGCTCACAGAAATCCCAAGATCCTGAAGTCTCCTTCCCTAACCTTAAAAAAAGCAAGCTGGCAATGACAGGTTCCCCACAGCTGACAGCCTCCTTCCACAGTTACAATGGGAGTCAGCAATGAGCTAGCTACTGGGAACAAGAGGGTCATTGCATACTGACAGGTACAGCTCGAGCACACCGAGGGCATCGCTCAGCCCTTGGGTGTGAAGCAGGGGCTCCCTTTAGCCATCGGTTCTTTCGGTGGGAACCAGGTCCATACTTTGAGACACTTTTTAGCTGACATGGTGAATGACACAAAGTGAACACGTTTTATGCGGCTGGCAGTGCACTAATAGATGTCTGCTCAGGATGGATGGTTAACGATCACCTACTTAGCATTTGAGTCTCTACCAGTAGTTCTCTACACCAGCTATAAGGCATTAGGCAAATGCTTATTTTGTGGACAACAGATGCAAGTTACAGTGTTTCTGCTAGTAATAATTGAATGTCATTTCTTTGATTGTTACAGGGAATTGATGATAAATGTAAATGAAACATTTTAAATATAAAAAGTGTTTCTGTTTGTTTAAAGAAATGTTAAAGATTTCAATTTCCATTAGAAATCCAGTAGTTTGGCAGGGTGAGTCAAATCCTGTTCCCTCTCCTGTCAAAACCCCCCCTGACTTCAGTGGGAGGAGGGTAAGACACAAGAGGGGAGACAGTTTCTACAAGGAATGTACAAACGAATCCCAGAATGGAAAAGGCATGAGGTATGATTGAATGTGTAGGTTTTGAAAAAACTGGAGGTTGCCTTTTTTTTTTTTTCTTTCTGAGAGAAGTGGGGCATTAGTAAACAGTTTAATGCTGAAGAAAACGCAGACTTCCTATGGAAATCTCTGAGTGTCTGCTTCTCTTCAGGCTCAAGTACTCATGGCTTGGGGTCAAGCCTAGTTCTGGTCAGGCTCCAGCTGAAGCGTGCCAGGGTAATGGTGGTTGCTGGTGATAGCTGTCCTTCTCCTGCTCCCTGCACCCCATCACAAAGACACATGGATGTGTTCCCCAAAGCCACAAAACAGCCAAGCCCTGGGGCTGGCTCCCCCACCAGAACATCAGAGAGAAGCACCAGATTTAGGACATATGCTTATACAATGCTCATTGATGCTCTTGTGGTGCCTTTTCGTGCCTGTGTCCAGAATGCTCCACTTAACCCAGTGAGGCAAATGGTGCACGAAACAGCAACAGAACAAACAAACAGACCAACAAACTGGATACGTACAGCTGGAGAGCGGAGTTTTGGCTAAAGGGCCGGGGGGAGGATGTGAACTGACATTACTCCAGTTGGGATTGATAACAAAAGGCACTGCTGCCCAAAAAGAGCAGAGCTTGTGTTTGAAGGGCTAAGGATGATAATGGAACAATGCAATCCGTGGGTGGAAGAAGGGAAACAAATTAGCTGTGATGAATTTCTATGAGCAATGCTTTATATACTCTCACAGACAAATAACACAGACTTTAGGCTGATCTGATAACTCAGTATCAGGGGACAGAGTGATACGCCTGTTGGAAAAATGGGTCAGTTTTCTGCAAGAAAATACACCCATAACAGTATTTGCAGTACTGGATAATCATTATTTGGATTTGATTTGAGTAAACTCACAAAAGATGGAATAGATAACAGAACGGATGGTTGCGATTTTGGTGTGTAGCAAACAGGAGTGTCTTCTTTTCAGAAGGAGGCGACCTTCAGTGGCCTTCAGCACTGCCTCCTGATTGTACCCAGTCATAGATGACCAAGGGAATGCTCACTAGGGAAAACATTACCCCCAGCGCCAAGAAAAGAGAAGCCTGGAACAAAAAGGAGAGATAGTTAATGAATAAAAAGAAAGACAATTAATTCAAGTATGTTAACGTCTCCTCTTAAGGAGATTTACAAGGTGATGTATCAAAGTTATCAGCTAAAATGGGATAGCACTTCTGGTAAAGACAAGACCCATAGATAATTAGACAGATTAGTGTCATTAATAATTACTGAACACCAAAACCAATTTTTTCCTCCTTTCAACTCACTTCTTAAACACTGATCATCCCTAAAGAGGATCAACTGAGTCTGTTTTTAGGACCAATCAGCTCTGCCCTTCTCAAAGCCCCACAGAAATAGGCATACTCATCCCATTGGATACGTGTCCATTGAAGTTCAGCCCTTTCGTCTTAGGGTCTGTGGATGGAGCCACAACTGAAACACAGGTTTCCTGTTTGTCTGCTCTGAGCAGGAAGCTCTGACCTTTCAGGACTTCCAGTGCATGCCCTGTTAGACTGGGAATACACAGGAGTGTTGCACCTTTTCAGCTGCACCTCTTTCTGGGGCTCATAGGAAATCTTTTCCATCTGGTGGAAGCACCCTAAGTCTGATTGGGGTCTATTAAAACCGTGAGGAATACCACAAAAGTGAGTGCTTTGCCTGCTTTCTGGGATCAACACACTGAAACAGAGCAATGTTGCTGTGCTAAGGGGGCTGGAGGGGTACCTGCACCCCGGTGACAACTACGGTTGCTGCAGAGCTGCCACTCGCCCACCACAGAAAGCCCCTCGCCCTACAGAGAAGGGCTCCCCAGAAAACAAGGTGATACAGCCCCTCTACCCGGGAGACCCCCAAGGAAGCAAAGGAGAAATACAAGCACAGCTTCCAGCTGAGTGAAGCAAAGATGGAAAGTTACATCAAGAAGCTCACACATACGTTCAGATTCAGATTAGGTATGCTTTGTATCTGGCACCTGGTAAGGAATGACAAGATGAAAAGCGGGAAAGGAATGCATACCCAAATCCTCTGAGTCAGCTTTGATCCATCCTGCTGTGTAATTTTTAAATACAATGATGAAGGAAGAATGAAAATCAGCATATTGGCAGAAGTGACCCCTGCAAATTAAAAATAAATGTTTTGTTACTTGTCAGCAACAGCTAGTTATTGTGTTGCTGATTAGCAACAGTCTTTTATTAGTAGTACAAAACCAAGATACTGTACCTACAACTCCAAAAATATCCTTCATGGTTGGGATAAAAATGACTAGCAGGTTGATGATAACCAAAAGAACAAAAGTAACCAAAACATGACGACACAAGTCAAATTTTGTTTTCCTAGCCATTTCAAATAATGATGAACGCACCTGTAGAAAGAGAGAGTTTTCTGTCAGGAACAGTCTATAAGCCAATTCGAAGCTTCCCATATTTATTTTAACTAGTTCTTCATGCAACAGCAAGTATTACATGTGGGGTCCCTGATGTCATGCCCTTTGAAATAATTCCTAAAATTAATTTGGTATTTCAAAACTGTAGGTATAGATGCATCAGCAGTAGGATATTCCTCCCTTTCTGACATGCCTTTGGGGGTCCTTTTGCACCTAAAAATGAACTGCACCTCTGAGACTGCTCCAGTGAAGTCATATAAAGTAAGAAAGGGTCCGTGTGGATTCAATTTAAAACAGATTTAAGATTATAATAAACTTTAACAGATTAATTTATTTCCTCCAGGGAAGAACTCCAGAAGTTAGTGGGAGTCTGGTGTGGGAAAAGACTGATCAAACTCAAGCTCTTTTTGCAGCTGCAACGTCACTGCCCAAGCAACTGCTGGACTGTGGTTTGAAGAAACGTGCTGGGTACAACCATTTTGGCTTCCAAACCGTGGGGAGCTTTTTACTTACAGTGAAAAACAGCACCGGCACCGTGAGTATCACCGCAACGATCACAGCCAAGCGCACGGTCAGGATGAGGATGTCATCTTTGCTCTGGTACTTGTGAAGCAGATCTGACTGCACATTGTCTACGGAAAAGACAATAAGATAAGTGTTCTGGCAAACAGGCAATCCATTCACAAAAAATCATTGCTTAACAACAGCCTTCTTGAACAACAAGTGATTTATCTGCAAACAAAAGAGTATGGAATGAAACATTCTTGAGTTAAAACAGCACTTTAAACCAAATCCTAATGATCCCATTATTCCAGATTAATCCTTTGGAGGCCTGATTTAGGAATACATCCTAATTCAAGACAGCACATGCCTAAGTCTAAGGTAATTTTCACTGTAGGAAAGACAACAGTGAGACATACACGAAAGCTTGCTTACATATATACATATATAAAAAAATAAGTAAAGTGAAATAAACTATTTCTAATTGGTTCCATGGGCTTTTTTTTTTTTTTTAAATGTGTCAAATGATACAAAAATAACCACATGCACTGCAAGGGCTGAACTTAATATAAACTACAAAGTTTTGAGCTAAATTAGTCTAAAGAGCAAAGAAACTTCCAGCGAAAAGCAGTGCCCCTGTTCTCGACCAAGAACAAAGCCCATCTCGGGTCAGCGCTCAGCAGGACGCTCTGACATTTGCACTCAAATCCCTCGGCAGCTCCTCCCAGGGCTGCCCTGGTGGTTTTCCTTTTCTCTTGAACCTGCCACCCACCCAGCAGTGCCTGCAGCTCGGCCCCACGCCGGCCGGTGGCCCCAGCAGCCAAGACAAATCGTGGGGGAAGGGGTTGGGGGGGTGTGGGGGGGTGGCACTTAACGGGGAGGTGCTAGTTGGTATTTTAATACGACCTCCTGCAAAAACGTTTCCTGGAAGCCGTGCTAAATAGTGCAGAGTGGGTCTGCCTGGGCTAACCAACAGGAAAACCAAGCTGCAGAGGGACCTGTGTGTTTTCTTTGTAGTTTTTAAATATCTAGGAGCAATACCCTAATGGGGTGGCTGTTAAGGGCGCCACAAAACATACTCATTACCCTTGTTTAGGCTCTTTTTTTTTTTTTTTTGCCTGCTAATCTTAGAAAGCTGGTGGTAAAAGGTAACAGCTCTTAAACAAAAGTCCTTAAAGGGAACTCGGCAGCTAATGCCTAGTTTAAAATCTTTGGCACTTGGTAAAACCTCCTGTAATCCTGGACATCTGTCCTGTGGCAAAATGCCTGCACTCCCCCCCCAGGGACACCTTTCTGGGGAGAGACACAGGCCAATGCCACCTATGCAGTGCTTGAATCCCCACCAGGAGAAAGAAAACGCTCTCCCACCTCCCTGCAGATTAGGAGTGGGGTTTTCAAGCCGGGCACATGCACAGCTTCTGCGACACAGAGCTTACTCTGCTCCTGCAAGCACAGACTGCAACTTCTGTCCCGCTCACGGACTGCAGCCAGGTAGGAAGTGAAGGGCAAGGCTTACAGTTGAAGGTCTGTTTTCCTTTCAGCTAGATACACCACAGAGCCCAACCACAGTGTGACCTTTTAGGGGAAGAAAAACACCTCTTTTCTGTAATTCTGCAATGTAAATATAGTCATCACTGCAACACTTTCGAGAACACAGCAAACAGACAAGTACTATTGGTGTAAAGAAGAAACGGGCCATAATAAAAATAATGTTCTTACCCAGGTATGGGTAGAGAAGAGGGTTAAGAAAATTGTAAGCGAACATATGACAGGTAAGGTCTTGTCAGTCGCAAGGGGGTGAAGGATCAAAGTGGAGGAATTACATATTCCCTCAGTATCTCTTTTGCTGCCTGTCGTGGCACTGACCCTCGGAGAAGCCCCAGTGGAGCCACAGAGCTTCCACCCGTGGGCTCTCCGTGTTGGGGACCAGGGACGCCTGACGTGGGGAGAGGCACACGAGACACCCCAGGGATTCCTCCACTGTTCCCCCTCGGGAGGGCCAGAAGGACGCAGCCCCTACCTCCTCCATGGACTCCAGACCCTCGTCCTTGAGGGGCGTGGGAGATTCCCAGAGAGGAGCGCCACGGATCTGCCTCCTCAGATCCCTGGGGCAATCACATCAGAATCTCCTCCCTGCCAAAGCGAAGGGGTCCGTGCTGATTTACACCCATGTGCTCCCTGGGGCTGCTAATTTGATGCATTTCTACGAAAATGCATTAAACGGGAGCATCTGGATGAGAGTGGCTGTTGCTGTTGTCACTTGCAGCGTAGTTGCGGTTTTATAGGGAAAATTAGAACAGATGACCTCAAGTTACTTCTCCACATGCGGTCTTAAGGCCTCATAATCAGAATGAGAGCCTGAGAAAACAAATATGAGATAGATACACCTTTGGGGATAAAAAAGCCAGATTTCATATTTACTTATTTTCTTTCTCTTGCAATACGTAGGTCACAAGGCACGGTATCATGAATGAGGAGATTGTAACAAAAAGGTCACTTGGAATAGGATGGAGAAGACTGATGACCTTTCGGTGACTCTAAGGTAAAAGGCAAACACCAGTTTTGTCATCTGTCTTGTAACCCCTTAAAGGTCCACAGAAAAAGACACTACTTTGCATTCCCATTCGTCTGGAACATGGGAGTAGCTTCCTGGGCAGCATTCATATTTTATCCTATTTTACTTAATAATTGTGCCTTTAGGGCATACATGTTGTATCCCTTAGTGATACAGCATAATTTGTTTGTTTCTTTGAGTGAATTGATGTGCGTGAGAAGAGACAGGCTGCAAGTCTCAAACACTGAAATAGCCATCCTTTGGTGGCTGAGCTGGGACAAGGCTCAAAGTTTTCCCACCTTCACTGCCAGTTTATTTAACCAAGACCTGAAGGGGTCAGCTCTAGGGACACAGGGAAAACATTTGGTCCTTCGCCTCTACGATGAAGGTGTCAATAAGAAAATGAAAAAGCTGTAATGGCTGATTTAATACATGTTTCCTAGGACCTGCTCTCAGATCTGTCTCATTTTATGCAAATATGCATGCTTCAGTCATTACCAATGTACACGACATTCAGCTGGGGACCATGGAATGAAAATCTTAGTGGGGCCCAGCTAATCCCCAATTTTGTTAAACAACTGTCTCCCTCATATTTTGAATACTGCTTTCACCTGTGCTTTACATCCTTGGGGAAAAGGAGGAAAAGATTTGTACCTACACTATGAAAATTTAACAGAAAATTGTTTGAAAAAGTATGTTAATATCAGTGGACGGGACTTTTCTTTGCAGCTGGGATATGCTATCGATTTCACATTTACTCCCTTTCTACTTTGATCAGTAAAGAACTGCATACTTACCGTAGAAAGTCAAATAGCCAAATATGGCAGTCATAAAGTACATCACAAACATGGCAAAAAATGAGATATTTGAAACCAACTGCATTTTTTTCTGTGAACGGCTGGAGAAATAAGAAAAAAAGAACACATAAAAATGGTTAGGCTGGATTTTTCAATAGCTGTTAAAAATGTATTAATTCTTTGCATAAGTGTTATAATTCTGG
Organism: Scolopax mira; assembly: GCA_004320125.1. NCBI lineage: Eukaryota > Metazoa > Chordata > Aves > Charadriiformes > Scolopacidae > Scolopax > Scolopax mira. The sequence goes on from BJBW01002029.1 coordinate 144,614, forward strand.
AGAGACTCATGAATGCATTTTCATTTAAAACAGGAATTCATTGACAGCTGCACAAGAAAGAGAGGGACTGGGGAAACAGACCCTACTTGGGGGTTCAGTAAAGAAATGGTGGGTCCACCCTGTGGCTCTGCTGCCCAGCCATACCCACCTCAACAGAATGAAGCCAAGTGAGAAGGATGGCCCTTAAACACTTCACTAATTAAATTAAAAGGCCAAAATAGAGAAAGAGTGAAATTATACACAGGAAGAAAACAGGTTCTGAAAGTCTGTAGAGAAATATTTGTGTCCCCATGGGTAGAAAATAATGAATGTATGCAGACCACGGTAAACTTGTAAAATAGGTTATGTGTAAACATTTCATTTTTAGATATTTATTCTGAAATATTCCCACTCTGGTCCCTAAAGTTAGACTTCTAAACCCACACAGGGATATAGGCACCTGGGAACCTACTGGACTCCCTTGAAACTGAAAGCACCCAGGAAGTGACTGGGACCTGAGGGCACCCATGGGTCTGGCTGACCCTGACCTCTCCCCTGGGGTTCCCCCATGGCCACGACCCCTGGGGCCACCAGCAATGGTTTCCAGCTCCCCACAGCCCTGCCCAGCTGGAGGTGTCAGCGAGACAGCCCTACTGGGAAAGGTCTCTTAATACAAGTGGGCCTGAAAATAACTGGGTTTTTTTCCTGTTACTGCAACAGATTTTTAGTTGTGCTGAAACAAACGCTGTTAGCTGAACACACACCTCTCTCCTATGCCAAATAACGACCAGCATGACTTGGCTCTCCTCAGGCTGCTGTGTACTTCCAGAGAAAACTCCCAAAGTATTGCATTATCCTCAACATCCCTCACCCCCGCCCCAACGGCACGCCTGGGAGGCCAGATTTCCTAGCTGACAGCCACACTCGTTAGCTTGTTGGGTGTTATTAAAGCACATCTCCTCCAAATGGCATGAATGAGTCAGAGCACCTCTGCGCTAACATTTTCCATGCAAAGCGGTTCAAAACAATTAGGTGGAAAAAAATAAAAGAGAAAAGCTTACTCTTTAAGTTCACTGTAGATCGGGAGGACTGATGGGTGGCACACAAACGCAAAAGCAATGGTGGGCAAAGCATACACGGTCTGTTCAGAGAGAATTTCAGAGAAGAAGTTAAGAAGTATTTCCTCGAGTGGTGTGAAGAAATGTTCTGTGTTCAACTACCTCAGCTCCCAACTCTCTGGACTCTTCAACCGAATGTTGAGAGCCTTCAGAGAAGCTAGAAGACCTGTCAATTAGCATATATTTAGTGAAATATGGAGAGCAGTGCTCTTTCAATGGGTGGACAAAGTCTTCACGTTGGCCATGTGAGCACGGTCCTGACTCTGCTTGCAGAGCCCAGTGCTGGATACCACATGGCTGCTGTTTTTTCTCCCTGGGATAGGTTTCCCTGCCCAGCTACTGCCACCATTACTAGCACACTGCCACATATAACAGGGACATATGGTGGGTCATTGCTACACTACCCTGCCTTGGAATGGAGAGGGGTGCGCACCCGTGGTGCTAAGGCTGAAGTCCTGGAGAGGAAGCCCATATCCAGACTGTAAGAAAAGAGAAGAGGAATGCAGAACTTACAAATAAATGGATATTTCAAGGTACCAGACTGAGTCCCTTCATTTCCCAGGCCCACAAAAGGGCTAGGAGGGCTGTGGAGGGAGCATGCTTTTCCTTGGGGAAAGAGAGAGACCGTTACGTCACCAGGAAGCACAGGAGGCCTCCAGGGGGGACCTCACCCCCTTCTCCACCAAAAACCTCAGTGGGTTTCAGTCCTCAGTGTACAGCCAAACTTCACAAATGATCTCAGTGCCCAAGCACTTCCATTCTCCCCAGAGAACGGGTATGAGCAGAGATCACATGAAAAACAGGTCCTCCACCGGGGACAAAATGAGTCCATCCCTACAGGCAGCAATCCCCTGGGCCCTCTGAGATCTGCTTGTGCTGGCCACAGGCATCTCCTTCCCACAGAAGCCATCCTGGGAGACACCCCAGGCCCAGCAGATTCATTAAATACACTGGTTGCTCTCCAGAGGTCCCTCCTCACTCAGGCCTATGCTGCCTCGTCTCCCTCACTCACAGCATGCTACTGTGGTGGAGTCTCCATCTGTGGAGACATTCCTGGGAATGGTGCCAGGCAACCAGCTCTAGGTGGTCCTGCTTGAGCAGGAGGGTTGGACCAGATGACCTCCAGAGGCCCCTGCCAACCTCAGCTGTCCTCTGATTCCATGGAACTGTCTGTGTTCTCTCACACCAAAGTTGCTAAATTGATTAGCAAGTTGTTGGCCCCCAGGGCAAATCTCTGGAGTTCAGCTCCAGCGTGCCTAATTCAGTTGGATCGATCCTTCCCGTGTGCCTCCGTCGACTCTGAGGCAAATATTGACGCTTACTGTAGGAGAAGGTGTCTGCCCTTCAACGCTGGCTATGACATGCCTGCCCCTAAGCTGCTGTCGCACACCAGATCTAGGCTGATGGCTGCCCCCAACTAAAGATAAGTGCTCGGCTTGGCTTCTTCAACTGAAGCTGATAGGATGAATTTAAAAAAAAAAATAATTTTTGCATGCATATGCTGTACATGTGCATTCCCTATGGATGTAGCTGCAAGATGGTGGCTTGGCACCCCGAGGACCCTGCCCTGCTGGGCAAGGTGCTGTTTAGCAAGCACTGTGGCCCAGCACAGCTGACAGGAGCGTTCCTCCTGCTCCCGCAGCTACGGCCAGTTGCTCTTTCGCATTCTCTTGGCACAACTTTCTGCAGCTGTGCGGCCATGGAGGAAAGCATCCAGCTGAAAGGCAATCAAATTTTTGCTGGATTAGCTTTCAACTGTATCCTTTTCCCAATCCAGTTCACCATATGGCTACAGAAACATGTACCCTGTCACAAAGAAGCGGTTTGTGTGCAGAAGGACAGAGGGAATACTTCTGGGCTTCAGATGCAGGAATGGCTTACTCAGCCTCTGCTGAAACTACAGGCTCAAGGCGGAGCTGCAGAAGGGAACAGTAAGAAGCAGCAGAAAGGAAAACTCTCCCAAAGAAAGCGTTAGTTGTCTGGTGGTAGCTTGGGCTCACAGCCTTGGCACGTCCTATTACTGGAGCAGAACAAGAGCGCAAGGAGGTACATTCAACACAACATCTGGATAAGACTGGGCAAGGAGACCCATTGGGCATACACCACTGGAGCACGAGTGGAGGCATGGAGAATTGGGACCTACATGGTGCTGACCAGGTTAAGAACACGGGGTGTAGGTGCGTAGATTATGTGAATTGAAAATAAGTATTATAAAAAAAGAAACATACCTTGGAATTAAAGATAACATACTTTGGCTTACACATATGTTCATGTGCTGAGCTATTTGATAGGATAGGGGATGTTGCATTTAGCTCCGATCCGCCACACGGAATTTGAAACTTCTTGTAAATAACCTAGAATGAGAGCAGAAGACAACTAATTGCTAAAATCAATTTTTAAAAAAAGCAGCAAATTAAAATTAAAACATCAGAGAAATAGTGAGTATCCTATCAAGTAACTCTTATCCAACAAAGAAAGCAAGTTGAACTTACCACTATCAGGAAAAATACCATGCAGCTTAATGAAAATCCACTGGTATAGCCAAGATACCCTGAAATAAATTAAAAGGAAATCTCATACAAATCTCATACAATTTCCAAGAAAAGCTCAAATGTATTATACATTTAATGTATATTGTGAGCTTCCAGGCAGGACAAAGGCACATCCTGTTGGTGTGGGAGTCTCCCACATCGCATGCCTCCCAGCTTTCAGACAGATCTGAGCTTTGATTTGACTGGTTTGATTTTACAGCAGTTTAACTAATTTTACTTTTGAAAGGGGTTGTGATAATTGAAACAAACCTGAAAATGTCCAATTGCAATCAGAATGTGACCCAGATTCTCTGACATGAGCCACGTCAGCTGAGTATAAGTTATTTTCTCAAAAGGAAGATCCCAACAGGCCTTCAGTGCCAAACCTTGTGACATACTTTAAAAAATACATTTTGTACCTACTGGCATCTCTGTGGACTCAAACACATTTGGAAATGCAATTCTTTATACACATGTTACTTCAAAATCCAACACCTCCAATTAACATCACGACTAAAAATTTCAATGCTGATAGAAAAATGTTATTTCTCGTAATCTCACAACTTGTGAATTTATTTTTACAGGCTACACATAAAATATAATTGCTTTATGAAATGAGGACCCTCCTAACTATAATTTTTCAAATCAGTTTCCATAATTGTATGGATGAAGCTGGTTTATACTGAGTTCAACCACTCTGACCATTTAGGCCTACTTGTTCCATGATGCTCAATGCACAGCTTATTCCTGGATCAGGGAAGCTGTTTAGATTACAATATCAACACTTTTTTTTTTTTCTTTTATAATTGAGGTGCCAGTGCAGCTGTCAGTGGCATGATGCCTGGGGTCCTTTATTTTATTCCCACAATGGTGTTTGCATCTTACCTAAGTTCTTAAGGAGACATAAAGGGAGGATTATACCAAATGTCACTGTGACAACAAGAATCCGCCCGTCCACGTACCATGCCCTGTATAAAACATTTAAAAAAACCACCATGAGCACAACGTAAACCCTTCTCTGTTTTTTCACACACTCAGTCATTCTCTTTGCTGCAGTTACAGAACTATCTTTGGTCTCCTTACAAGCTCTCACAAAAGGAGAGATGGCGGCACATCTAAACTTTGTAGACTCACTAAGTATCAAGCCCTTAAACCATGGCACTGCTGAGACTCAGAAATGGCAGCTTTTCATAGTCACTAGACAAACTACCACCCTACTGCTGAGATCAGTGAACAGGACTGAGAGGCAGAACAACACCCTCCCTAACCTGATAAAAGCCACCCTGCCACACATACAGCACAGTGGGGGGCCACCACGATTAATTTGCTAAATCACCCAGGCACGATGTGCCTGGAATGGCAAACCAGGCTCCTGCGGGCTGGCACGCACAAGCCAGCCTAAGGCTGTATCTCCTTCTAGCAAAGTGCTTTGAATCCTGCTAGAAAGCAAGAAAGGGGAGAAGGGGCAGCATTAGTGACATTCTGTGTGACCTATTTCCACTGCTTGGTCCAACTTAATATGAAAGTCTGAGGAATGGGACCTTTACCTTCTTCTCATGCACTACAGCACACCATATAACCTAGTGCAAAGGATATTTACCACTATAAAAAAGTACCAGCCTTGTTAAAGAATCTGGTAAAAGTGCAGTGCTAAGTGGCAAAAATCTAAGTATACTGTTATGCTGTTGTCATAGGCTAGTACTGAAGAATTTCATAGTATGGACAATGCTTCAGGAGCAAAATGCTGTAAGATGCTAAGAGCACAGGGAATTATGCAATATCTTAAGTTTATATTGTTCCAAATATCTTCAAGCGTTGCCTAACGCTGTAAAAGACTAGATCATATGTTAAGAGTTTTGTATAAATCACAATTCTTCATGAAAATCTGGTGTGCAAAGAGAGTAACTACTACTAACTTAACCTTTTCATTTCTTATCCATCCTCTTTTCCTTCCCAAAGTTGCCTTTTTTGTTAGTCCTCTTAAATATTTCTGTGCAAATCTACTTCGGCACACCCAAAGAGTATCCGATAGTTAAGAGCTTTTATAAACACATGCTTAAACTTATCTCCACAATGTTAAATTCTATAATGTAATCACCAAAATTAATTCAACTTACGAAAAAGACTCTTCTCTTCCCATTAGAAATTTTATGGCAGAAGGCAGCTCATTTTTGACTATGAAGAGATAGCTCAACATTGCTGGAGGAAGAAGGAAATCAGGTTAGAAAATGGGTAAGATATTTTGTGGAACAAGTGCAGAGAAGCATTCTGAACCTTTTCCCACATCAGAGTCTGATGAGGGAAGACTCTGAACTCTAATTGACTGTAAATGGATCATTCAGTAGTTTTAAAGGTCTGCATTTTTAAAGGACTGCATGCAAAGTGTTAGCCACAGCTATATCAAGGAGCATGAAGATCCCAAGATGTCTCTGAGACGAGGAGGAACCCGACTGGTTGGTAGCCATAACTTTATTAAGATGTTCCTGGGTTTTGTTTTTCAATACCCCTCATCTCCGTTACCTCCAACGTTCTGGAGCGATGTAGATCCAAAGACAATCATTTTCCCTGGGGTACCAAAGACCTGCTCACCCAGCTTTTCATACACCATGCAGCCTGCATGAAAAGAAGCGAGGAGAAAGGTAACAAATACACCAGTGAGAGCTGCTGCGTCAAAACACTTTATGATTCCTTTTCAGCTAACCACCCATCTGTGCAGCCATATCTGCCCTCTGCAAGTAAATAGAGAGCTCTCTTGTAATTACTAGGGCTGAAACTTGTGTAGGAATGTTTTCTTGACGTCTGTAAATGTTATCATTGGCTACCAGTCACTTTTGAAACTGAAGCTCTTAAGGAGGCTATTACACCCCTTTAATGAGTCTGTCTATACCCCCAGTGACGCGTTAAGTTCTGGTATCCCCATCCTGCTGTGTTAGGTTTGTGCCCGCAATGCGAGTGAGGTAGGAAGCCTCCTCCCCAGACAAATCTCAGGACAGAGGGATCCACAAGTTATCAGGGGCAGCCTGGCCACAGCAGACACAGTGCCGCGATTCTGCCGTTTCCTTTGCTTTGACTGTAAAACCATCCAAATAAGGGCAGCCACTGGTTTACAGGGTGATTTACAAGTTCTAATGACGAAGCCTTAACTTGTGAATTCTCACTGTGGAATGCTTTTGGGGAAAGCAGGGCAAAGTGTAAATTATAACTAAAACTTCTTGTTAAATATCTGTCAAGCTTGAGAAACTCCGCTATTAATTAGTTTCTGTTAAATGTTTCTTTCCTTGGCTGTGGTTTAGGCTGGGAAAAAGACTGAACATTGTGAAGATGGTGAGACACATGAGAACAGAAAGAGAAATATTGCCGATGTTACACTGTACAGATGATTTTTAAAATGTATCCCATTGTTTGATTTTCTCTATATTTCCTTATAGCTGACATTTCTGCTTTGAAGCTTGTATAAACAGTAAGTCTGGACTTAAATTTATCAGCAGCATAGAAACCAGGGCTTAGATTTGTGGAACTAACAGGGCACAAATGTGTCTACAATTAGGCATACATACCTAATTTAAATAGGCACTTGGTGCCATTATACATGCTATAACAGTATCTCATGTGTGTCAAATTACATGTTAAGATATTACAGTGTTCTTGTGCACCAATTATTTTAAAAATCTGGCTTCAGAGATTTGTTATCCAAGGAAAGAGACTCTTGGACTTTGGAGCACAGTGACATTTAACAGTGTGGGTAACTTCTAATTTCTGTGTTTAGAATAAATTTTGCTTGCAGTTACACTTCTCTCTGTGGAGGCCTGTTCCCTTTTAATTTTCTTGTAGGAAACCTCCTACTTCATCAAAAAGACTATCAATAATTTCACACTAACCGTTAAGGACAAACTGTATTTTCAGGTAAGCTTTGCCACAGGCAAAGATTCATTAAGTTTCATTTGCAATTGGTTTTATTGCTTTTATAAAACAAAGAAACTATATGAGCTGTTCTTTCTAGCTCACTGAAGACAATTCATGTTAGTAGAATTCACTCTTTGTCCTAAATTTGTCTCTTTATAGTGATGGTCAGATGCTGTTCTCCATTTCCATGGCATAAATTCTTGTTAATTCTGGGCTTCTGACCCAAAATGTGTTAGGCCTTTCCATTCTGTTAGCAAAGTGGTAAAAACTCCATCTTACACAAAGCACCTGGCCTTATTTGAGCACTTTTCACCTCTTGCTTGTTACAATTCTACTAAAATGGTATAATAACATTTTAAATTACCTGTTTCCTTTGAACACACCAACAGGAGATATATTGAATAAATAGACAGCAGTGTCACTGAAACCAAGAGCAGCCTACAAAAGAATGGAAATTAAAGCTTACTGTAAGAGCTGAGCTCTAACATGGCAATATTTCATGTCAGGTCATATTCCCATTGACTCTAAGAAAATTTTTATACTCTTCTGACAATGCAAAAAGCCCTAAAAATACATGTGATTCACATGCTTTTTTCAGTTCCATCACACCACTGTGGAGGTAGAAAGCCCTACACACAGAGGGATTCAACCAAGTAAAACTCAGCAGAGCTGCAGAGCGCAGCCTGTTAGTGAGTTACACCTCCCCATACTGAAAGAAGCAAGAATAAGGATGTCTTTTCAGATAGGAATTAAGATTTAATCAGAGCAGAGATGAGCCAGGTATGTTCCTCATCACCCACTCTCAAGTTTTTTTTCTGGAAGCAGAATAAAAATTGTGAAGGGATACCTTCTATTTAAAGAATTCCACACCAAATGGAAGCTTCTTTTCCCCAGATATGTTTTATATGCTTCCAAAGGGGTGCCCAAATGGCTTTTTATGTGCCTCCCAGTGCCCAGGAATCATGGAGAGGAGGGAAGTTAAGGCTTGACTGGTTTCCCTTGGGAATAAAGGCGGAAAGCAAAGGCTTATGCTTTGTCCAGGTGGGGACTGGTGTTCCCTCACTGATGTCACTCCTGGTCTGTCCTGATCCATAATTTGACTTCCCTTAGAAGAATTGCAGGAGGTAATGACCAAATTGTTTGTGTAGGGAACTTGCTGGCACAAATGATAATTAGTCAGAACCGGGGGCTAAGTGCATAAAAACACATTTGCTCATTGCTCAGTGTCTTTAAGCCAAGCACCATGTGTGCCTTCCTCTCCAACACTCTGACACACAAAGACCTGATGATGTTTTCATGATGTGTGTGAAGAGCACTCGGACAATCTGTTAGCAATTCCTCTCTTTATTATGACAACTACCCTCAGGACACAGAGAAAAACAAGCCTAAAATTTAACAGAAAACAAGCTGCTGTCATAGATAGGCAGCAACATGTCTTTTTTGTACAAATACATAGATAGAACAGGACGAGAAACCTCCCGTTTTTTATTATTTTAGACTAGAAATACTTTACTGCTAAATAATGACTGACAAGTTTCTGGGGGCCAGAGAAGCCAGCAGAAACATAAAGAGGTTATAGGAGGAACTGCTCTTTTGCCAACAGAGAACGACGGTTGACAGTAACAACACACTCTTTGTACAGCCCAAGGGGTGTGCTCCTTGGGGAGCTGGAGAAGGGAAGGGAGATTGTACTGGCTGAGGTCACTCAGCTCCATTTTTTACTGGTTTGCTAAGCCTTCCTTCTGCCTGTGTTCCCTGCAGAGCCGCCAAGCCCCTGTCTGCCTGGAAGCACGGTGCTCACAGCTCCTGACGCTGGGCTGACTCACTCCCAGCCCCAAAGGGTCCTGCTCCGCATGCCAGCATCAAGTCTATTTTAATATTAAAAGCTCCTGTTTTTCAGGCACTGAGCTCATGGAGCCTTTGCAGCGGTAAAAATAACACTCCCAAGCAGCCAGGTATTTATCTGGATCTGTTGTCCTTAGCTCCCCATAGGTTTCTTAGAGACACTTGCCATTTTCATTAGTGCTGTATGAAAAACTTGTTTGTGTTAGGACTGCGGTATGGACAGGGATACTCGTGCCAGAACCACCCCTTGGAAAGGAATGAAAATGTCCATGCCACTCGCTCTGCACAAATTCAAAACAGAAGCAGGGGAGCTTGTGCTGCAGTCCCAAAAGCACTCCCCTACTTTTTATTTTGCCTGCTTTTAAAGAAGTGCTGGCAGCTATACCAGTAACCCGCACACGCAAAAGTCACCTCCGCCCCATGAATCCAGAATAAACAGTTCAGGGCAGGGGACTGATACAGCACTGGGAAGAACAAGCTGTTCCTGTGATGCCACTGCTGGTTGCTCCCAGCTGCTGCATTACCAGGCCAGCGGCAACACGTGCTGTCCCCAGCCCTCTGTGGAGTCCTGGGCCTTGGGGCCAGAAGACCTCTGAGGCTCATGCAAGTCGCCTGCCTTATTGCACATGGCAGCTCTGAACCCTCATAAGCTACTGGGTGCAGAAGAGCATGGCAGAACACAGGGTTAGCCACCACCAGGCTTCCCAGAGGGCCGGTCTGCCAGCTTGCTCCAAACCTCTGGAGGAGTTAGCCTGTGGCTTCGCGACTGCTTCCAGCCAACCTTAGCAGAAACGGCTGCAGAAAGCAGTGTGAAACTTCAGTTGTAGTCTTATACTATACCTCATCTAACAAGCCCCTGTTAGATGGGGCAGGGTTTTTCAAATCACATGCAGTGCTGGGCTAAAGGCACCTTGCACTTGGCCAGCCCATATGTCTCTGCAATGCAATCCCTCACTCCTGTCCTGGCTCTCCAGGATGAAACCACAGGCAGCAGCAATAAGTGCTCCAGACATCCCTAGATGTCCTGGACTCTAACTTCCCAAGCTTTTTGTGCCATCTTTCTGCAGCAAAGTTTTTCTTTGCTTTTGCATACAGGAAAGGATGCTCTTCTTTGGTCTAGGCTGTAGCTATCAACAACACTGGGATTAAGTTCCTCCGAGTTCCTCCTCAGAAGCACAATACTGTGCTACGGCACAAAGTTATGCAAATAGGATGTGAGAGTATATAGTCATTGCCATGTTTATTTGTAAAGCAGAAATTGTTCTAAGATCTGCCTTTAATAGCAACAGCAGAACTACACGCTTGTGGGAAAAACACACTGAATGAGAGTGTGAGAAAAAATCTAACACCAATGGACTAGGTTTAACTAGATTATTGCACCATAAAAGAACATTTAAAGCATTTCAACTTTCATGCATAACTACAGACATCACATTAGGATTCTGTATTTCCAGGCTTCAGAGGGGAAAGCTCTGCTGGCCTGGTCAGTTAGGTCCTGCTAGCTTCCTTACCTTTGATTTCAGCAGGCTGGGCTATCTCCAGGCCAACAGATCTAATGGCATTATAACAAAACCACAGAAGTATTCACTTTTAAATACGCACTTTTAAATACAGTTAATTCTGTAGAGAATAATGCTGTTATTTACTGTATAAAATCTCTACATTCAAGTTTGTGAGCTTTTCATACAGTGTGGTGGTACAGATCTACACACTTACTACTTGGCCCAGTCACCATCACACGTTGTTGGAAGTTTCTCTGGTGTTCACATCACTGGTCTGATCTACTTCACTTAAAAGAAACTGCCTTTTTACATTCTTTACAGAAAACACATTTCACATTTCACTCAACTCATGAAAAACTGCTGAAAGAACAAGAAGAGGATGCAATTATAGAAAACTAAAGCAGTAAAGGGAAATCGAGGTCCTTGGCTGAGACACTATTACTACAGAAAAGGTAACGAGACTGAAAAGACATAACTTTTTTTTTCTGATTACAGCACTTTTTGCAACCACCAATCCGTACCCTCAGAGGTGTGCTCGTTAGAGTACAGGTGAAGTAACATGTACAGGCTAGGGTACTGGATAAAAAAAAAAGCAGCAAAAATAAACTAAACTCAGTTTCTCTGCATAAGAAAGAAAATTAAAATCCATCTACTTTATAGTCTAGCTTAGTGGCAACACAATTATGGGACTTTGTACATTCTTACTGTAAATGGATTAAATCCTTGGATTATTCCTAGATTTTACCCAACCACAGCAAATTGTAAGCTAGCAGCATGGATGTATCTATCCTGGCACAAAACCCCAGAGCAGATGGTAATATGTAGCACTTTGGTCATCCACTCTGCTATATACAGGGCTCATATTATATATTTCCCCAAAACCTAAGAAATAACAAAAGTTTTAGCTTTTTAGATTTGACATTCAAGAAATGACACATCTTTAGAGTAATCTGTAAACTCAGTAACTGTGATGAACAGTTCTCAGAGATTGCAAATTATTGTATTTCTTCCCTCAATGAACATTTATCACAGAAATCTGCACACAATTCCCAACTGATTTCTTAACAATCACTTTTCACAATGAAACGTCTCATACTGTGATCTAGAATAACACAGAATAACACTGTGTCTTACTCATTCCCTGGCACCGTTTCATTTTTAAACTATAAAATTCTCCTTTACAAAATGCCTTTCTTTCCCTGGAGTTAAGTATTCTACCTCAACTCTTTTTTTATACTAAAATCTTGGCTATATTTGTGTTGGCTCTCAAGGACTCTCACATAAGAAACTGAAGAAACTGTGGGAGTGAGATGAAAATATTATATGTAACATATAAAGAAACAGAAATATTCTTTTTCTTAGTTTAAAAAAAAAAAGTAGTTATTGCACCATGCTTTGATGAAAGCTCTGGAGATCCTGTGACACAAGTAAGAACTGGGGACTATCCCACTGCAACCATTACTCCTGAATATTTTTGATGCACTGATGTATGTGTAGCTTGTGGACCATAGGAAAAATCCCTGGCCAGGCTCAGATCAGTAGTAAATAACATGGGCTTAATTTTCTGTAGCATCACAAGTAGTGGCTTTCCCCACCCCCCCAAATTGACTGAAAAAACAATGTCCGAATCTTGCAGGTAACGCTTTCAGGCTTGATTGCTGAACTGGGTTTCAGATGGGCTACAAACTCCTCCACTTGCTGGCATTCTTTAAAGGCAGTGAAACTGCACAGAGATCAGCTACTCACCACATGAATACTTACAGAAAAAGAAGAATGCCTGTATTGGCCAAGGCAAAAGCGAGACCCAAAATCCCACTGCCCATTATTGCATTGCTGAGGTTGAAGACAGACATCCCCAGTGAAGTGGTTCCTGGGATCTGGAGAAGTAAAGGTGGACGTGTCAGCAACAGCTTGGAACTAAGCAAGGACATGCATCTACACTTCCATCTCCATGTTTTGTGATATATCACATGTAAGTAATTACTGCTATGGAAGCGAATTGATAAAAATCGGTTTGAAAGAGGAAGAAGAGTTGCTGAAGCCTGTCACAACTACACTCTGATTGATGTCCTGTAGATTTTGTAAACTGCTCAGGTGGTATAAGCAATACACAACTCATATTATGCTTTCAATTTTAAACCCCATCTTTTGCTACGCCTGTGAAACATTTTAGGCGCATGATTTATATATTGTAAGGCCATAAGAAACCACCAGGACTTCCTGCCTAACACAGGCCAAAGGGATTCCCTTGCCTCAACTTGACCAAAATGCATCGGGCTTTTGTTTTGGTTTGGTTGGGTTTTTTTTAAAGTGCTGAGCGACAGCAGTTCTTACTGGAACCTGAATTGCAGTTATATATGTGTGTGCCCAGCACTTTTGAAGACCATGTCTAAAGGCCCTTCATACACACAGTATATAGTTCATTTTGACAGGGAAAGGAACAGCAAGAGAGACTTACATATTCATCGCATTTCTTCTTCTCCAGGTGGCTGTTTGTGAGACTTCTTCTGCTTTCTCGATCCGAAATAAACTTGCTGAAAGAAGTCAGAGGATTTATTTCCAGCAAGTGTTTAGAAAATATGAACACATTAATGCCATGAGCAGCATATCATTATAAAATACGCAACATATAAAAACTGTATGACAAAAGAGGTCAAACTCATAACTATTTAATGAGACAGATTATGCTTCACTGATAGCAGCATACATTGGGCATCAACAAAGAGAACACTAGCACAAGTTCAGAATAAATGCATATATACAGAATGGCCTTTTCGGGGATTTAGTAAAGCAGAGGCACTGATTCTGTGGGTGGGAAAGGAATTAGTTTGCAGAGACACTAAGGGAAGGTACTACTCCAGGTGTTCTGCAGAGATGTGTGGGACCGGTACCGCTTGCCCCTGACCCCTGCTCATGGGGTTAGCATAACTAACGTCACTGTATAAGACAAGCAGCCATTTTCTGTGACTGAGCAGGCTATGTATTAATTCCCTCATTATCAGGGCCTGAAGGTCCTGTGAACCAAGTAGACAAACCAAGCAGATTTCTTCTTCCTCTCCCTATCAGCCTAAAGATTCCTGGGTGCCAGTCTGATTACTCCTTTCCTTGACAGCCTTGAAGAAACCAGGCATCTGGCCCACCAGGAGGTGGTGATGACCTCCTCACAGAAGGGGGAAGCCTAACTGCACCCAGAGCATTGCCCGTAAAATCTAGCAGTTACAAATCCTAAGTGGGGAACTTGCACCAGAACTGCTGCTGGACAGGGAGACCTGGGACCCCTCGATGGCCAGGGACACCCCCACTGTCTTCTGTTTCCTTTGAGGACTGGGGGAGTGACTCATATTCTTTTATGTGATTTTCAAGTCTAGATTATAGTCTAGTTTATAGTCTAGACCCGATGTGGCTCAGGGCAATCTCAAGCACAAATACAGGTTGGGAGGAGAATGGGTTGAGAGCAGCCCTGAGAAGAAGGATGAGGGGATGTTTGTTCATGAGAAGCTCAACATGAGCTGGCAGTGTAGTACGCTCACAGCCCAGAAAGCCAACCGTGTCCTGAGTTGCATCAGAAGAAGCATGGCCAGTAAATCTAGGGAGGTGATTTGTGCTCTTCTGTTGTGTTCTCATGAGACCCCACCTGGATTACTGCACCCAGCTCGGAACCCTCAGCACAGGTAAGACATGGACCTGTTGGAGTGGGTCCAGAGGAGGAAGACAAAAATCATCATAGTGCTGGAGCTCCTCTCCTATGAAGACAGGCTGAGAGCATTGTTCAGCCTGGAGAAGTGAAGGCTCCAGGGAGACCTTAGACCAATACTGAAAGGGGCTCTACAGGAAAGGGAGGGGCACTATTCTTTACAGTGAGGGTGGTGAAGCACTGGAACAGGGTGCCCAGAGAAATTGTGGATGTCCCATCCCTGGAGGTGTTCAAGGCCAGGCTGGATGGGGCTTTGAACAACCTGGTCTAGTTGGAGTTGTCCGTGCCCATGGCAGGAGTGGTTGGAATTACATGATCTTTAAGGTCTCTTCCAATCCGAACCTTTCTATGATTCTACGATTACGATTGTTATACTGATACAGCAAACCATATATTAAGATTTGATCCAATCTGCAGAAGGTCCTGGTGATTAGAACTCACAAATGAAGTTGTATTATAAATTCTCTATTATGGTACTTATAGATTGTACTACATTGATTCTGCTTGTAGAAATCCTGTGCCATTCTGATCATAAATTCTGTACTATACTAGTCATAATGTCCTGGTAAGAAAACAAAGCTTTAATTGCAACTATGATATGTGCCATCATCATTCTGCCAAGGATCCCTACAAAAGCCTGTCTCCTCAGTATTGGGTGACACTGTGACACCCTGTGAAACCCTAAATTGCCACCATAGGGTCAGTATGGCCGGGGTTAAGAGGAGGAAATCCTGCACACAGCCAGCACTGCCCAGACCATCCTGAACAGGGTGCTGTGCTCTTCTGGGCTACTGTATTTTCATTTAAGTATCTTTCAAAACCCAGTACTGAAATCACCGTAGGGCAAAATCAAACACTTCTGTGCAGGGAAGCATGGAATAAGTAGCTTTTCTTTCTCTGCACCCTTTACTTATTCTGTGTCCTTGATATACCCACATTAGGAACTTACCACCACCAGAACAAGATTTGCCTCCTGTGGCTGTGTCAGTATCCTTGGGATTTACAGCCCTTCTGATTTGGTTGGCCTCTTACTTTCTCTCAGCAAACATTTTAGTTTATATAAAACATTCTTTCGGCTTTTCGTATTTCGAAGGTTTATGCACAATTAAGTCCCTGGCATCTCCGTTAATCCCCAGATGGTTCTTAGGCTGCACCAGCTAATGCATCAGTCACTGTATGTGTTACATACCTCACCAGGGGCTGTCACCAAGTGTCAGAGACCCTTTCCGCTGTAGTAAATTAAAGTGCCTCTTCTTAAATTAAGAAGACAAAGAGCAGCACTTGCTGGTCCTTTTCCAAAGCTGGGAACATCTACTGGCCAGGGACGTATGTTTCAAACTGTGACTCAAGACTGTGCATCATTTGACTATATCCAGTGGTACTCGGACTGGTAATGTAACCGTGAACTCATAAAGACAGATCTCTATCAACCCTCCCTACTGTCCCAGTTGTGGCCTAATTACCAGCAATATATGCTAGCACAGCTCCTAAGTGTGTGCCAGAATCGTGCAATTGCAATGCTGCTGACTTGGCTTCCCCTGCTGACACACTGGGCCCTGCGTCTTTAACATTTTGTGTACTACAAACACATTTTGAGTTTATCCTTTAAATCCAGGTGTAGCTGTCAAAATGTATTTTTGACAGTAGTATTCTTGCTGGTTTTGTTGCAACTCTGACTCCTGCCTTTTGGTCTACTTTGACTTTCTTCATATCAATTAGAACCAACTATAGGCTTTTCCTAAATTTTTTAAACTACTAACTTCAGCAACTAGCTTGCTGCAAAATACAGACACTGTGCCAGGTTTACCAGCGCTAACACAGCTGGAATAGATAGCTGAACCTCCCCCACTGTTTTAAGAAGTGAAAAGCAACCACTTCTTTAGATAGACTGATCCAAAATTAACTTTCCAAAGCTCTCCGTGAAGGTATTTCGTCCTCATGGAATAAAATCTCAACCTGATTCAGAGCATGCGTTTTTGTTTATTTTTTTCCATGTCTGCTTAAAGCCCATCTCTTGAACACAGGCAGCAGAGTGTGAATGGTTTGAAAAAGACATTCCAGCTCTCTCTCGAAACACCCCGCAGGCAATTTGTACAGGCGGGAGCACAGAGAAGAGTTTCGTCTCTTTTGGATTTGTAAGTGCTGCTGGGAACATCTGTGGACTTTGCCTTCTTCTGTCATTTATGGAGATCATGTGTCATTTTAGATTTTGTCAGAGTTGTGATAGAAGTAACTAACTAGTCTGCTCCTTCCGCTTCTTCTCACCCCTCTGCAGCCAGTCCCCCCTTAATAATTATAAAAATAACAAATGTGTAGATGCTATAATTATTGTCACCTGGTATCAAAGTTCAATGACAGTTACTGCTAAAGAACAAACACATGATAGAGACAACACTTGACTAATATTACTTGAATATAAAGCAACTGTGGGACTTTCCATCAGAATACTTCTCACAGAGTAAACAGTTTCTGCAGAACTGGTATCTTCTGTGGCCAAAAACCAAATTATTTCCTTCTGGATGGGACTTGAACAAAACTGGTCTGACTTGATAAATTGATCCAAAGTGCTTTCTTTTGAGTAAGTCCTACATTAAAATGAACTGGGCTTATTGTCCAGCCTCCCCTCTCTTATTAGAAGCCAGGCTCCTCATGCTCCCCACGTTTACCATATCACACTGCACATCTTTCTACAATTACACTGTGTGACGTGTACAGGAGAACAAAGTCAGATATGAGAATGTGGCCACTGGGCTCCCAAATCACATCTTCTACGAGGCGTATAGCATTGTGCTCAGCTTTTTTCTGGGGTGCTTCCCAGCACCTGCCTGCCAGCCCCAGGATGGCTTGCCCAGGAAGCTCAGCAGCGATGCTGATGTGGTGGGGGATGTGGGGTGCCCCTCATCCGGAGGCTGAGCTGCGTTTGCTATCGCAGGCAACTTAACCTGCAAGTCCAGAGGAGAAGGTTGCCTCGGTGTACCCAGATCTGGTCCTCGGTGTACCATATGACAGACTAAGTTTTCTATAAATGGAATGTATTACTGAAATTAAATTTAAAAGTAAAATAATGATTATAAAACCACCATAGGGGGAAGGTAATCCAGTGGATTCAAAAGAAAGAAGTTTTCCCCAGATTTTTCTTTTTAGAATAATTTTTTCATTTCAGAGTGTTTTTTCCCCCTACAGCATACGAAAGGGAACATATGTTGGAATACTGGAATTTCTAGTTAAACCCTGACATGCATCTGCTCTCCTTATTAGATCTGCTTAGAAAATGAGCTATTCATTGTCATAGAATGTTGTATATTTGACCTTTATAAATATGACACAAATGAAGTGAAACGATTGTTTACTCCAGCCTCTCCCAGCCATCCCAAGGACTAGAGGCCACTGTGGCAGGTGCTGGGGAAACGCGCAGTGGGACCGTCTGTGCCACCAAAGCCTTGTGACTCCCTGATAAGCATGAAATCCATTTACGCTGTTTGCTGTCTTAATTTCAAACACTTTACCCATCATTAAAAGACACAACGTGCTCTTATATGTTTCTGCTTCCTGTTGTGCTTCCTACATCACAGCTGACTATGAGCAGCTTATACAAAAATTGTTCAGATACGTTAATAAAATACCCCGGCCAAAAAATAATCAGCTCATCCTTGCAATGCAGGAAGCCTTACGGGTGGCTTGGAAAGAACTTCTGCATTTAATTCTTATCCTGGTTTCATTTAGTGCAAAGTAGAAACTTAGTTTTATTGACAAAGTGGTTTTAAAAATACCATGTTTAACTATGGTTTCCAAATTTAATTTATTAGAGGACTTAAAAGGAGAATTGTTTGATTAAGGTGATATACCCGAGCTAACCATTTTGGCTAAGCAGAGTTAGCAAAAAAACCATTTAGCCATCTCAGATATATTTAAATGTAATTAAATTAAAGTGGTATTTGACAATGCCTTAAGCCTTGGCTAGGGAAAGCAAGTTTTGCCAAGATGTCAGAACTTTATCCTTAGGCAGCTTCTTAAACTGAGCTCTAGCTTGAGCAACAGCAAAGATTTCCAGGGCAGGCAGGAACAAGAAATGCAGAAAAAAACCTTGGTCTGGCTTATACTATGAAACTTGGACCAGATCTGGCTATACCTACTAACAACCTTGTTAACTGAAGAAGCGGTGCTGATAACTTACTAGTAGCTGTAAAACAAGACAGGCATTCAGCCAGCAGCTTCCTGAGATGAAGAGTACGGCATTGAAATACTGCTTTACAACTATGTGCAGAAATGGCAAAGTTTCATAGCCAGGATACATAGTTAAAAGACACCAAAGCCACGTATGGATTTGATGCAAGTCTCTTAATCGACATTCCCAGAAGAAATTCAACATCTGCCAAAAGAAAAAACCCTCCCAAGACAGCCCCTTCCAAATAACATCCCCCTCCCACATGCAACTGCAAGTATAAATGCATATTTAGACCCAGAACAGGCTGGAAATCCAAAGAAAACTAGAGATTATTTTTTTTTCAAGATCACAAAATACTTAGGATTTAAAACCAGACCTGGAATCAGCTCCTCACTGGTCTACCTTCCTCAAAAGACCCTTACCAACTTTGCTCTACACTAAGCTTGAAAAATTCTGTACTGGGAGAAAAACATGTTAAAAATTAAATGCAGAGTGCAAAATCAAGCAGGTTGAAACAACAAAAACAAAAAAAGCTAGTTCAAAATTACAGATCTAATCTAAAGCTCAAGTGAAATCAACAAAAAAAGTCCCACTGATTTTTGATGGCCTTTGGAGTTTCACAAGGCCTCGCACCATGTGCCAGGCAGCACAACAGGAATTCTCCCATTAACCTCATATTCCACGGAGACAGGACATTTGCCAAAATAGTCATAGAAAGGGAATAACCCCATCCTTCCAGGATGCGTTTGGTGAGGTACACAGAGCAGTGTCTGCCTGTGTGCTCATCACCCATGTTGTCACTTGGACAGGGCAGTGGCTCAGCCCCAGGCGACATCGATGGAGCTGCACCAGTGCCAATATACTGCTGCACTGGAAGCTATGGTCAGTGCAAGCTGTCTTGAAATTCGTGGTTTAGAGAGGGAGTGGAACATGAACACACCGGGATATACAGGGCAAAATATTCATGCATGAGATGCACGAGTAAGAGCTATCCTGCGAAGAGCTAACCCTGGCAGAAGGATAATAGATGACCATAATGGACTACATCCTACAAGCAAATGATGAAAAACATTATTCAAAAGGGAATGAAAAATTGTGGAGTACGTTCATCTGCTCCAAGAGCCAAAACAGTAATCAGAAATTGTCTCCCTGAGTTTCTGACGCTCTTTCCTCACTTCACTTTTCTTCTTCCCTTCGCAGGCAGTCTGGATCCAACCCAGACCTTGCCACGCTTACTACACCCTAACTCCACAAAGCACCTCGTGACCGCTAAGGATCAGGCACATACAGCACACTCCTTCCTCCCCCTCCATAAACATTCACTGAAAGATGAAGTGCTAACAGGTTTTTTCCCTGTAACAGTTACTGGTGGCACCAGCCAAAGCGCTGGGGAGGCGCAGCCAGCCCAGTACAGCCACTCCTTCTCCTCTCAAGGATATAAATCCTCAGCAGGCTCCAGGGAGCAAATTCACCGTCAGCCCCTGAGCTCCTTCCTTGCCTTATGAAGTGAGCCAGCAGGAAAGCAAGCAGGTTCATGCTGGAACTGTTTTGTTTTGGCAAAGTTGGAGGTGTTATTTTTCTTGGTTTTGCCTTTTTGGTTTTGTTTTTTTTTTTTTTTTTTTTTACAGAAGTGGTTTGTGTTTTGTTTTGGCACTTTCCATCAAAGCAGTTGCATCAGAAAATTCCTGACCAGCTCTAATCTTCACCGGTGCAGCTGCGCTGCGGTCGCAGGGCTACACAGCACAGCTGGCGACCGCCACAGGACTTCCCTGGCCGGGTGGCAGAGGGCCAGGCTGGCCACCTCCTGCTGGGTGGCCATCACCCACACCACTGGCCAGGTCCCCTGCTCTGTCCCAGGGTATGGCCAGATGGTTTTCCTGAGTGCATGGTATGGCCAATGTTGGGTGCTTATTCCCACCAAGCTATCCTGTCCCTGTTCACCCACATGGCCACGAGAGCCACAGGGCCCTACCCTCACTTGGGAAAGACCAGCTTTTAATTTTGTTTTTACACTAGAAAGTGAGTTTCTCCGGGTAGCCAGAGAAGCTGCTGCCAAAAGGAAGAAAGGGCAAGAGAAGAGATTTTTAAAGACCATAAACACAGGCAGTGGCAGCCCAGCCGTAACCCAGCAGGATGATGTGCCAGCAGAGGCTTCCCAGCAGCACCAGTGCCCCAGCCGAGCAGGGCTGGATCCCTCCACAGGCACTGGCCAGCCGGTGTGCTCCACCTCCGTTTGCAATGTTTGAACAGGAAGTTTGATCACAAAACAGCTTCTTGTTTTACAGCTCAGAACCTAAACAGGGTCCTTCAGCAGGTCTTTGCTGTAAACAGGACAGCTCAGCGCCTGTTGGAGGCTGGGAGGAAGGCCTGAAGAACCCTTCTCAGGTGGAACAGGCTGCTCTTTGAAATGAGTTGGGCAGCTTACAGAAAGAGCCTACCACCCAATTTAAACAAAAGTAATGATTTTCACCAATGTTTTTTAAACTTGACATGGGTTGGGTGTACGCAACTCCTCACCATCCTTGCTTCAGGGAGTGCCAGCTGCTGCCCAGTTCACCTGGCCCAGTTGCAAACATGGACCAAGGCTACATTTGCTACCAACAACCCCAGCTGTAAATTCCCAAGGGCTTGGGTGCAAGGAGCTGGCCAGGCAGGTTCAAATTGTCAACCAGAGATCAAAGGTCAACAAAGAGATTTACCTCAAATGATGCCAATGGTCTCATTGTGTCAATTAACATTACTTCTTCGCTGTGTGCAAGCAGACATTTCAAATTGTTGGCTTTTTGCTACATTATATGTTTGTGCATTTTATTAGACTAATTTGAAAGACTCAAAACGATGAATAAATTGCCACTCTGTTTGCTTTATCTGCTGTTGCAGCCTATGCCCAACAGATGTCACATATGAAATTCAAATTACATCTTCAAATGGAGCATGACTTGGTAATGAATAATTCAAGATATATACTGAAAATTAGAATGCTGTTTTTAAGCAGTGTGTTTCTTAGCACAGGCAGCGTCAGTGGAAAAATACTCACCTATTTATCTGGCCATTTTCCACCTCTGTGAAATCATTTGAATCATTGCTGATGTTATCATCTTCAGGGACAGTCATATTCTGCAATTCAGTCAGCTCTAATCCAGCTTTGAAAGGCATCCTGGGTGAGGAACTGTACGTATCCAAATGTTTCTCCAAATATTAGTGTTCGCTTGGTATCTCGTGAGTAAACTGCAGCCACAGTGTCAGCAATCTAAATAAAACACAAGAAAAAACCCAAAGGTCTATACCACCAACAGCAGACAATATCACCAGAAGAAACCAGTGAAACCTGGACAAGGGGGACTGCCTTTACCAACCAAATTTGTACTGTTAGAAGGACCTCTGGTTATAACCTTATATGCCTTAATGGGATCAACTTCACTAACCTTACAAATTTACCTGGTCCCACAACCAACTGCTGAAGACAGTACTTGTATTTACAAACTACTCAGCAAACCAATCCTATTTATTTCAAGAAAAAAACTTCACCACCTACAAATTAAGGAACAAAAATGATTTGCTTGTCCAAGTCCCATTTCGATATTCATCTTCTGAATGTTTTCCATGTTGCCTCTTACTTAAAAATATAAAATAGCTCGTGTCCGTGCCTGTTGCTAAATGGATGTAACAGAGGGATAGAGTTACCCTAGTACTCTGTTCTACTAATATCTGTATTCCAACTATTTGAATGGGTTTAGGGGTTTTTTTGGTAAAGAGGATGCTTTGTGTATGGTTAAACTCTGAACAAGGACAGAAACAAACAAAAACAAATCCCTAGGCTCATGTATCATAGGAAGAAAGAGTAATGTATATCTTGTGTCAAGCAGTTATTATCTAGAGATCAGGTGATCTCCCCTCTGATAGATGTGTTGCTTAAAAGCACCAAGAATAACACCAAAGGCAGATCAGACAAGTCTGCTTCAGTGACATATTTCCTCATCAGCAATGCAAATCAACTGAAAGACCAGTATTTTCCAGAGTCCAACCACTCTTGGTTGAGCTACAACTCCCGCGTGGTGCTGAGGCAACAGGATGTTATTCTCAAACAAGCTCCTGCACCACAACCTCTCTCAATTCCCATTTTGTGAATGAATTTTCTGCAGCATTGCCCAATGGTTCACCCTGGGGTACATGGTGAATGCTCAGATGCCAGATTAATTTGGGGAAATTTTCAAATTCTCAGGGCTACCTCAAAACCATTGAACTGGTTTTGTATGCAACCAAAGAAGGAGGAGCGTCCCGGGCTCTGGCAGGGTACTATGTCGAGGCAGGAGGATGTAGTTCACTTGTTCAGTTATGACATCTGTCTGTTTCAAATTAAGTTTACAAGACCCAATACTCTTGGTTTATACCACATCCCCACCATGCAGAAAAGGCCTTTGCAAATAAGCCTTTTTTTCCCACCCTGTAAATACTTTCTCAGAAATGTAATTCCATCTTGAATTTTTCATGTGTTCCTAACATTTGCTCCAGAGCCCAAACTGTCCAAATTTCAGTAAGCATTGAGGCTTACAGCAGGGCAGGATCAACTCTTTTCTCCTAAAGGAGCAACTAAGCAGGTGGTCGTGGTGGCAGACAGGACCTGGTACAGCCTGGTGCAAAGATGGGGAGGGGAGGAATGTGAACTGAATCCTTTTCAACTCCTCTACAGAAGAGATTTCCACTGGAGATACCAGGGGAGTGACTGCTCGGGTATTGAAAAAAAAAAAAAAGGATTTAAGCTGCTGAAATATAAATGCGGCCTGGCAAGCACAGGGTGCTTTTAGCAGTGACATTCTGGAACAGTCTTCCCAGAGGCTGTAGGAATAAAATAGTCTACCTATTTTGGAAGAGAAGCACGATCTTTTTATAAAAGGATGAAGCCACAGGAGACAGTGACTGCTGAGGTGGCAAGGACCGAGCCCGCTGAATCCTGAAGCTTCTTGTGACCATGAGTTCCTAAAATAAACAATTCCTTAATAGACATGACAACCTCTGTACCGAGATCTGTATCCCCTGGCATTTAAAAACCCGTGTACAGCTTCCTGTAAGACTGAAGCAGAGGAGCTTTCCCTTTGGGCGCCGCTTTCCATCACGGTCCCCGAGGAGAATTTTCAGAACTGCCTTGACATTGCCTGCACTTAATGAATTTCCCATTAAGGGCTGCAAAAGCAGGTGCCGAAATTAGCACTCCTGTGAGGTAAGCAGCGTGCGGGAGAGCAGACTGACGTGCAGCTCCTGCTTCGCGCCCTTCTGCCCCTCTGGAGCTGAAATGCTGCGAGGCCGGACAGGCAGGAAAACATCTTGCTGCTTTATTCTCAAGGAATCTTTTGCGATGAAAGCTTTTTTGTTTTGTTCTGTTTTAATCAAAACTCTGGCTCTACAAAAAAGTTGATTGAATGAAGGTGCGGCAAAGCCTTAGTGCGCGCAGTGCCAGCTGAAGCACCAGCCATCATTCCAGCAGAATCCAAGGTTTCGGGCAGATGAGTTGCTCGGGAAGCAGCATGACAGCTGCCACATCTTTGAATCTGGCTCAAGTACTTGCTAGGTTAAGTGGTTGATTAAAAAAAAAAAAAGCAAAACAAAAAACCCAACAACACCACCCAAACAAATCCCTGAAACCAAAAAAAAAACTGTTGAGTGAAATAATGCATTTTGCTTCCAAGTATGAGAAAACCTGATCTCAGAGCCAAAACAAAGCAAGGAGGGTGAAGAGAGGGCGGTGGGGCTGGGGACCGAAACTTTCACTGTCACAGCTCACATGAACTCATTGCAAATTTTTGGCAAAGGATAACCACCTCATCCTTAACACCTCCATCTGTAAAATGAAGATGATAATAGCGACAATAGCACTCAGTTTGTGAAGCGCTTGCAGATTCAGAGGGAAAGGGTGATAGAAGTGTGATACCTGGAAAAAAACACTATGTAAACTGCAATTTTTTTGCGAAGCTAACTTTATTTTACATGTATATGAAGCAAGCCCTTTGTCATTGCTAATCATTCCAGGCACCCTCCACAGTCAGTGTGGTACAGGTGGTGACATCAATTCCATCCCCAAATCACTTCTTGTAAATTTAAAGTTCACAGATGAGACAGATCATGGAGTCTACAGTGCCAAAGGTTTGCGTCAACTAGCTTTATTCCCTGCAAGCCGAGTGTCTGCTCCAGGCTCATCACTTGGCCTCTACAGTGGAGCCTGGTGTTGCCAGAGGACAATCCACCCCAGCTCCCAGGAGGGGTTCGCAGGCACGATGAGCTGCTCTCTGCAAATGCAATGGCTTGCTCCCAAAGGGAGCTTTGACACAGGGGTGTCTGGGCTAAGTAAGTCACCACCTCAGGGGGAGGTGCCACTAATGCTGTGGGAAGAAAAAAAAGATACATTTGCTTCAGCTAATAAAAATTCACTGTATGTTGATGCTGAGCTATACTGGAACTGGCATGGTAATATTTTTACTTTTAAGGATTTTTTATTCAAGAAACATCACGAAATAAATGCAAATAAAAAAAGCTATGTTGGCAAGAGTTCCTAGACTGAGCTTTATTCCTAATTCACATTGAAAGGCAGTACATAATCATGTGAAGAGCAACTGTAGCAATCCCAATCAGTTCAGTCACTGTACCTACTACTGTGCCCAACCTTAAACCTTCCAAGAAGAAAACTTCCAGATACCTGGCACCAAAACTCTCTCTTCAGACACACAAATAGTAACTCAAAAGAAGAAATAAGAATTTTGCTCTTACTTAAAACTTTTCCACTCGGATGGGCAAATACTCCACCTTGAAAGAGGAATCACGCTGAGAGAAAATGAGGAAAGACCTAATGATCCTTCTAAAGGAACCTCAGAGGTCTGTGTTAGCTGATTCAGCCCCTCTGTTTAGTAGAAAAAGCACTGTTCTGGCCTAGGAACTTGGCTTTCTCTTTAAACATCCCATGGCATGCCTTGTAAAACCCATCATGGATAATTTATTCATCGTGTGCTCCTTGCAGAATATGGGAAAGATTACAACTGGTCACAGACTTCAGAAGGAGGACTGTGAGATGACACAAGAAGATAAAATAAGTTTATTTTTCTCAAGGACACTGAGACCTTCACGAGCCATTAAAACACATTCCAAAAACTGGGGTCGTTTTCTCTCTTGCCTTCTGAAACATTTAAAAAAAAAATCAAAAAAAAAATCCCTGCAACTCCAGTTTTCCGGAGTGTTAAAATCCCACAACAGGAGTAATGTCTGCATTTAAAAAAATATGGTAATACAGACAATCTAACTTTATGTCTTCTATTGACTCAAGCATGAATCTGGAAGAGGTGTAATCCCAGAAGTTGTGTTGGAGTTTTTTTGTTTGTTTGGGTTTTTTATTTTTGTTTGCTGGAAGTTGTGTTTTTAACAGTAACATCGCTCCTGGTGGTAATGTTTTAATTTACAGGCCATTTTTTTCATATCCTGTGAGTGGCATCATTAAAAAAGTGCCATCTTAAGTCACGTGGCCACCCAAAAGCTGACCCAGCATGAGAGAGGTGTTTAAGTGAGTGGTCAGGCTGGACACCATCTCCCCTGTCTCTGGGTATGGTTTCTGTCACGTGCCCTCACACAAACTCACAGGGCACTTCACCGGGCACTTCATTCACCAAGAGCTACCCAGAGTCAAACAGTTTTGGGGACGGAAAATATCTAAGACATGCTAAGCAATTTTAACTATGAAATTCAAGATAATTTGCTTAAAAGCTGAAATATGACTCAACTTTCCTTTCAAAGGGAGTTTTGCCAAGAACTCCTCTTGGTCTGTTACGAGTCATCAGAATCCAGTGCTTGAGTTTCACACGCTGTTTATATTCCTGCAATGCCTGAGATGTGATACGTCTTTCTTTGCTCATACTTTTGAAAGTTGTCTCCAAGAAGAGCAATGTGACCAGTAAGACACCGTGGATATAAATAATGCAACACTGAGCCTGAAACTCTGTGTACAGACTATTCACTTAAATGACAAAAAGCAAGAATAGGCTTTAGATGTAACAGAATCACGTTGGGAGGCGGAGAAGCAACCATCTCCTTTTTGTTCAGCTTTAGTGAACAACATTAGTTAGCGGAGAAGCAACTATCTCCTTTTTTTTCAACATTAGTGACACCTGACATGAGGAACATAAAGCTCCTGATTTACTCGTCATCTACAGGAAGGACAAAGCGGAGAGATTAGAGAGGAGCCACCGAGATAACAAAGAGCTTGGAAATTAAAGACTGACTCACATCCACTGAGCAAACATCTGCAGTGCTGGAAATGTCATTGCCTCCAGCTCCTCAGTACTGTCCCTCTGCAGCCGGCTGCAGCCGTAGCACTGGTGGAAGGAAGCAGCTTCACCCGAGCCACGGTGAAGATGCCATGGAGAACCACCGAGGTGCCGGCACATGCCCATCCCGCCCACTGCCAGGCCGTGGAAGGCCTTCCAGCTGCTGCAGCTGTTTGCTTGGTGGCTGCAAGCCATCCCCTCTCATTTCCAGGCTCCTTCTCTCTCACACAGCCCCCACAGCGTGAGAAACAGTTAAAAAGATAAGATGGTGGTGGTGAGGAAACAAGCAAGTGACAGAAGACTTGAGAAGGAAGCTCGGAGAAGGATGCTATAAAAAAGAAGTGAGGAGCACAAATGTGGATTCTCAGCCTTTCTCTGCAGCGTGACCTTGCGCTGCAACAGCAAAATGTTTCTGCTCTGCCCCATCGCTCTCCACACTGCCCTTCCATGCTGCCAGAAAGAAAGGGAAGACAGTCCCAAATTAAGTCTCGACAGGCTACTCAGCTGATCAAAGGCAGGCAAATAAGAAATCATAAAATCCCAGTCTGATTCACCCAGTGATTCATTACTTTAGGCAAAACACTTAAAGATGAGCCATAAAGGAAAATGGTTTTAAGTACATTTTTGTTTTGAGCCCTTCCCAGTCAATTTAGGGAAGGCATTTGGCAGAGGAATATAGTCACATTTTTTCCTAATTATATTTCTCTGTGAAATCCTCTCAAGAGTCTTGGTTTTGCTGAAGGGATCCCAGGAAGTACCGCCACAAATAAGCGAACTCTTGCCTTCCACAGAAAGGGGCAGTGCTGTACGAGAGGGGCTTTACGGGTTACAGCAATGAAACAGACTATCCAGATGTGTTTGTAAGGGCTAAATAGCACCTCTGAAATTGTTATTTAAGATAAATTTTGTGCTACAAAAGGAAGAACCCTTTGCATAAGTTAAATGTAACTTATATTGCCTCCTGCTCCAGTTTACAAATAATTTCTTTGCTTCTGTTTTCCTCACTGTAAGGGACTCAAAATGATATTACCCGATAAGCTTATACAAATATTATGAGAGTTAACTGCAAAAGGGCCATGAAACACTTTCAACATGAAAAAGCTGACATTTTTCCCAAGAGTGGCCGCTCAAACTTCTTGGATTGGGTTAAGGTCACAGCAATATCCACCAGAAAGGAAACTGAATTCAGGCTTAGAATCTTTATATATTCCCACATCATCTCATTTGCCTTTACAATGCAAACTTTTAAAACAGTGGTTATTGTCTCACTATATGCTCTCAGCGTGTTTCTACAGAATTGAGCAAGCTGAGAAAAAGACAGGGGAGAGCACAGGAGGAAGGCTCAGTCACCACTCTTCCCCGGGTAAAGAGCAAACCCCAAAATGCAGGACAGAGATGCAGGATGAGCAGCCCACAAGCAGAGTGCCTCAGAGAGTCCTGCTTCCCCTTCCATCCTTTAAAAAGCAGGATCTGGACACCAAGGACAACTGCTCCTCCGTATCCCACGCCTGTCTGCAGAAAGCCTGGAACAGCCCCCTCTGCACAGGGGTGTGTGGAGCGTGGCGCTGGCTGCCAGCACCTCTCCCCTCCTCACCCAGGCTGCAGAGCCCTGGTTGGTCCAACTTCAGCGTGAATAGTCTCGAGTGACAAGGCAGAGGATGCTGCAGCGTGCTTCAGTGAAGTGCTCTCTCTATGGTGCCTCTTAAAAAGATAAAGAACCCTTCCAAAAAGGCAAAGTCAAATAGGAGTCATTCGGTACGACAGTGAGGCAGATCCCATTTTAGTCAGTGATTTTCCACCCAGCCACAGCAGAAGGCCTCTGCTCACCAGCAATATGGCAATTCCTAGATTTCAGAGAGGTTTTGCCAGTCGCTTTCAGCACAATTTCAGCATGGGCTGCTGCTGGAAAGGGCAGTCATTGATACTCTGCATCCTTCAGCAACAGATGGAATTTCCTTTTAGGAGCTTTTTAAACAAAGGTGGTATTTTGGTGGCAAATGGTGCAAAAGTTAGATGGAAGGATGCTCTTTATTTTTCCCAGTGTAGCTGTTTTTGCTTCTCCTCTAAGACTAAGAATGTTTTGGGTTTTTTTTTCTCTTTTCTTACAGAATGCATTCTATCATTTAACAAAGGTCTGCTTCTAATACTTTACTTTTAGAACAATGGCTGGTCCATGTAATTTTGCCTTTCAAGCACGTGCAAAACCCAAACAAGCCTAAAGGTGAAGGAAGCAGCTTTAAGTCCCAGGTTACTACCGTCTGGAAGGGAGGTCAGCGGGAATGCCCCAAAGCAGGCCGTGGGACACCAAACAGCCTTAGGAGATGCTGGTGGCACAAGCAGACGACATGGCTTTGGCCTTCCATAAGGCCAACCGCCAAACGGGGTGGGGGTGGCGGTGATTTCAGTCCTTCCAGTGTCACATAAACACAGCGTGTGTGGCTTTACACACCGGTTTTACACACCTCCCCGTCTCCTCTTTCATAAGGAACTCCCTCCAACCTACAGGTTGCCGTGCAAGCCCTGCAGAGCAAGGCAACAAACCCCCTGCCCTAAGAGCCAGCCGGACCCTCACACCCTCAACCACCGCATTCCCGGGCGATCCAACCTGCCCCTTTGTGCTCTCGCCTCGGGCTCATTAAAGGCGAGCGGCTTAGCTCTTACTGTGTATTTACGGGCACACACACACACGCACACACACACGCGTGCGCGCCGTGGGCCCAGCCCGCATTTTCCGAATGCCGCGAAGCTCCCCCTGCCCCTGTGGCAGCGCCGGCCCCCAGCCCACGGCAGGAGCGCTCCCCCGCAAGGCAGGGCTCAGCCCGCGGCCGCGCATCTTGCGGGGGCTGCGGCACAGGCGGCCCAAGCCGCGCAGCTCCAGCCATCACGATTTTATTTATTTTTAAATTTTTTTTTTTTAGGTTCTTTTTTGGCGCTGCCAGCGAAACATCCTTTTAGGCTGCCCACTGACGCTTTTTGTCGTGTGTCCCCCCCCCCCACCTTTTTTTTTTTTTAATTAAAAAAATTATTTTTAAAGGCGCGCCGCAGCGGCTCGCCACGGCAGCATCCCGGCGAGCCAGCCTCCCCCGCCCCTCGCCGCCCCCGTGGAGATGCCGCATGGCCGGTTCCGTCGAGTCCCGTCCCCCTCCCGCAACGCCGCCGCTGGGCTCCCCCATCCCCTCCCCGACTCACTCCGCGCATTTTTAGGGTTTGAATCCGGCAGGCCCCGGGGCGAGGAGGCAGGTTTGGCGGACGGGAGGGAGGGGATGGAGTCGAGGGGGGGGTGGGGGGGTGGATGGAGCTGCGCAGACGGCGGAGACAAAGCGGCGGGCTCCGGCCCGCGCTGCGCGGCCGCGGCGCGGAGACAAAGGCTGCGCGGGGAGCCGCGTCCCCGTCCCCCCCGCGATTGCATCAGCTGCTGCCTACCTTCCTCAGGAGCCGCGGGGATCCCCCGAGGAATAATCCACCCTCTCCGGCGAGAGCCGGCCGGAGCGCCCCGACAAATAATTACAGTGATAATAATAAAATTAAATTAACAAAATAATAATTTAAGAAAAGAGGGGCGAGGACGAGGGGATGTTAAATTGGCGAAACGAAGACGGCGAGGAAGATGCCGCTCCTCCTCCCGCCGCGGGTGTGTGCATGTGGAGGTGGGCGGGCGGGCGGGCGGGAGCGCGCCGTGCGCGCCACCGCGCCGGGACCGGGGCCGGGGCCGGGACCGCGCCGCCAGGTGCTGCGGGACGCGATGCCCCGCGCAACCCCCGCACAACCCCCGCCTCCCCGTGGCAGCCACGTCGCACGTGGCTCCGGCCAGGAGACCTGCGGGGCTCCCGGCACCCCCCGGCCCCGTATCCGTTCAGCGCCTTTCTTATTTTCAAAATACATTATTTTATTTTTTGAACTCTTTTAAAAACACAACCAAAATGATACATTTCCCTCTCACGTTTTTTTAGGCCACCACTTGCCCACGGGAGAATCCCTCCGCCAGGCTGGACGGGTTTTTGTGGTGTTTTTTTCCTGAAATGGCCACGGAAGATCATCATGTTACCCAATTTCCTGTTTCGTCATGCAAAATATATAAGCTGAAAATGCTGCCATTTGTGTGTGAAGTGAGAGCACTTCCAACTGGGGCAAAGACACGCTCTTCAGATGCAAGGGGGGATTTGAGGCACAAGGTGATTTGCTGTAGCTTGTTATTTCCCTCCTAATCTCTCAAAAGCACCGTATGAGCTTTTCTGGCTTGGAAAAAAACTTTTTAAGAACAAACCTGAAGCAAGATGGCATTGCAGCTGACAAATTTGAGACTGCAGCCCTTGGTTTCACCCCACGCAAGGTGTGACTTACACGGAGTATCTCAAGGCAAAGAGTCAAAGGATGCTGGAGTGTGCAAGTTTGGGGGCAGTTTGCCTGGCCACCAGCACAAGGGGGGTGGCTGCTGAGAAGCTCTCACAGCAGCTCTGCCAGCAGCTTCTTGAGGTGTTTGCTCTGGAAGTTCCCCAACCAGATCTCCTAAATGTCAAGTCAAAAAGGCAGATGACACAACACGGAGAACTGAGGCTTTCAAATCACCAGCTTTGCATGTACAAGTTGGTTTCCCTTTTTAGTGCTCGTACTGCATTTTTTTTTTCACTAGGGTAGTTCTTTGAATGTGAAGCTCTGTGCAAACAGTAATTTAATTAACACTCATTGCACCCTGCTAGGATGAGAGCTCTATCATCCCGGTAATGAGAGTGAAAGCGGAGGAAGAGCTAGCTGCCCAACGCTGTTAAGCCCAGGGCTGCTCTTTCAATGCTTCCTCACGTGAATAGACTTCTCTGGGGCTCACACCATCACCCCATAGAATTTCAGATCCACAAAGGATGTAGGGTCAGATTCCAAGTCCAGGCCTTGACTCCCCATCCAGCCCAATGTGGAAGGCACCATCCTTGAAAGCAGAGAAGAAAGTATTTGCAATTCACTCTTACCCAACTAGACTTCTCTTAATGCTGATGTTCAACCTCCCCACAAAATTGTTAAATGAAAATGTTATTGTGTAGTGGATGTGGTCAGATGGTATTGTTGTAGGGAATAAAAAGAAATTGTACTTTGTTTCTTTAAAACAAAATGTTATCAGGTTGACTATCAGGCGAATACGATGCATTCTGTTACTACTGCTCATTTTATACCTGTAAAGGCAGGCCTTTTCTACTGACAGATAATTTGATTTTTACTTTGTCATGCATGTTCGTGGAACCAAGGCAATTATTTTTCATCGAATTTGGAAAAATCTTTTAAGCATATCTTAACACAGGTCCACAAAAACGATATCACTTAACATAAATGAAAGCTATTTTACTTTGTACTTTTAGTATTTCAAATCTCTCCACTCTTCCTCTCAACATCTTTCTGACTTGGTTCTGTTTGCCTTGATATTCTGAGAAACTTTTATGCTTGTGCCCAGCATCTTCCAGTTCTAGCTTTTATGATTTCTTGTAAGCTTTTTTCAATAGGTTTTCATATTCACTATTCACTCCTTAGTGACCTTATTCACTCCTCCCAGGTCTTTCTCTTTACCCTTTTCACTTATAATCTTGTTCCTATATCTGGCTTCAGATATACTGAAGATTCAGGAATTTGCTTTTACATTTCAAACCCATAATTTTTCTTCCTCTTGTCTGTCTAGAACTGGCAGTTCTCTTCTTGGATGCCTTTCAGTGCACTTTTATGTAGTCAAAATGGATCCTCTTCTCTTTCCTCTGAAATAGCCCTGAGCCTTTCTCTGTCTGTGATAACACCATTCCCATCCTGCTTTTGTTCAGACCTGCAACTTCCAAATGATCTTTAGATTATATTTTGGCTGCCTAAAATGCATTTCAGAATTCATTTTCAGAACTACACTCCGAAGTGCAATGTTCTTCCAGAGTCTGGAAAATTCCCTTCTAAACTGTTCTTCAAAAAATTATGTTTATTGACTAGTTTAAACTGTGTAATGGAAACTGCAGATACAAACAAAAAAATGTATCTATATAAAAAAAAAGTGAACTTAAATCAAAAGACACCAAGTACTTATTCATTTGACCAAATTATCACGCGTGTGATGTTTGGCAAGCTTCTCCATCCACAATTTATGAATGCCATTTGATTGGGGGTGCAATTTTATTGAAAGTGGGTCTTGGTTGGCTTCTTTGTTGTCTTGTGCTTCCAAATTGCAGTGAAGCCTAGAAAAGATTCCAAGCACAATTCTTGCACCTGGCACAAAGCTGATGACAGAGGGTCATTAAATTTGGATGATTACCCGTTCAAATATTTTACCCCTGGGCAAATATATGGCTATGGGCCAGGGGAAAACAGTTGCTGGAGTCGGACGTAGCTATGCCTAGGGCGGGGGGATTCATGGCTGACGTGACGAGCCTGACAGGAGGAGCTGGAGGTGCTCACAGAGTTCTCTTCACCTCTATTTTAGTACATCCGTCGTGTTTGAACTTACGTGTCAGTGCTTGTGTGAAAGAGAGGAGAATAAAAGAGAACAGATCAGAAGCGGAAAGCCAGCTGAAGGAGAAAAATCATGTGTTTTGGAGAGGAGCTGCTTGCTGCCAGAAAGTAACCTTGAACATCTTTGAAGTCTCTGACTTCAGGAATGGCCAAGAGCGATGAAGAAGCTCAGGGTGTAGGCAATGGCTATTTTTGCACCTTGGTGCTGCAGCTACATCTTGTGCTAGTTGAAATAAAAAGCATACAGACTTTTGGGGATTATTTTTTTTTTGGTTTGGTCTTTTGGAATGAAGATTTTGTGTCCATTTGCTGTAGAGAGCCCACAAGCTTAGGTCTGGAGCTCTCAGCACAGGAAAGAAATGGACCTGTTGGAGCAGGTCACAAAAACGATCAGAGGGCTGGAGCACCTCTCCTATGAGGACAGGCTGAGAGAGTTGTGGATATTGAGCCTGGAGAAGGGAAGTCTCTGAGGAGACCTTATTGTGGCCTTTCAGTACTTAAAGGAGGCCTGCAGGAAAGACGGGGACAAACATTTTAGCAGGACCTTATTGCAAACAGGACAAGGGGTAATGGTTTTTAACTAAAAAAGGAAATTTTTAGACTAGATATAAGGAAGAAATTTTTTACAATGAGAGTGGTGAAACACTGGAACAGGTTGCCCAGAGAGGTGGTAGATGTTCTATCCCTTGGAATATTCAAGTTGGATGGGGCTCTGGGCAACCTGTTCTAGTTGAAGATGTCCCTGCTCATTGCGGGGGTGGTATGTGTGGTGTGGTGTGTGTGTGTTAAACTACCTTCAAAAGTCCTTTACAACCAAACTATTCTATGATTCTATTCTATGATTCCATGATAAGGCAATGTCCAGTATATGGGACTGCTCACAGAAGGGGGCAGTCCTGGTCCTCTTTTAGGAAGCACTTAGACATGGCTTCAGTGAAGCCATAAAAGCTTCACAGAAACTGTGGGCTCAAAAAGTGTCACAGATGTGCTGCAAGGAGGAACAAATTGCTTGTACCTACTTGGGCCGTGTGTGGTTCAAGACCAAACATACCATGGGGCCCACTGAGGTGGATGAACTCTTCCAGGGTGGGCAGTGACTATTGAGCTGCTCAGTGCAACTTTCTTCTTGGAAATAAAGTAAAATTTTCAAAAATATCTACAGTTTCCCTAGTCTGTGGTGCTGGGATTTATCAGAAAAAAATAAAGGTTTCTTGGAAATCTACTGCCATGCTAAAAGCCTGCTGGTGCTAGCAGGGTCGTGGTGTTGATTCTGTGACATTAGTTGAGAAGGATATTTTGCCTAGCAGCTGAGCGAGGAGAAACATCACTGACTATAACACATAACGTACGATCTGTACATGACTGGTCTTGCACGATACTCTGAAAAGAACTGCCCACACTTGTCACAGATTTCGTGAACACTGATAGCATCAACTGTGTTTAAACATGTGTTCAGCCGCCTCCAACTCTGCATGTTGAGGCAACCCATTTTTGAGGGCTGTGAAACCTTGCATGCATGTCTGTGACTCCGTGATCATGAGACGGGATCATTTGTTAGTTTCCAGGCCAAAGTGTGGTATACAACTACAGTGACTAACCCGGGTTTAATAGCAGGAGTCCTCCTCTGCTCTTCCTCTTTAGATTCAGGAATTCATTCAATGAACCAGGTGGCTCTGCTTCTCTCCAGCTGAGAGTCTGCTTTAACTCTTTTCTTTTGTCAGACCAAATGTTTTTTTGGAATATGAAGGTTTCACACTTCTTGCGTGGGGCTAAGGAAATAGCAGTGACTAAACCAAAGAGATTTGCAAGTATGATAAACACCTGTAGTGGTAGTAAAAGCTTTGTTTAAACACATTTTTAAAGTATGAGAAATGAAATGTTGTTTTGTTTAATTGCTTTTAAGCTGTTGCCACTTACCATCAATTTATAGTGCTACAGACCAGTTTATATGGTCTGAGCAGACCATAAAACTTTGATCTTTCTGAAGTGAGTAAATTCAGATTTTGTTGTAACCATGATGTTGAGTCGTGTTACAACAAAATGAGGAGAACCTCTCTCCTTTTCCCCAGAAATTTTTTTTATTTTGCCATTCCATTTGTATAGAGTAACTCTAAAGGTTTGCTCAGTGTTTTGAGGGGTAGCACCTGTTATGTCAGGTTGCCAGAAATGATCCTGGCAACTTGCAGCTCACAGTCCCAGCATAAGGCATAGCTATGGAAGATGGGATGTGTCTAGAAACATGAAATAGTTGATAACTGCTGTGAATTAAATTATACTGAAGACAATTTACTTAATCTGGGACTGGCCTGCTAGAGCACAGCCCAGTAATTGAATTCTCTGCTGTTAAAAAAGATAGATTAAAAGATACATATATAAAAGAAAAGAACGTGACAGTTTAATTCAGCCTTTGGGTGCCAAATATCTAAATCCATATCATTAGTTAGAAGCATTCAAAACTGCTGAACGTCTTTAACTGCTGCTCAAATCCATGGGAGATAAGGGAACAGTATCTCTAGAAAACAGAGTGCTCATTTACCTGACTATATATGAAATAGATGCTAACCTGTAAGTAACCAGGTTGCACATACTGACCTTATTGTAATCCAACAATAATGTATCTTGGAGAAGTTATGGGATCATGAAACATCATGAAATGAGTGAATTTGAAAAACAAAAGGAGTGAATTCTTATTTTTGACCATTCTCATCTTAATAAGGTGACTTACGCTTTTCCGGATGGTGGTGAAATGAACTCTTTTATCACCACAGTAGCCAACCAAACAATAAAGATTAGCTTTACACACAGGAAATTCATACTTAAGGAGCAGAGGTCTAAGTTAAAATGCAGTCCTTTAAGAACATCTTGATGGCTAATATTTTTTAAATGAATAAACCAAAATAAATACATGGTGATGCCCAAGGGCATATTGGGAAGTATGGGTAAAATACAGCAGAAATAGTAAGCCTATTTAAAAGCCGAGGTTGTTACCATATCTAAGACTGGATAGGTACCTCATGTGGTGCCCAGTACCCATGGTTCCTCTGCTATTTACATTAGCTTTTGCCATTCTTTAAAATGCAAACAAATTCCAATTTCATTAAACCTAAATGAAATCAGTGAAAGCAAAATTTAATCCATAATTTAAAAGGCTTTGGGTATCATGTATTCTGTGAAAGTCCTTCCCCAGAGACTGTGACAGTGCTGTAGGCCAAAGCAATGCTCTGTGCGGGCGTGCTCAGTGGTTATTAAATGTGCATGCATTTAATAAAATGCTTATGGTGGAGTCAAGTTCTGTGGAAAAAAAAAAGCACAAAAAACATTAAACAGATGAAATTAAGCTAACTGGAACTTCATGTTATAAATATAGCAAAACTTCCTGATCTGCTGGAGATGGGGAAGTCTCCAGCACGGCTGGTGTGGCTGCTTCCCCTGAGTCCCCCTTGCAGCACGGGGCTGGTCAATGCCATCGCACCTCCCCAACATGCTCCTGAGCTCAAGCTGCAAATAAGGAAAAAAAGGCAAATAGTAGACAAAAATATCAAAGTATACATGTCTACTAGCAGCTGTGCTTAAAAGACATTCTGAGATACCTGTTCAGTAACCTATTTCTCTTTCTGGTTTTGGGCTTCATATAGCAGCTGTCATTACAGTAATGAAGTGATTAGATCTGCTCTGTTGCCTAATTACAGGGCTAGAAATGGCATGCATTCCTGCAATCTAGTTAAGTACTCCATATTTGAATCCCCTGATTTCAAGGATAGTCTTTGGGAAATTATCTTTAAAGTATGTATTTATTTTTTTTAAAGTGCACTTGATTGAAGTGAGGAGCCTATCATATTGTAGAATTATTGATTAGGATAAGAATGTTGAATGTACGTAGTGTTTGTCATCTCCGAATCTCTTAGTATTTTGCTACAAGGGGCAAGAATTTGTCCCACTGCAGACTGAAAACTTGGAGGAAAAAAGACAGAATCCATTATTTATTAAGGATTTCCGTCAAATGGTGGAGCACAATTAGCTAGTTCAACACCAGCTACCCTTTGCTTTAATATCCTTGAGGGGATCCTACAAGCAAAAGACCTTTTGTTGCATTTCTTTAGGAGGGAGGAGTCTTCCATGCAGGTCCTGGTGCTATAGATTTTGGGTACAAAATGAGACTGCTCAGTCTCCAACTGGACACAGCACCTGAAAATTTTCTTTCCCAGAGCAGCTCCTCTCTCTTTGTACCATAACAACAAAGTTCTCTGTGGTCATATTAATGGTAGGACCACAGTAAGAGGAAAGATGTTTTAAAATAATGCCTTAATTATTGGTTGGATGGGGCTCCGAGCAACCTGGTCTGGTGGGAGGTGTCCCTGCCCATGGCAGGGAGGTTGGAACTTGATGATCTTTAAGGTCTCTTCCAACTCAAACCATTCTATGATTCTATGATTCTACAATCAGTGTATGCCTCTAAAGAGGTAGGACTGCCTTTCCATCTTTGGAGATGGAAAGCTGAACCTGGTCCCTACCAGCATCTGTTTTATTGTCTTCCAGCAGCTGTTTATTTGCCCACCTAAAATGCGGTTGCAGACTTCTGGGCTTACATCCTTCTCCTGTCTGGGCTAATATCCCTATAGTGTCCTGTCTGGGATGCGTGGTGTGACCAGAAGTTGAACATCCGAGTGAACACTACATGGCTTCTCCTACACCCTTTTCTTGGAGAAAAAGGTTAGCGGAAGATGCTGTTCACTTAGCGATGCATACAACTAATTGTGTATGCAATTAAAGCAAACGAGATAATGATTATCACTGGAACATACACAACTCAAATATTGGCGGAGGCTGACAGATTCACACCAGAAAAGGGATTCAGTAGTTTTGATTCCCACTGCTAAATCTCATCTGCAAGTCCCTCCTGTTTTCTCATCTGTTTCACATTGCTTAGTCAGAAGGTAAAGAAATCAGGTAACATTTTAACAAAGCTGTGTCAGAGGAAAAGTACAATAAAATTTCTAAGATCCATGTAAAACTCTAAAAGTTGGTTTAAGAGAAATTACCCTGAGGTAAGGGACAGTAGAAAAAATTCTTAAAAGATCAAAGTGCACTGCATGCTTTAGCAGTAGATTTGATGTATAAAGCCCAGGGTAACCAGAAGGCAGAAGATATATTACTATTTTATAGCTAAAATGTACATAGTGTACATTATATGTTAGCGATGTCTACTGTATCACTTATAATAAATAAATTTTAAAAATGCAAATGTGTTTAGAATCTGTATTTGATGCATGAACTTGACCGTAGTTTTTCATAGTGTTCTTAGTCCAAAATGGCCATTAGGAAACGTTGTCTTCCTAAAGCCTTGCCTTGGCAGCAAATCATAGCCTCATCCTGCAAATATTGTGCACTCAAGTACTGAACTTGCACTGGAAATATTGTTATGGGCTGGTGTATGTGAAGCTGCCTGGTCCAATATGTTTTTACTATTACCCTAATGCAGTTGTAAAAGGAAAGAGTAAGTGCATTTTGTAAATATGTTCTGAAATATTAATGTTTATTGCAAGTGCTACCTGAGTCAGGTTATAGACTCTTACCAAAAAGACTGTGATCTAAAAAATGCTGTTTTCGGAAAGAGTCATGAAAAATGCTGGTTTCACAGAGTCCAGCAACCTCCTTCATTGCCCATGGGAGGGGGGGTGCTGCAGGAAGTCACGTCTTCAGCAATTTCAGTCATGGTCAGGGCTGACTGGAAACTCGTTGAAGTCAATGAAGACAGACGGGTACTTAAAATGTAGCCTTGACTGAATCACTTTCTCCAATTTGGTCCGTAATGGGGAGTCCAAGATGTAATGATGTAAATAATTGCTCAGAAGTTACAAAGGTCCCGAGGGAAGGAGCAGCTTGGGGAGGAGCATGCCTCATAAGCTGTGGTTGAGCAGATGTCTCTTTTGCTTTGAGCCAGGCTGGGGTATGTGTCCAGGTTAAGAACAACACCCTCCTGCCCCAAGTTTTGAGCTCAGATCAGTTCCCAGAAGGGCCAGTGCAGACACAGAAACAGGGAGATGGTGTAAAGCCTGCCCTGGCATTTTTAATTCGTGTGAGTTGTCCACAAGAACTGGTCTGGGACAAGACTTCCCATCACTGCACAGTGGGCTTTTTCTCCCATCCCTTCTTGTCCACTTCCCAGGCTAGGTGCTCAAGAGTCCCCACTGTGCTGTTGCTCCCCCTTTGCTAGAACAGGTCCCTTTCTGGCAGCCAGGCATCCTCAGTGGGGATGCACCAACCCTGGAGGTGGCAGGGACAGGACTGGGGTGAGGGGGACAAGAGCAGGGTCACAGTGTTGCCAGACTGCCTGAGGGCTGCCTGAAAAGACAGGGGAAGGAGCAGGAGATGCAACTGAGAAAGGACACTTCATGTGACAGCCTGGAGGGACCATAGGAGCTGGCCCTGCACCCAGTGGTGGGAAGCACAGCCCTACAAGAGCTACACAGCTCTCTGGGTTATAAAACCACATTTATTCCTGTTTCCCAGGTAAATGAAACAGCCCTGCACTTTCTACTGGGTTTTTGTTTTGGGTTTTTTTTGCACTAAACTTTATGGTTTAGTGCAAAGGTGAGAGGTGTTAAAAACCTGGGCGTCAAGTGGCAGATCCACTGGCAGCGACAGCCGGAAAGCGTCTGAGCTCGGC
Source organism: Scolopax mira (assembly GCA_004320125.1). Classification (NCBI taxonomy): domain Eukaryota; kingdom Metazoa; phylum Chordata; class Aves; order Charadriiformes; family Scolopacidae; genus Scolopax; species Scolopax mira. Next base: position 184,789 of record BJBW01002029.1, read on the forward strand.
CACTGACTGCCCTCCTCTCTTCTTGGCTGAGACAGGAAAAACCCAGCCCCACAACTCCCCCCAGACCACCTAATGCTTGGAGCATGTCCAGCATAGGAAATTTCCAGATTTTGATTGTGGTTTTAAGAAATCCGAATCAGGAACTGGAACGAAAGAGCGATCAGACTTTGGGGCATGCCCGCTGCTTGTGCTGAGAAAAACCCAAGCACAGCTGCCTGTGCTATAGGGAACTAGGAAGGAAAAAAAAAAGGTATATCAGAACTTGTTTCACTTGCATAATTCTGTTTGTAAATGTTCTGGGTTTAACCAGGGGAGTGACGGGTAGGAAATAGCTGGGAACCTCACCCCACTCACAGTAAATATTCAGCAAGCAGAGATGGCAACGTCCATAAAAGATCAAGAAGCTCTGGAAGCTTACAGCACTGTGCAGTTATTACAATCTGAGCATTTTTTAAGCAGAGCAAATATTTGCTTTCAATTTCACGGCTGGATGTTGTGACGAAGTATGTGGCCTCCGTGGGCACAAGCATTCACTTGCTCCTTGTTGGCCTTTTAGCTTTCATGGGGGAGGAGGGTTCGGTGCCAGCGTGTAGTATTACACGCATAAAGCCATTTGCTTTTACATACATAAAGCTATTTGCTTTTCTCTGACGTGCAGCTGGTTTGAAATGGCTACCGGTGCTTGTCATTTAATTTCTTGTGTGGGTTAAACAAACATGTGCCACTCACAACAAACACTGCTGCTCATGACTCATTAAGTTGTGTTTCCTAACCAGGTAATCAATTGCCTGAAAATGCTGCGACAACAGAGTTGATGAGCTGTGTAATGCGAAGAGGAGGGCAACACAACCGAAGGCCACCTTCTTCAGGCCTTTGCACACAACAGTGCTGCACTGGGGCTTCGAAAAATGGAGGAATTTTTCCTCATAATTTTAATCTCATTTCTGGATTAAAATTAGTGTTTTTTTCCCCTGCCTATTTCCTCGCCTTTTTCCCTTTATTAAGGCTAGGTTGTATCACAGATAACATTATATCATGTTACATCATGGAAAGGGTGGAGTGCCAATGCCATTAGTTAAGGACAGACAAAACTTTCTCTGTCCACAACACTTTACTAATTAAAATACCCCACTGCCAGCTCACCTGCAGAGCCTTGCCCTGGTACTCTTGATGGGACACAGGGACAGCAAGCACACGCCATGCCCTTCCTCATCTTGGTGACGATACGCAGAATCTAGGTGGTCCATTCAGGGCTGTTTGAGCACAGATATTTTTTTGGAGAGTGAAATAAAACTTTGAAAAATAACTTTTCAATCTGGTGGTGACCCGCTCTTGGAAAATATTTGCCTACTAACAAAAATGACCATTTATCTGGTCTAAAAATACTGTCAAACAGAATTAATTCGTATTTCATTTTCAAGCCTATCATTTTCCCTAAGAAATGATTTCTTACTGTGAAAGTTTTTATTTTCTCCTATGCCAGTGCCATGAGGCTATTAATGTTATTACATGAATGCTTGAACGGTTCATATTGTTGTCACGATGATGCAGTAAATCTTGCCCTCTGGTTTCCAGTCATTTGGATGATTCTGTGTTAGCACATCATGTGGGGTGGCAATGGCCCAGGACACAGCTCATGCAGGTGGAGAGCACTCACAGACGATGGCAAACCAAGGTTTGTACGCTGAGTAAAGCAAACTTTTGAGAGTATGCAGTCTTCTTCAGGAGACCTGCTGAAGCAAACTTCAAAGCTCAGCAGAAGCGGAGAGGAGCTTCTCTAAGCCAAGCGAGATGTGTGTAAGTTAGGCCACCTGACGGAAAAGGGAGCTGGCACTTGCCAGCAAAGAGGAAACGTTTGATAAGTTTGTCCCCTGAAGTGTGGGAAGGGGTGATGCATCAGCTGCCTGACGTCAGGAGGGAAAAGAAGCAGACTGTGATGTGCGATGAAATTTAGTTTCATAGCAAACTTACGTTTGCTGCTTCTATTTCAGGACTGCACAAGAGCTTGTGCTCCTGCAACAGTTTTTTTATTTTTCTTAAATTATTTTTTAAAAGAATCAAATCAGTTCATCTAACCTAAGATATACTCTCTATCTACAAAACTTCTTGTTTATGTTCCTTCACCTTTTTGGTTACAATAATGCTATGTCTTTTTATACGAATATTTATTGAATATTAATTTGATACATATGGTAGCATATTCTAATTTTTCATTTTACAGCATGTGAAGGAGATAATACGTTATTGTGACAAAGTTCAGAGAAGGGAGTAACAAAATTGAAACATGACTCTTATGGAACACTCCGGATTTTATAGTGGACTTTGCTGAGAATGTGTGTTCCTCCGCCACACTGTTTAAGATGTATGGAAAGATTTCAGTGTTAGTTCTTTGATGTCCAAATTGAAATTTCTTTAGCATATTTCTGTTTACCACAGCAGTGTGAGTATGCATTTGCTTTGGGATATATAGCTTTTTCTCTTTTCATTTTGCAGCTCTGTGAGTTAGGGGTACACCTTTCAGAGAAGCAGGTAGTGCTTTATCTTTAATAGAAATGTATTATGACATATAATGCTCTTATTGATCCATCATGGTGCTGTCCTCAGATGTGCTTCCCTTGCAGAGCTTTTTTCAGAGCCCAGAGTTAAAGAAATGAGCAGCTGAAGTTCTGATAATCCCAAGCTAAATCTAAATCACGCTTGTACATCTAAATATAAAACTAATAGCGAGATGGGTTTGCATATGTCAGCTTCATTTGCAAAATCAAATTCTGACAGGAAATAGAAAACAAGAAAATCATCCTCAAGAGGATTGTAATAACTCTAAAATTTGAATATTTTTATCTTTTCTTGTTTGATCCTCTTTAAGGATTAATGCAGTGCGTCAGGATGGTGCCTCCTACACAGGAAACTTATCAGACAGAAAATAATGTTAGAAGGTCTTATATCACAGCAGAATGAAAAAATGTTTGTAATGAGGAGAATGAAAAGCAAATTTAATGGAAATAGTTGTTTTTTCATAACTTGACTGCTTAACAGCATGAGGCAGGAATTTTCCTCATTTTCTCTCAGGTCTGGGATTGGCTGCTGATTAGTCAGTGGAAAGGAAACACAGCAATATTGTTCCATATGCTGTCATATGACCTTGTCTGATGGACAATGGTGGCTTTGCCAGCCCATGCAAGGGGGTTGGGGAAGCCCTGGTGCACACAGCATGGCCACTGCCCTCCATACATTTTGGGTATGTGGGTCCCGCACAGCATGGTGCTGGCTGCTGGGGACACCAGTGTTTAAACAAGATATGCACACAGCAGCCACGCTGAGGTGATTCTCTTCATCTTCCAAATTCCTCTGCTGAGAAGCCTTCCTCCAAAAGTGGCCATGTCTTTCCTGACATACCTGCAGGTCCTTTATCTGAGAAGTTTCTCGAAACATTTACTGTGAAAAGGCATCTGTGAGAAGTTCACAGAATAATAGACTTATTAGAGTTGTAAGGGACCTTAAAGATCATCTAGTTCCAATACCTCACCATGGGCAGAGACACCTTCCACTAGACCAGGTCCTCCATCTGGTCTGACCTTGAACACTCCCAGGAATGGGTCATCCAAAACTTCTCTGGGCAACCTGTTCCAGTAAGTCACTGCCCTCACAGAAAAGAATTTCTTCCTAATCTCTAATCTAAATCTCCCCTCTTTCAGTTTAAAACTGCTACCCATTGTCCTATTGCTACACCCCCTGATAAAGAATTGTTCCCTATTTCTCCTGTGGTCCCCTTCAGGTACTGGAAGGTCACTATAGGGTCTTCTTGGAGCCTTCTCTTCTCCAGGCTGAACAACCCCAGCTCTCTCAGCCTGTCCTCATAGGAGAGGTGCTCCAACCCTCTGGTCATCTTCGTGGCCCTGGATCCAACTGGGAATATCCGTAAGACCCCATAAAATTGAAAAGACAGTTTGTTCAAAGACCAAATAGCTGGCAAATGCATCCCAAAAGCACAACTTGTTTTTCCTCTGTTGGCCCACCTGGCCATGCCAACACCATGGTCTCTCTTCCAGGTGCCAAGCTCAATGCTGTGAAAGACACACAGGCGGTTCTGGCTTGAATTGGAAAATATCACGAGAAGAGTTTTGGTAAGAATCCAGGCATGATTTGTAATAGGATTAGGTATCAGCAGCAGACCAGGGAGCTGGGGTAACTCTTCTCATGCTGAAGGGTTTTTCCCCATCCCTTTCTCAGCACGTGCCTGAGCTACTTGCTTGTTTCAGTGCAAAGTTTGAGCTCCATTTTCTTTTTTTTTTGGTTTCCAAATTAATTCTGCATGGGAGAACTTGAGTACAAAAATAACTTATTTTAGGCTTGAGTCCAAAACTACTTTAAAATAAGCCTTAAAGTTAGCTGGACCGTTCAAGCTGCTTAAAACACATACTTAATTTGGATCCCCAGAGCCCCAAGCATAGTGCAGTGAATGCAAACTTTACCTTTAAGTTCTGGTCCTCTTTCAAGTGCTGCCAGTTGTCTCCAGCACTGTCATTGTGCTTGGATTACAAATGCTTATCTTCCAGCAAAACCCCCAACCCTGGGACTCTAACAATGATGTTGTCAGGCTTGAAGATGGTTTTAACAAGCCTTGGTCATTCTTCTGGATAGAAACATTGATTAGAAGAGGAGTGAGCACCTTCACTGGATTTTGGAGGGGTTTTGTAGCTTCATTTCCATTATTGCCTAATTAATCCTTGTTAGGTTTGTGGTAGGTTTAAAAAAAAAAGTGATGTCTGGTAAGTATGTGACAGCTAGGACCAACATTATGTGAGATTGCCACTGTTAAGACTGAAATCTCTTCAGAGCAAAGAATTTATGCATTTTTTTTGCTTTCAAGAAAAGCGAGCAGCTTGACAATAGCAACATAACCCAAATTAATTATCCAAAATCTAAACAACTTTCAGTTTATGTGTTGCTATGCTCATTAAAATAATTCACCACTGTCATTTGCCTTTGGCACAGCTAGCTATAAAGAAAAATGAAAAAGCCCTCACATTCCATTAAAATACTTCTTCAAGTTGTTATTCTTTTCAATAGGCAAAGTTATCCTTCCTTGAAACACAGGCACAGTTCGGGCCATCTATTTTGTTCTGCAAAGGCTGTTTTTAAATCCCCAAGAACAAAGATATTTCCTATGAGTCAAGGCAAATTCTTCCTTTCAAATGTGAATACCACCATCAATCTCTTGGCCAGAAGAAAATACTTACCCCCTTTTCCTTCCTCTCTGGTTCCTGGAAAATTGCATCAAACCTACCATTTTCTGTTGATTTATTTTCAGGAAGTGAAGTTACTAACGCAAAGGTCAGAAACTTGTTTGTGACTTTGCAGTTTTTACATGAACCTTGTGTTTCAGAATAATTGAATTGACTGTCAATAGAAAAGCGAACAGGATCACTGGTATGTTTTGGTATAAAGTGACAAACCCGGGGCCCCTCAAGGCTAAGTCCCAGGCTGACTGTTTCCCTAGGGAACAAGCAAGTTTACATCTTAAATTTGTAGCACCAGAGCTCATCAGTGTAGAAGCTTTCCATAACAAGAGAGAACATTGTTTTCTGGAGAGGAACACACATATGCCTGCGTATTTGTTCTGTGGCTGTTTAGAAGAAGGAGGAATGGTCTGCCTGCACTTTGAGTGTTGAGGAGCTGTTGCATGGTCATTGTGTGGGCCATGGTTACTGCACCAGCCATTGCTGCCCACCACTTTGTGGCTATCCTGAGACACTTTGCTGTGCCATGAGCCAGCACTCCCTTGTTTTCCAGGAAGAATTTGCTCATTGTCAGTTTGAAAACCAGGAAAGGTTTACATATCTTTGGCTAAGAGTCAGAAACAAATGATGTCTGAAAAAACTTACTCATCCTTTTTGGCTTATTTCTAATGGTTATCCACTCTAAAAAAAATCCATGTTCAGATGGTGTTCTGTACCTCCATACTGCTTAGATGAGCTATGTCCTTTATTTCAGTGAGCGTAAAAAATGCTAGTAATTGCTCACAGTCAGCAGGAAAGGGTTCTGGCTTATAGTGATTTATTTTATTATGTTAATGTGCCAGTGGGATAGGAGATAGCCTTGTGGGCACTAAGTAACAAGAGTTAAGTAATGACTCAGGTTTCCCTGGGAGACTGTCAACACATATCGTTTTCTCCAACCTTTTTTCACATGATTTCAAAATAATTTCAAATTATTATGAATATTTATTAATTGAGCTGCTTTATGAGCTGGGCTGGCTGATGTTCAGTTCTTCACACATTCTATTATATATACCTCATCCAGGATTATTTCCACAAAGTCTTTTCTCCCTTCCTGTTCAGGGAAAGCAAGGAGGCAAACAAATAACCATGAAATCACTTCAGGATTTCAGATGTTTCGCACAGACCTTCTCATCTCACTGAATTTCACTGAATTTCACTGAATTTTTTTGAAGTTGGAAGGGACCATA
>BJBW01002029.1:191350-212764 GCA_004320125.1 Scolopax mira
CAGGGCTCTGTCACCCTCACCGTGAAAAAGTTTTTCCTCCCTTCTCATTTTTGAGTGGGTCTACTTTCTCTCTTCTTCACAATCATGAAATTATTCTCTGTTGTGTTCCTCTGCAGGCCTCTTTTTCCTCCTGTTTTTCTTCTGTCTTGCTTTCCTCCCCTGTGGCTTGTGGCTTCAGTGAGCCCCATTGCCAACTCCAAAAATGTAGTCATTGCCTACATCTCTACTCATGCTCGTGGGGGAGCTCTCAGTGACACCAACCTGCTTGGGAGCACATTGGGGAGGGTGAGAAGAAGACCTGAGGGACCAGCAGACCCCATAACATGGGTTAAAGGAAAAAAGCACAAACCCTGAAGATTTGCAAGCCAGTCCGGTGTGCAGGGTAGAAGGTGTGCACAGCCAAGCTGCAGTGGGAAGATACAGAGAAAATTTCATGCAGTTATGTTTTTTCAGTTACACTCTCCAGAGTTGAAGGCGAACCATAGTTCAGTAAAATTAATGTGTCAGTTAGCTGCTATACTCACCGCCATGATAATGCAATATCTCCCACTGCTCCTTTTTCACTGAGTCTTTCAAAAACTTCCCCTCTTTTATACTTTTAGAAAAAGCCACTATAAAATTGTATCGTAGTCTATTTTCTAGACTGGGTGAAAAGGACCTATGTACTTTCTCTGAAATCAGTTCATCTTTACAGTCTCAGAGAAGATCATATGGGAAACTCTACAAAGCAAAAGAAAAGCAAAAACATTTCTTGAGGGTTGGGAGGGGAAGAAGTGCTAAGAAGTTTGCACTATCTAGTGAGGATTTGAAAAGTGAGTGGTTTTGGGTGTCTGTGATGGAGGGGAGAGGGGAAAGCTACAATACATTATTGTGAAGGAGATTAAAAAGAAGGAAAGCAGGAAAGATTTTGCAGAGGAACTTCCGTAGTTTTATCTCTGTGTTATTGGACTATGTATAATAACTCACTGTGCACAGACAGGGAAAGCACTATGTCTAGTCACTTCTGCAAGGGAAAAGTCTGAATCACACAGGCAACTCGACTTAGATAACAGCAGAACTGACAGAAACAAAATAATCTGTAAAAGTACTTTAGGTTCCATGTGTTTAAATTTTCTCAGAATTTACAAAAGTAAGGCGGCAATCAAAGTAGTTACTCCAAGTAGTTGTTGATGCCTTTTTCAGAAGGTTTTCATGGTTCTCCAAAGTTTGTAGATGACAAAGACAGGATCTGATTCTTTCCCACACTTATCCGAACGCAAGTAGGAAAGGAAATACTTCAGAGGTTTAGTTTTAGTCAAGTTGCTGCTAGAAAACTCAGAAGACAGCCGCTGCTCCCTGCCAAATGAAAATTTGCAGGGGAAGACAGATGGATATTCTAGCAGTTAGCCACGTTCAGACATAATAACCGTCATAGGACTTCTCCACTGGGACTCAGAGATAAGCAGTGTGTTGATCCAAGATACGGATTTTTTAAACGAGTTGAGAAATTTAACCACAAGATGGAAACTGGCTCTAAGTGCAGAAATGGCGAAGTGCTGCGTTTGACCTACCACGATGGCTGGAAATCTGTGGCAGAAAAGAAACCCAGAAACATTTGGTTTAGATTAAACTACTGACTCAGTTTTGAAACACAGCTCGTATGGTAGCGTGACCCAGCTGGTGACATGCCCTGTATTTTCTTTGGTAGTTTAGGGGAGCTCAGAGCTTAGGGTTGGGTCCTGGGAAAGGAAAGGCTGCTGCATTTATGCCTTACAATCAATTTGGGGTTGAAGTCAACTATTTAGGATCTGAAGGAGCCAGGTATATGAGATATGGCATACCTGAAATTAGTGCTGTCGAGGAAGAAATGGAGATTAAAGGTCAGCTTCTTCAGCTGCCAGAGTGAGTACTCCAAATTATAATGTGTAAGAGGAATTTGGAGAATCCTGAGCCTTTCTGTGACCAGGAAAAATAGCGTCGGTGTGGGAATCAGTATTGGTTCTTGTCTTGTTTACTAGAAGAGGGACCTGTGAGCTTCACTTCCTCATTTGGCTTTTTATTTTCTTCTCAGGTAAGTCCAGGTAGATTGAAGTCCCCTATTACCCTCCATTCCCAGCGTGTGCACACAGACCCAGACACATGCACAGTCACCCCAAACCAATTACATCAAGTATGACTCCTTTACTTCCAAATGTTTCTTGGGACATCCATGGTTTTAATAATCTGATCAGAACTTAAGTCTAGTTGTGCTCAGAAACTTCATTTTTGCAGCGAGGCAAAAGACCCATCTGATCTTTGGGAAGAGGGAAAGGGCCAAAATCCTGCAGAAGCGGGAAGCCTGCAGCCCTTCTGAGCTGGGCAACAGCAAGAGCCTACAGATGGTTCCTATGGGCAGTCAATTGATATTAGTGTAGATTTCACCATTTCCTGCTGTCAGGACATTTTGACTCAATGTCAGTGAGCGGGACAGTGTATGCAGCCTCACTGCTGCTGGTGTTGCTCCACAGCAGGAAATACATGCACCCAGTGCTGGCCTCTGGTGACTCTTCGGCAGCTTCTTGTTACAGTGTGGCTTCCTGTGGCTGGTGTTCTTAGGAACTTCCTCACTTGTTCCCCAGAAAAACACATCCCCCTTATGCCATTTTCATTTGGAGTCCATTAGTCCTTGCAGAGCAATGGTTTCACAACTGATGCCTCACCAGTTGTCAAAAAAGTCAGTGTAAATATTTTAGCCGTACTTATTTTCAAACCTGTTTTCTGAAGGTCTCTCTTCTGGTTGCTGCCATTTTCTGATGGATATGGAGCGAAACTGTGGCTGCTCTCCTTGTTTCCACAAAGTTACAGCTCCTCAGCCATGGTGCTAGGACACACTCCTCATGTCCTGTCTGCGGTGGAAGTTCCTGCCAGTCATCAGCTGTATTCATCACCCAAGTCCTCAGTGAAGGTTTGAGCGGGGTCTGCAGGTGACACCGCCATAGGCAGGGTGAGGTGCCCTGGGGGCAGCTCACAGCCTACGCCACCTCACGGGAGACCTGTCTGTCTGTCTGCTCTGTAGTGATCTGAGCCCCAGCCCTGAGACACGCTCTACCAGCACATCAAATCATTTCACTGAAGTGGGCAGGAGGAGCAATATTGGCTGTTCATCAACTGGTATTCATTTTAACGAAAAGTAACCACATTTAGCCTGAGCCCAATAACTGCTTCGCATTTGGGAATACTCACACCTCACCTGGCTCCATTTACTTTTGCTGTAATCATCTGAGCTGTTTGGAGATGATGCAGAGAAGATTTTTTAAAGACCACTAAAAAGCTAGCTATATAAGCTACACTTCCTCTCCAAGACCCATAATGAATTTCTACATTATTTTTAATGCCTATTCAACATATATTACATAGCAATTTATGTTCTGCAATTGGAAAACTCTTTTGTCCCATTTTTGGTATATATAAAGAATAATGAAAATAAAAAATAGTATTCATTTCTAATTTAAATAACATTTTCAAACATGATCAATGATGCTATCTGTTACTGTAATTACCTAAGTGGTCTCTTACTAGAGTACTTTTCTGTTCTTTTAAATGTTACCTAGCTTCAGATGTTTCTTCTGACATTTTCCATTATGAGTAACTGCAGCAGGGTGGTGTTTTTGTGCCTCTGTGTGGAAAAACAATCAGCCTAAATAATTTGGGCCGTTTGGGAATAAAATTGGGGACAAGAGGATGTTTTCCTGTAGCAAAGTAATGAATCACTTTTCCTGGGGAAAGTTGCCCCTCCCGTTCTCAGCAGGGCTCAAGAGATTCCCCAAGAGATTCTCTCAAGAGATTCCCAAATTTCAGCATTGTAGTCCTCAGTGATGTGCTCTGGGCAGTCCTGCTTTAGCAGGGGAGTTGGACTAGATGACCTCTAGAGGTCTCTTCCAACTCTTCCGTAATGTGGTGAATAAACCCTAAGTGACAGCTCATCTCTTGTCTGGAGCAAAGGCCTTGTGTTGGGTAAAGAGGTTCAAATCACGAGATTTTAAACAGTGTGACACAACATGATTTGTTTGGGGATTTTTGTGTTTTTTTTTTTTTTAAATTCTTGCACTGTCTCATTCATCACACTGGGTGAGACAGCTCTGGGGAGGAATCAGAAGTGTGTAAAAAAGACTACTTCCCATAAAATTTAAGTTGATGGAAATACCTGACTGGGGAGGTGTGGGCTTAATTGTTCAAGCAATTGAGTGGTGTTCTAGGGAAAGGGCTTCTCTACTGCTATGAAATTCCTGTGTGAGGGTAGACAAGTTATGAGAAAGAGCATTTCCAGACATGATCACCCTTTCTAAGAAGCTAACTTGGTGCTTTGGGATCTTATTTCAAGAATGATGATCACCCAAAACCCATTTGCAGTTACCCTTCAGATGCATGTAAGTCAATGCTGAAACACCAAACAAGCAAGTGCTAGACATTAAATGGTGGCCTCTGATGCATGGCTGCTTCAGGATGCTGCCTCTCCATGCTTGAGGTCCCCAGGTGTGCAGGCTGATTGATGTCTTCTTACAGGCCTGCAACATTGTGAAAACGAGAAAACCATTGTTTCACATGGATGGGAATGAGAACGAGAGAAACGACTTTCGTCTCTTGTCAGGATGGGCTTTGGACCTTAAGCAAATACATAAATACTGTGAAGATGTAGAAAATGTGGTAAAAAATAAAATAATGAAGTTACTTGGTGGGGATTCCAGCAAAAAATACTGTGTGATCATGTAATTAAAGCAAGCTTAATTGAGGCATTTCCTAATTTCAGGGTACTTAAATATGGCTCTTTAAAATTCCTTTCATAGAGAGTTTTGTTGTATACATAACACAGAGTTAAACCTGCAGTGCCTCTCACACCCCATTCTTAATATTTGGGAAAGACAAAAATCCATATTAATTGGTAGAGATTTCTGGATAAAAAGAGAACTGATGTGCCACACTTGGTTTGTATCCAGTTGATGAAATACAAGTGAAACAGATGCATCAGCTTGGAAAACTTTTAAGCAGCAGTTATTCTTTTCCTGGAGATTCAGTTTCAGAATGGTATAGGATTTTGGCAAGACTCACTCATTTATTACATTTATACAAGATCTAACACATTGTTTCCAGATACACCTCTACTGCAAAAAATGACATAAGGCTTCCTTGCAGAATTTAGTTTCTTATTTTCTTTAATGTCCAGACTTGCTCCGTTTACTCTTGTAGTGTCATAAATTGTGGCCTGAGTTGTATGCTATTCCCCCCCCTTCCTGAAAAGTGCTCATAAATAGATTAAATATGCATGAAATTAAAGATACACTTTTAGTATAGTCTTTAAAGAAAACTCTTCAAATGCCTCCACCCAAAATAAACCGCCACACAATTGCGTAGGATTATCTATTTATTTATTTTAGTTAAAACAAACATACAATGTTTCATTGAAACTGTGTTGCACTCCCTGCCAACAACTGTAGCTAGAGTGTTGGCCTCTAACAATACAGTGGATATTTACATATGTACACGGATGTACCGTAGGATGCCTGAATTTGGTGGCCTAACAAATATGTTAGATCGTAAAAGTTGTTAAGTTGCTCCATTCATGAAATCATAACATCCATGGTAAATTTTAGAGGAAAAGTATACATGAACCTGAACGATGCTTTTTATGGACCCAAGTGACTCCTGTGTTTATTGCAACATATACATTTGTAATAAATACAATCTTAGTGTTTTCTTACACACCTTAGGCATAACACATATCTTCCGCCTTTGTAAGCATTGCCCTTTGCTGTAAAAGAATCTTTCCATTGACAGTTGTTATACAGATGTACAACATGAACTCCTTGAAATGATGTATCAATCAGTAATGAGAGAGAAATATATACATAAATCAGATTCCGAACCTACATTATATACATTATACTTACATTATATACACACATACAATTTATGTACATAGACTATCATAAATATTGAAAAATAGGTTTAGTTTTAATGGATTAATGCTTTATAAATAACATGTTACATTTATGACTGAAATATCATGGAAGACAGTAATGTCTAACTGAGGTGACAAAACAGTGGTTTAATACTGAAGCTGCTCTTTTAGGTGGTTTGTAATGTAACGTTTGTAAAGAAAAAATAATTAAATAAATCGTATGTTGGAAATCAACCCAGCCAAGTGGAACTCAACTGTTGCAGGTGGAGAGCCAGTCATCAAACAATGTAACACCTAATGTAAAAACTGGAAATTGCTACATTCAGAGAATTAAGTGACATGTATGATACATTATGAGGTGTCATCACAGAAAAAAAAATCTTCCTCCTCACTGGCTGCTGAGAACTGTGTAGTAACTTCTCATTTACACCTCCTTCCTCATCTATAGTTACTGAGAGAACGGAGGCTATTTCTCTCTCTCTTTCTAAATGCTGTCAAGGGAAGCACTTCATCCCTTATGTGCTACAAATTGCTCAAAGGTAGACGACGTTTTAATCCTCTTCCACCTTTCTGAGTTTGTGGGGAGGAAGAGGAAAAGCTGCCAAAATACTGAGGAGGCACACGCTCAGCACCTCTGTGGAGATCAGGTAACAGCATGGGATAGAGCTCGCCATGGATGGACAGTACCTGAGGCAGAGAAGTACCTAAGGAGCGGTCATCAGTGCTGACTCCAGGATCGTTAATTGCCAGTTGAGTACCACCAAACTAATAATACAAACAACACAAGAGGAATCTAACTTCTCATTACAGTTTTACGCTACAGACTTGGTGACCTGTACTTACAGTCATGCAGAAGGATCAATACAAAATACCTGCAGGTTTTTTTTCCCATAGATTTTGAATGGCTGGGCAGAAATTGACATTATCTGCCAAAGAGTGACTATTGTTTAGCTTTGTTCCTGATTTATTCTACAAGAGCAAAAAAAGTCTCAGGCACTGTTTAATCAATGGATTACAGGCCCTTTACTTGTTCCCTCTCACACAATGACTAAGCGGAACTTTGTAAATCAGATTTTTAAAGCATCATGTCAGATGAAGACAGCTGACCACATTGCCATGATTATTTCATTAATAATCTCTATCTAGGCTTTTGTACCCAGTATTGTTGTGTTTGAGAACCTCTTATAAGCAAGTATGCTGTTATACGAGTGTTACTTCTCTTCAACCTGGGATAAGAATGAAAGAGTAAACATGCACTAGAAACAAAACAGCTAATCACAACCATACAGCACCTGTTTCATCAGCTATCTAACTAGGGCTCATAAGGAACTTACCTATTTCTGAAGCAAACAAGTATGAGATGACTATCCAGTCTATGAGGTTATCTTTAATGCTACTATACAGTATAAATTGGAAGAGGAATCCCAGTTGCGTATGTGAAGAGAGTTTGTACCAAGCATGAAATACTGGTGCAGTTATTTTGTGGATTTGACTCAGAAACAGAATAGTCAAGTAATTCAAAATCCAATAATGGATGAGTAATCTGAGAAATACTGTACAGCTTTTGAATATTATACAACTAGTAAACTACATTAGGACCTTTTTGTTTTCCTACAGAGTGTTTCAAGATAGATTAGACAGAAAAAAACAAACCCAATGAACATTGCTACAACTGAAAATGGACCTTATTAATAAAGAGAACTCCAGGAGGGAGTTTTATATTAATGGCATGATACTCCAGAGCCATTCAGTTTATATCTACAACAGAAAAAAAAACACAAACCAAGGAAAAAAAAAAAAACAAACCACAAAACAAAACAAAAAGACAAACCCCCAAACCCTGTTTTACCCAATTGCACTATTGAGTACCTCAAGAAGGGAAATGTCAATGCCACCTTTACAATTTCTAAATTAGCTACGTTTTTCTCAAACGTATCCGTTCTGAAGGGCAAGGTTTTTTTTAAAGCTTGAAAATCTGTGTTTCCACACCATTTTTGGGAACTCAGGTAACTGTAGTTACTTAAGTAACGTGACAAATGATTTTCAGGATTATTTTCACTCTACTTTGAACTAAGTGAATTTCATGGAAGTATTTATAATTAGAGAATTTTGACTTGAATTGGTTAATTTTTTATTTTGGTCATTAGAAGTACTTTTTAAAATAAAATTTCTTTTAATTATGCCTCTAGAGAAAGGCAAACTAGATTTAATGTAGGACACTGATTCAATATTTCTATGAGATTGTTTATGTTAGTAGAATCATAGAACGGTTAGAGTTGGAAGGAACCTTAAAGATCATGGAGTTCCAACCCCCCTGCCATGGGCAGGGACACCATTATTCTTTCATTCTCTTTAGAAAAATGTTTCTTAAAGTCAAAATAGTGCTTTTGAGGTCCATAAGAATTTTTGGTACAAAAAATAATAGTGTTTCTCTCTCTCTCTCTCATTGGTTATTTAAACACTTTGCTGTAAATTAAAGAGTTATTTCTCACATCAAATGGTTCCATTAGGCACATTCAAGTAAAATAACAAAATATCCAAGTAATAATGACGAAAGCCAAACATGGCTTGATAAAAGTCTACGGAGAGTTTTGTCCATTCTCTGGAATGGAATAAAGTTGTCACTTCCTTCAGCCAGACACTCACGTGGTTTGATGTTAATATCCACTTCCATCATGCAGAACAGTTTCTTAAAGACAGAGTTCAGGAATTCTACAATCAGAAGAACCATCAACAAAGAATCTGCACTTTAGAGGAAGCTGAATAGCTCATTTTGGTTCTCAGTAGGTATCTGAGCGAACACTGGCATTTGAAGTGGAGTAGTAGAGATTAAACCAGCACAGCTAATGGCCATCAGATGCAACATTCTGGGTCCAGTCTAGAATAATCAGTGTCATACACCCAGTCATCACAATTATACCACTTAGAAAGAAGAATGCAGCCTGAAAAAAGAAAACATAAAAGAAATATTTCAGGTTTTGCTACTATAACCATGAAATTATGTCCACTTATGGCATAAAGACCATTGCTCATTGAAGACAATGTAAAAAAGACAAGAGATCAACAAGGATCTAGGCATCTTTCTCATACTTGGGGTTCTTTTTTAAATAAAAAAGAACAATTATTTTTAGAATAGCAGACCTCAACTTCAAGTGAGGGAAATTAATGTGGCTGCTGATACCAGTCGGGCTGTGCCACTGCGCTGACTGGATTCTTACTCAATATGTCAACGATTGGATTCTGAGTCAGTATTGTCTAAGACCAGTAAGAACAGCAAGATCAGTCAGGATGACCCAGATGATCGGTGGAGGAAAGCTTTCATGGGGTAAATTAGGTTAATGAGTCTTGAAAGAAAATATAAAGGAGAACAAGACTTATAGTTCTTAAAGGTCATCTATTGAAATCTGGTTCTTATCAGCAACAGAATGACCCAACTATTGTTGAGATTGGGGGTTTAGGGGTGCAAGAAGTCACCAAAGTGAACTGAGGCTTGGGATGGCTCTCTCCTCAAGTTCGAGTACCTATGCAACTCCCACATGTTATAACTAATGTTATCAAATGCAGTTCACCAGGCCTTCAAAATTCTTGAATTGTGAAGACAGAAACTAAAGTTCTTGCCCTGAATTAGTAAGCAAGTGTAACTATTACCTATGTGTCTATACATACCCCAATCTTTTGCACTGATTTCATTGGTTCCTTCTTCACTAATTTGATATAGAAGGCAGAAGGAAGTATAAAGATCAGCATGGCAGCTGCAGATGCACCTGTATTAAAAAAAGCATAGAAATAAATATTCATAAACAGGTAAATATAATTAAATTAGATTGCAACAGCATTTTCTGAGATCTGAAAGACTACTTGAACTGACGTGGAAATGCTTACCAATGAATCCAAAGATGTCTCGGATAGTCGGGACAAAGATGACAAGCACATTGGTAAACACCAGAAGAGCAACTGTAATGGAACAGTGACGCCACCATCTAAACTCCTTCCCTGCCCACAGCAGCTGTGTAATGGAACTGCGAATCTTTTGAAGAGCGGGGAAAAAAAAAATACAGTTTAGTCTTCATTGTGCAAGTCAGTGACTGTCACCTGAATTAGACCTTCCTTCTGAAAGTAATTTTAAAACCATTTTCCTCACTTCAGATTTTAACTGAACTTGAAAGACATGAAAGTAAATTTTTTTAAATATTTTAATATTTACTTCCTGCACTTGAGAACCAGCTCTGTGTTTCTGGTCTGTTTCTCTTTTCAGTGATTGAGATTTTCAAAGCACAGACAGTAATAGAGGAAACACATAGAAAAATATCTGTCTTCAGCAAAAAAAAATCCCAGGGATTTCTGTAACTTCTAAGAATGATGCTCAACATATACAGCTAAACGGCCATAAACCATGTTCACAGCATTCTTACAAAAACATTGACTTTTGTAAGTCGATAATACAACAATGAAAATACTTTTATAAAGGTGCAATCTGTTTGACTCCCTCGATTAAGCCATACCAGGAAAACAATATAACTGAATGTATTTGTATCTACTGCTTTGTAAACATTGCCTAATTATTTATTTGAATTAACTGTGTAGAGCTATTTCATCAAGCTTATTAAAATAAATGTCCTTTTCCAGTTAAAAGAAAAAAAATCTATAAATGGGAGTCACCAAACCAGTAAATTACTGTAGCAGGATAGGTGATGAACATAATAAATGGTAGTAAGATTAAAAAAATCAAATTACTTACTGGGAAAATAACTACAGGAACAGTAAGAGTTACAGCCATAAGTACAGCGAGACGCACAATAAGAAGAAGAACATCAGCACCCAGATAAGCGGAGTAGGTATGAAGCAGCTCTGGTTCAACATTTCCTATAAAAAACCCCAGTATTTTAATTAGATGTAGTTGACATACTTCTCAAACAACCCGCTTCCGCTGTAAATACTAAGCGAATTTTACAGTTACAGCAATATGAATTGAAAGACTCAATAGCTCCTGGAAGCACATCTCTATTTTACACAGGGAGAACTTTGAGGCACTAAATCTGTTTTAATCCAATTTTAATCCTGTGCCTTGGGCCTAATTCTACTACTGATCTGCTTTTAGGTTTGCACTTATAAAAGTACTGGAAAAAACCCAACAAACAGTGTATATTTAGAATCCATAGTAAACGCTTGCTCTATCTTAAAAATAATACTGTGGTTTTGCAGAACATAATTCATGTAAAAGAAAGCAGAGAAGGCAATATTTACCATAGAATGTCAGGTATCCAAAGAGAGCAGCCAATAAATACATGAGGAACATGGCAAAAAAAGATACATAGGACACATTCATCATTCTTTTACGGCTTCGGCTATAAGAAAAAAAAAACATTATGAGCAATGAGAATGCACTGTTTTACACTGCTTTTGTTCATTTAGTGAAATTACAGACACATATGTAATATTTACCTTTTCAGTTCTTCATAGATGGGAAGAATTGCAGGATGGCAGACGAAAGAAAATGTTAGGATTGGGACAGCATAGACAGTCTGAAAAACAAAAGCATTATTCTTAAGCATCTCAACAGATGTTAGAAATTTAAAGAATTAATCAGTAGAATTTTCAGTTTTGACTTAGGCATCAGTTCAGTTTGTCATAAAGACTAACTATTCTTTACAACCAAAACTTTAGCAAAAATTAAAACAAAAGGTTCATAGTTTCTTAAACCCAGGTATGAAATACTCTCAAATCTCACTGAAGCCCACACTGAGCTGAATGTATGTTTGCAGTCAGAATTATGTGCTGCATCTCATAGGCTTAAGCCATTATAGCCTGGTCTTGGTTTTGGCTATTACACATACTCCTTCCCCGTGTATGGAGATTCACTGCTGTAACTGGGAGCATTCATGAGAGTCAGGACCTTGTGACTGGGAAGTTAAAGTCTACTCCAAACCCTGGCATACATTTCCCATTCACATGCTTTTATGATTTACTTCACCTTCTTCTGCAATCTACTTTTTAAAATGCTTTACTAACTTCAACGGAACCTGAGCTCCTCTAATTTCTATGTGTTTGGAGCTTGGAAACACACAGTCTACAGGAGGTTCACGGTATCTAACTCTACTGGAACAGAAAGTCTTAGTACATACCAAGTTTACAACCAACTGCAATTGCTTGAAGGAAAATGACCTAATTTAGCTGCTATGTATTGTTTAGCCTCTCAGTTATTTTCAAGACAGAGCGTGATTTTTAGTCAGTTACCTGTGAATTGAAGATGAAATATTTTGGCTTGCACATATCATCGCTTGTTATGTTTTCATTTAGTAAAGGTGCCAGTGTTGCATTTATTAATGTCATATTCATGACGTCACTGTCCATAGGACAAGGAATCTGAAACATCTTCCAAATTACCTAGGAAAAAAAGCCACATATTTATTGTTACTTTGACTAATGCAAATTGTGAAACGTTTCAGAAACTATGTTTAGTTTCCATTTGAAATGCAGCTTTACAAGCCTGGAAATCTGCAAGATTATACTTACAACAATCAGAAAGAAGACCATGCAAAGCAAGGAAAAGCCGCTGGTATAGCCCAAATACCCTGTGTTCAGAAAAGGAAAAAAACATCTAAGGTACAATAGACAGAAACACCATTCCTGTCATAACATTGTGATGAAATATATTCTGTCAGTGATCTCTTTAGATTGCCTTTTTCTTAGTGCTACATAGAACAAATGAATTATTCATTGACTTTCTGCTAATCTCAACCCAGATCTAAAAGTTCTCAAAGACATATTAAGGTCTGTAATATTAAACATAACTTACAAAAAAAACCCCCACAACAGCCCTCCACCACCCATAACTATGCGAGTTGTTTATTGCATACTAAGAATTATTATAGATCATATCACTATAGAATGATTTAATTCTAATATAATGCACTCTAAAATAACTTAGCCTTTTCCTTTCTGTTTTTATTGATTCATTTCATTTGTAGAAACTAGTAACTTGAGAAAGCAATTCACATTGAGACTCTTGGTTAGTAAGACTCCACTGCAGGACTCTCTGAACCAACAGTTTATTAACTGAAGGATTCACATGTATCATTGAATTACAGACATTTCAGATAAAGCATCTGGTACGAATATTCTTCTAATGTTTGGGATGTAAAATGAAAAAGGTGGCTTCTATTTACATTGCAAAGACAATTTAATTTATCTTTATTTTGAGACTGTTATAGGATTAATAGTTTAATAGTTAACACTATTGACTAATAATAACAATATACTATTTCAAAATAGTATACTAGCCTAACAAAAATAGGTCAAACGTCGTGATAAGAACACTGAGTTACCGATGAGTCTTATTCTTAAACTACCCTAACTATTGTTCTTCTGTTTTCCATGAACATATCTGTAATTTAAGATACTTGTCCTGATCTTTTTTCCTTTTTTTTTTCCTTTTTTTTTCTTTTTCTGCTGTAGACTGACAGCGATTACCTAAACACTAATTAGTCCCAAAAGACAAGTTCAGAGACAGCTGTTAATTCATGTAAGTACTTCAAGACTCAAACATCATATCAACCCATTTCTCCACAGTATTTTCAATGTGTTTTTATTTTGATTGCACTGTACTGCTTACCTAAATTTTTCAGTAAGGACAGGGGAAGAATGAGGATGACAGACACCAGCAGCACTAAATAGTCGCCATTAAGATACCATTCTCTGCAGAAAAAAGGTAATATTTGTAAGTAATCAAAGTATTTAAAAATTATGACATCTGCCATTTAGGCTGCACTCTTCTAGAACATAAGGATTCTTAAAAAGTGTAGTACCTCATGTCACAAACAATTAGTATTCAACTTACTATATGGACCTAAAGCCCTACAACACCATCTTATCTCACCCCAAACCTGCATTGTGCCTTTCCTTTAGTGTCCTTTTCTAAAATTAATATACATCTGAAAGTCAGAAGACAGGAAAGTAAATGACTGGCCAGAAAAAAGTCAACTTTTTTGGGATCGATCATGTAAAAATAGAAATGTGCTTAAATGCTGGTTCCCAACTCTCCAGAAGTATTAGACTATTGCAGGGCCCCAGCAGGGTGGTGAGCCACTTTTAATAGAAATAAAATTCTGTTGGGTACCCTGCGGGAGTTAAAGAAAAACAGGTGAGGGCTGGAGTTAAGGCAGTAGCTCAAGCCGACTGGCTGAGAAAACTCCAACCAGCACTGGGAGTCTCTTGGAGGCACGTTTACTCCCTTTCAATAAGGAAACTATAATAAGAACCTCAGAAGGTTTTTTTTTTCCTTCAGATCATTTTGTCTTTTATTCCATAAGAAGCAGAAGCTATTTTTTTGACAAAACATTTTAGAGTGTTAGAAGATTAACATCTTCCTTTGAAACACAGAAAAACAAAGTTAGATTTGTGGAAATATAATGCAATTTCACTGAACTAACAGAAAAAATTATCTTGAGTATTTAACTGTGGTGGTTCAATTCCTTTCTTCATCTGTCCTACAGGAACATTCTACATGCTTTAAGCAATTCAGGTAACACTAAGTAACATTTATTCCTGAATATTAATACTTTATATCTTGATATGGTATCAGATAACAGTATTTATTTTTGAATGGACTGAGTAAAATATTTAGGTATGCAAAGAAAAATTAATGACCCAATTAGAAATTTATGCATTCAAACTCAATTGCTGCATTATAAGCCTATATATACTTGTGAAAACATGGACTAACTTTAACAGATTTGCTCTGGATTTACATAGTAAATGCAAAACCAATTTGGTCCTCTCCCCAGTTTTATCTGGGATAACTAAATGTAAAAAATGTACTTTAGAATGTTCAGATGTGTATGACATTAACATCAGGTATCATTTGTTGTCTTTGGTAAATTTAAAAGAAGTCTCAGCACAGATTCCTTGCACTTAATAGTCATAAGAACACACATTATTATTGTGCATGCCCCTCATGGAGGTCATCAGGACTTTCAGACCAAGGCCTTAAAAGTCTTTCCTGTGCTGAAGAGTAAAGAATGGGATTACACAGCTTTAAAATAGAGCTGAGTATTTTAAAAAAATTGCTACATGAATTTTAATAATTTTAAAATTTAATAATATTTGTGATATTGTCTCAGAATTCCAGAATATCTTCTACAGTAAGCAATATTTTGGGACATTTAAACAGGTAAGTGCTTACATTTTAGGCACCAGGCTGCCAGAGTGGAATCCATGCCAATGGTAGCCACCCAGACTCCCCTAAGCAACGCATGGAGAGAGTCGGTTAAATGGGGTCCACAATTGCCAGAGCGCTGAGAAAAGATGGACTTTAAATCAGTGAACAGCTATCTAGTACCAGCCAATAAGAACACACTTAAGACACCAATCTCAATGTCTTTTGTCTGCCAGATATTGCAGAGCAGCAGCTGTAGCCAGTGAGACTGACAGCTTTTAACTTTCCCTCTCTTGAACTGCAACCAATTTTGAATTCTACTCTGGAGATTGGACAGTTAAAAATATTTGCCTCCAAGCCCCCTCATAAGTAGTGGCTACTCCAGGGACTTTCTTAAGTGGAAAATAAGGACTTGAATTCAGCCAAAGGAGGGAAACAAACCTTCCCAGGAAAGAATTTGTAAACATTACACTGTTAATTAAATATTCTTTGAGTACATTTAAAAAAAAAAAAGAGATTAAAAAAAAAAAAAAAAGATGGCTAGCACTGTTGTCATGACAATATCTATCAGCAAGCTGTATGAACACCACCAAATGGCTTGAACCCCTTGGGGAACACAGGCAGAAAAATGCCTACCTTCTGAACTCAGGCTTAGGTGTAAGTTGGAGTCTTGAGCTGCTCAGCCCTCTCAAGACTGGGACACTTCAGGACAAGGCACAGAAGTACAACTCTGAAGAGTGAGATTTATAGCACTTAACTCTATCCATCTGACGTCAGGCATCGTGTTTTAGATAGCTTTTTTACACACCCTCTCAATAAAGAGTGATATAAATTGCTCTCTGGAGATGCCCAAAACAGGTGTCTAAGCCAGGTGCACTGAACTGACCACTACAGAACATCACTTTACTGTTTATACAGAGTAGTGATGAGCTCAAAATCTAACTTTCAGACAGTACAGTTAGACAAAATGAACCCTACCCAAGGCACCCACTTCTACAGCCAAGCAGAAAAGCCACTATGGAGTCAAGGTGTCTCCAGGGCTAACTGGCAATCCATCTACCATTTTAGTCTTGGGCGTATAAACTCTGTTTTAGTTCAATGTTTAGCCCCCATGCCTTTTTAAGAACTGTTCCTTAAGACATTCATTACATAACTGCACTTTAGTCTTACTAATTTAATCACTTCCCACAATATTAACACTAGAAAACCAAAATAATCAGTCCAAACTACTTGGAACACAGTAAGGAAAAAAAAAAAAAAAAAAGAGAACAAAAAACCCAATCATAACCACATTTACCTTTCCTCATCAAGAGTGTGTACTGACTGGTACATACGTTAACACTTACCTGGTGTTCTTTAGAGAACAGCTTTCTGTAATATGAAGCGATAACCTCTATTTTTCTACCCTTTTCCCAGGCCAGGCTGGATCTAAAGTGGAGCACTCAGGGGAAGGACAAACTTACTGGATCTCTGTCTGAGTAAGAAGCTACCCTACGGTGTACCGAACGTGGTCTTCATATAAATAGATATACAGTCTCCGTATTTGTTTCTCCTAATAGTTTCTCTGATGAGGAGTTCTAACACCTACCCTGTGGTCTCTTCGATGTTCATAAATGTCTTGATGACCAATGGTAACTCATATTTCACTATGAAGAGGTAGCTTGACATAGCTGTAGGTGAATAACATCATAGATCATTACAAATATAGAATATGCCACAAGATGCAAGAATCACATAACATGTTTCATAACTTCACTTGAACACAAGCAGTTAATGAAGACATGTTGTGTGAAAAAAAAAAGTCTCCAAGAATAAGTAGGGAACAATTAGTATTGACAGTACAGACTTTTTAAGATTTTTCCCTCACCTCCAATATTCTGCATTGTAATTGAGCCAGAAGCAGCAAGTTTTCCAGCCATACCAAATGCCTTCATTCCCAGCTGTTCATACAATAAAGATCCTAAAAGAAAACAAAAATGATTCATTGGAAGGGTGTGTTTCCACAAAGATACTGTATGAAACAAATACTGTATGTCTGTAAAATAGTAATATGCCATACCTCCTTCGTTGGCAGTCTTTAAAAGGAGATGCACTGAATACAAAGAAACTATTGAGACAAACAGCAGGAGAATCCTGGGGAGGGAAAAACATGCAAAATTTTAATAGCCATAAATGACTTACTGTAACCTTATTAAGTAAAGGCAGATCAAACGTAAAATTTAACCATATTAAAATATTATCTGGGAAAACCCTGTAGATTCTAAGGCCAGATAAAAGTGTTCTGAAAAGCCAATTACTGCCTAGTTTAGGAAGGATTTTATACTAAAATGCATTTCACTGGCACACAGAGAAATTCTAGTGTAGGATTAAACAACGCTGAAGGCAGCACAAGCACTGGCAAGTGTCAGGCCATTATAACTGGCTACGTTTGATGTAAATGATGTAACAAAGTATCAATGGGCAGGGTTTTGTATCATTAAGAAACCCCGTTTCTCCTGTCTTCCCATCCTTGTTCAACACCCTTGTGTATCATGCATCTATTGGACTTCCAGTTGCGACTAACGGTAGCTAAAGTGAAGATTATGTCTTGGTCTTAAATCAGCTTTTCAGCTTAAACCTGTGTTATGTCTTTTTTTTTTTTTTTAATATAAAGAGGAAACTGCAAAAGCCTTAAAGAATCGATTGAAAATTCAGACATATTGCAAGCTGTGTCTTCAAATGGAAATACATGTTTATTGTCATTAAAAAAAATAAAATACTTTCTTTGCTCAAACGTTACTCTTCATGTGTGCTTACGTGGGAATTGCTAGTAGCTTGTTTATCTTCCCCACAGCTCTTACAGGCAACATACATTATTTCCAGAAGCACATTTGCAACATCTAAAATTCGGAACTCTCAACAAGAAATCTCTCCCACAACAAATGCACTTCCTGGAGTGGCACACTAGGGGGGACTTCTCAGCTGCTGAGGAACACAGTGGAAAATTACAATACATTCAACACTCACACCACCACCCCCCATGCCTTCCTCTACACCAATACAAGCACTCTGCTTTATAAGAAACCTAGAAAATCATCACAACTGCTCAAAAATGGCAAACTCGATTGAGATTTCATAGAACTATAGAATGGTTTAGGTTGGGAGGGACCTTAAAGATCTCCTAGGTCCAACCCCTCTGCCATGGGCAGGGAATTTCCCTGAGTACTCTTTACATTTCCTTTTGTGTCATTTTTAACATTAGCAAAATTACTAAACACAGCTCAAAGATCTGGAACCAAGAGCACCTGAGAAAAGCCTCACAGATTTGTATCAGGAATCCAGGAAACTCACGTTACTGTGTTAATTCAACACCAACACACGCACACAAATAAACCTCTGTGCTTCTGACAGGTAGAGATTAGCCAGGATTTAATTCAGCCATTAACTATGAACAGCACAGTGAGATGTGCAAGGGTTGCATTTCATTAAAACAGCAGACTCCAGATGCCCCCCAGTCCTAACCTCGAATGGCTGCCTGCAGTGTCGACAAGATCAGTCAGCAAACTCATCTCAAACCTCAGTTTCTGGCTTCCAGACTGTATCATCCAGTTATTTAGTGCTGACACAAGTGACAAGTCACAGCAGTGACACAAGTGACTCCACAGAGTCTTCGAAGAATTTACTGCCTTTAATCAACTGCATCTGGATCTGAATCTGTAACCTGGTTATTAAAGGATGTCTGCAAAGCCCTCAGTGTCATCATAAATCCTCAGTCTCATCAGTGACTGACTGTTTTCTTGCCTTGGAACTAAGTTATGAAAGGTAACAAGCTAGTTTATCTTTGAATCAGAACAAACACAAATAGATCTGAATGCAAAATCTATCTGCAAATCATAGAATGGTTTGAGCTGGAAGGGACCTTAGAGAATGAAGGGTAACTAAATGACTTCAGCACCCAATGGTTAAATCAATGGTTTGGGACATTTTTTTCTTCAGAAAAATGGTCCCCCGTTACATAATTATATGCAAATGTGTTAAAATATCTAACATTAAATTCTTTTTTTCCCCTCTCCTCAGAGATGTTCTAATGTGCATTATGCTGACCATCTTATATCTGCTGCAGAACATCTTTAGGGCATGAAATTGATGTGTAGAGAGATGAAGTATCTCTCTATTCCGAAATTATGCTGCTAAGTTGTTTATTCAGTTTAGCATCATCCAAGTGAAAATCTTAGCCAAAAAACCCCAACCAACCATAAATGTAAAATAAAATCCTTTAGATCAAAACTGTACGCATTGGTAGTTTCCTTAGGAAACCTGACCACCACCCTGATACCCTGTGAAATATATGGAAGTAAATATGACCTACAGTCTTTTGGAAATTTAGCAACAGAGTAAGGCCAATTTCAAACTAAATGTTACTCTTCATTTGCTCTCGAACATTCAGGACATTTATCTCTTTCCAGGATAAAAATACAAAGTTCATTTAAAAGTACCCATGGATTCCCATTTGCTGTCACTCAGTCACTGATATTACAAGTTGTGTAATTGCCTCCAATAAAAAAAAAAAAAAGTACTTCCCCAAGACATTTCGAAGCACCGTACATAGTAGTTTTCTCATGCCATTTCCAATTACCTGACTATAACCTTGCCTTATACCCAAAAGCTTTTGCCCATGTAGACATACCAATTAAGATATGCTGGTTATTCCATATTCCTCCCTTGCAGAGAGAAGGCAAATTTTATACGTGTAGCTGAAACCATCTCCCTGAACTGAGTAAAAGCATAGCAACAAAAAGGATTTCTTTATTTGCCTAAGTACATTGTACATAGGTGGATACATAGGCACAACTATGTCAGCTGAAGAGAAGAAGACCATGTCCCCTCCTCCTCGAGATTTTAAAAAGTAGACATGGCCAGACTTGGAAGAGACAACTAAAATAATCCTCTTCTGTCTACATTTTTCTTCTACTTTTCTACAGTCCGATCCTGTACTTTTAGTGCAATTATAACTTCTGCTAATGGAAAAGTTTCTGTTGTCAGTAATTTCAATCAGTGAACTCTGACAGAAAAAGCTAATACAGGCTTCAGTCTGTTCACCAGCACCTCTCTTTTCCACCTGGGTAACAGAATTTTCAAGGGAAGTCTATCAGTTGTTCAAGGAGAAACTACAGCTAAGTAAAGGAAAATTCACTGTAAAATGTTTTGTAAAATGTTTGCGGGGGGGGCAGAACTTGCAATGAATCAGTTCAAATTTTGCAAGTCCTCCTGAATGTGTTGCAATATTTTAATTTAAAACAAGCCATGCATCCTAATGTGCAATTTTGCACCTACGGCAATGACTGGGTATTTTGTAAAGGTCATATTCTTACATTAAGTATTTTTCCATTATTAATTACACATCAGAAAGATTTTTTTTTATGAACCAAAACATACTTACACAAAAAGAGCAATTCCAGTGTTAGCCATGGCATAAGAAAGACCAAGGATGCCACTACCCACAATAGCATTGCTCAGATTAAATACTGACATTCCAAAGGAAGTAGTACCCGGATGCTGAGAAAAGGGAGATAGGTAATAATTAATGGAAAGTTATTATTTATTTCAGAATTAAAACAAACATAAATTTTGCAAGAAATTGGAAATGCCACTGCTATGTACTTACATACTGAGTTTCATATTTCTTCTTCCCAACACTGGAGTCGAGCAAGAAATTTTGATTTTCCGGATCGATGTCCGCATAGTGGCTGTAGGAAAAAAACCAAACAACAACCAAACCAAAACATTGCAGCGCCGGCCACTACGGCAGGGCAAACTTGCACTTCCCCTTCAGCATTTCGGATCCTCCAGAAAACAGAATGTCACACACACACTCCCCCCCCCCCCCCCCCCCCCCCCCCCCCCCTCCCATCACCCGAAGGTCACCCCCCCCAGGAGACAAAGCATTTGCGTGTGTTTACATCCGCGGTTGTTTCCGTGTTTCTAACACCTCCGGAATCGAGGTTCACACCGGAAAATAGGGGGGGGGGGGTGTGTTTCAGCCGTGTCCCGTGTCCCCCCTCTCTCCCTCACCTCTTCATTGCGGCGGGCTTGGTGGGGTAGGGGTAGCTGAAGTCGTTGCTGTTGGAGCTGTAGCTGGAGCTGTCCTCGTCGGGGGAGATGTTGAACTTGCCCATCTCGGCGCTGCTCATGGCGGGGGGGTCCGGGGAGGGGGGGTCGTCGTCGCTCGGCGGCCCCTCTTTTGTCCTGGTGGGCGGCGGGTCCGGCCGCGCCTGCGGAGGTTGCGGGGCCGGGGAGGGGGGGGTGGGTGGGTGGGAGGGAGAAGAGGGGAGGGAGCGGGGGGGGGGGGGGGGGGGGAGGGAAAGCG
>BJBW01002030.1:0-157250 GCA_004320125.1 Scolopax mira
GGTCATTTTCTGACTCACCACACAATATATTTTCCAAAACTGAGCCCGCTGGTACAAAAGCCTTAGGCACACCCTCTCCTTGTAGCCAGATATCTCTGTAGAGGCCAAATGGAGCAGGACCCAAATGCTTCAGGGAGAAATGCCCATGGTCCAAGGATACAGATGAGGTGAGATGGACACCTGTATTTCTGCTTCTGCCTTTTTTGAGGGCAGTGGTAGTTGGTTTGTCCAGAGACACCAGTGGGCAGCCAGAAGGGAACATCCTAATACCTCAGGATGCTCATTGTAGAAATGCAGGTGCCAATGGACTTCCAAGGGTTTTCTGACCAGACAGGAGCCAGAGGGGAGGAGATTAAGGATCTTTGTACTCAGAGATGTTGAGCTAAGGCACAATCAACAATTTCCTTTTGTGGCTTCTGCCCTAAGTGCCTAAATCGTCTGCTTATGAGGTTCTGATGATGATCCCAGGCCACTGTGAGGCAGGGAAGCTACACCTGAAACCCTCTGCAGTGTTCCTAAACCACACGGGCTGGATAAGTAACCCCTGCAGGAAATCTCTGTTTCAAAATATTTTGCAGTGAAAATAAAATACTTCAGTGTGAAAGTACAACGTGTTCTTCGAAGTACATTCTTGTAAGTACATGTTGTTGTGATCTTTTTGTATAATTTTCCAGATTGATTAAGAATGTATTTATTTTTTAAAAAATAAGATCGACAGAGTGGTTAGAAGAGCCCCTTCTGAGTTATGCCCTCTTGCTTCTCAGTCTGGACTCCCTTGGAGGCTTCTAACACTAAGGAGTGTTGTGCTTTTGGTGTCTCAATGCAATTGCTTTCAGATGGATAGGTGAAAAATAATCCCACATCAAGTCATAATCAAGACATGTGACATGCTGGTTTTAACCATTTATGACATGCTTGTCATCAGGTATGGTCCAATAGAGGCAAATATGGAAGAAGTGGTGGAAAGGAGGATAATTCATGTGGCCAAAACCTACTCCCAGTTCACCCAGTTCATCCAGTTCATTCCAGCAAGCAGTGAATGTTATTATAATGTGCACCTTGCCGTTCAGCAATACTTTTCAGGATACTTCAAGCAACATAACCAAAAGGTTACTAGTGACAGAGGCATCCTGTTGTAAAACCTGTCATTAAAAAGATGGGCAGGTTTTCCATTAAGAAACAACAGGTTTCCAGCAAGATCAGAAGCTGGGTAGGAAGATGCTGAGGAAGAGACCTGCTGTGCTGAAGATAAGACCTGAAGTACAGGGAAGTAAAATGCACTTACATGCAAGCAACAGAAATTGACACTGCCATTGCTCCTCTTGTTGAAGGAGCATCAGACAAGAGTTTTCCTGCAGGTCCCATCAGATCTTTGGCCAATCCAAAACCCAGGTAACCAGGGTTTGACAGAATGGCAACAGGGAGAGAAAAACACCGTTAATTGCAAGACCAAGACTGTGTTCATTTCACTATGAAAAAGCAGCAGACACTCTAAACTCTTAGAAGATCATGACTTTGTGAAGTTAAAAAACATCGGCTTTCATGCTCCCAGTTACAAAGATACCAGTGGTCTTCTGTTTGCACTAACTTTTACTGTAATGATATAAACAAGAAAGGCTGGCTGGACACTCTGTTTAGAAACAACAAGAAAATAATGACCCACCCAAAAAACACTGTGGAGTCTCTTTTTTTTCTTGTTGGATTTCCAAACATATTGTGAACAACATGAATTGCAGCATCTGCTTCTTGACCTGTTTTACTGAAAGGCTACTTAAAAAAAATCTGAGTCTCTTTAATCCCACTCATTCTTTCCCAATATTAGCACAGACCTATAAATTACAAATAACCAATTTTCAGCTGAAGCACAGAATATGAAAAGATGGTGTGTTGTAGGTCTTTAGGGCAGGCTAAATCTCTTTGAAGACGTCCACTTCCAAAGTCAGTTTTCTAAATTTGCAAAGGATTTTTGTTCCTTTAGCTGTTACCAGTTAAATGACCTGGACTTAGACCTCCTGACCTGGAGGTACTGCTTCAGAAGAGGGGTATGAATTCCAGCAAATATCAATGGAAGAGCAAAATTCCTGCATCTTCCAGCTGCAAGAGACAAAAGCCAAACTGTCTATTCCAGATCATCTGTTTCAACACTTCTAGGAAACAAGTTACCCATAAAGTTAGGCAGGACACTCAGACACTCACTTTCATCCTGAAAAACAAACAATAAGGAGAAGGAATTTCTTGCCTTGCCTTTCCTGAAATCTGAATTGGTGGTAACAGGCCCTGTTGAACAACAAAACCACAGTCACACCACACACAGTACCTCTGGCTTCAGCAAAAGGAAGAAGGAAACCTATGATTCCCGTCTTCAGAGAGGTACCCACTTCTGAATTTCTCTTACCAGCCACAGAATACACCATAATTCATGTTCTCTACCACAGTCCTTTTAGGAGCAAAGGAAGATGTTTCTCCAAGACTTCTGTCTTCCAGGAATGAAAACATGAGATCAGATTTATTCAGGAGTTTCTTCCAGGGATGGCAAAAAAGAAGGAGAGTTGGAAAGGAATGAGCATTCCGAGTAGGTGAGGTCCCTTCTGAAAGGTCCAGCATAACACATGTCAGTATTATCTTAGTAGCATAGCTTGCATTGAATATTTCCTTTTAGCAATGAAATTGAAGGCTCAAATCTGAGTTCTTGCATCCTTGCTTGCTTGAATGTCAGAATAAAACTCAGCTCTATACCTGAAAAATTGAAATTACAATCAAAATTCTGACCTTGCTCTGTAAGTAGCCTTTCCTCTTTCAGGTGTAGGGGAAAAAAAGGCTCCCTGAAAACCTTTCATAAGGTTTTGTGCTTGAAGATCATCTAGCAGACCACTCCCTTCCCTTACCCTAGAATTTTGTCCTACACATTGTTGAGCATGTCCTAGGACATGTCTAAAGGCTGTTCTGCTCCAGGTGACATGGAGGGCAGATGGAGTTTCATGCCTTGAGTGCTGCATAGGGCATGTACCCTCCTTGGTTACCCCATGTCCTCTGGATGGTGGGTCTCCACCTCGGGACATGGGATGGAGTTACCAGCTGGGGCTTCTTCTAGCCTGGGCTTTTCTCTACCAGGAATAACCACTTAGTAGAGGTGCTTCTTTCGTTAAGGAGCTTTTCGGAGCACAGGCTGGTTTTTATTATTGTGCCATGGACAAAATGAGTCCCAGGTCTCAGCAACCTTCCAGCCACTACAGGCATGCAAGACAGTACATCCTTCATGTTATTTAACTTCCTCCGTGGGATGGAAGGAGACAGGAACAGGAGGACCACAGTGGCTGTGCAGGAAGAACGAAGTGACCTACAGCTCTTCTAATATGGGTGTTTATTACTTTCCCAATACGATAAAGCTGAGATCAGTCCCTTTTATGCCAGAACTACTGAACTATTATTGTTTCCTGCATGTGGAGGTGGAAATGTCATATTTTAGCCCTGATTTGCTTTTTTCTTATTTTGTGGTTTCCATGTGCTAAAACTAACAGGAGTAATGTGTCCTCTGTAATGGTGAGAAACAGCTGCTTTCATGTGATCTCACAGCCCACTAAGCAATGCCAGGCTTGAAGGTGTTATTGGAGGAAGCATTTTTACTGCCAGGATTTCTTGTGTCTCTGGGGTTGAGGTAGCAGAGCAGATTATTATCACTCCTCAGAGCAACAGCAAAAACCTCCTCACAGCTATTTGGACCCAAACTGGCAGACTTTAATGTTAAAATGGATTTGTGCACATTTATGATTTACATGGGATTTTATCACAGCATGCAAGTCTTGGTTTTCTGCCTCGGTGCAGAGAATTCAAACCCAAACACACATCTCTTTCTGTCTACTTCATCTTTCTGGAGCCAATGTTGGCACAAACAACTCCCTCCTAGTGCTTTCCTTACCAGACCAGCAACTTATACCCTTTTTTTTTTTTCTTTTTTTGAAACCAACTGGCTTTGGTTTTTATTACAGTTCAGGGCTGATTAACCTGGCACTCACTGCTTTTCACTTCATAAGGGCAGCAGTGACATACAGTAACAACAGGAGTCACCAAAGAAGGTCAGTGCAGAAACCTCCTCCCCAAGATAAGATTTCAAACCTGTAATTTTTCCTGCAACACAAATGAGTTGTTTAATGAATCTAAGAAATACCATGTAAGGGAAAGCTAGAAGACAAAGACCCTGACCCAGGGAAAAAGCTCAAACGAGTGTGACATTACAATAACATTTGTATTTACTATAATTACATCAGTAATTTTACTCAGGGAGTTGATTTCTTCTTCTTGTTATGACAGATGCAAAAGGTAGACTTCAATTGATCTGCTTTCAGTTACAAGCATCTTTATAATGGCAAGACTTTCAAGGATGCAATAGATATCCTATTTACACATAAAATTTGCTTAGAGAATGATCCACATCTGTACATTTCCATAAGCTCTTATACAGCATCTGTCCAACCCAATATCAGCCAGCCTGTTGTCAGCACACTCTCACTCCCAGGCAATCCCCTGTGAGCCCAATGGCACTATGGAATGAATTAATCGGCCCAAATCATTTCACCCTTTCTTAACTGAGTCCACGTTTAACAAAACAACTGTCACAAACACTTCAGATTTCCTAAAACCGAAACAAGTCACCAAACTACTGGATTGAGGAAAAGATTAGATAAAACAAGATTGAGCCT
This sequence comes from Scolopax mira, assembly GCA_004320125.1. Taxonomy (NCBI): domain Eukaryota; kingdom Metazoa; phylum Chordata; class Aves; order Charadriiformes; family Scolopacidae; genus Scolopax; species Scolopax mira. The sequence continues at coordinate 4,698 of BJBW01002030.1, forward strand.
GGCAGTATGATTTCTTTAAGATGCTAGTTGAACTTGCAGTCAACAACAAGCCAACAACTTGCAGACCAGCCTGAGCAGCAACAACAGGAAAAATCCCAAGACATTCAGAACGCAGCTACTGTTGCCCTGATATAATGTGAAATCATCTGACAGAGCAGAAAAAAATGAGTGACTAAAGTCCTTCCTTGCATTAAAGGAACGCCAGGGAGATGAGAGAGTTCTTCTTGACAGAAAAACTAGCAAACTCCCAGCAAAAATTGCCGGACTTTCAAAGTCATATCATGTAATTTAAAACATCTGTTCAGATATTGAGTGGGGGAAAATCTTCCATAAGAAATAGATTAGGAATTTCTTTTTATTCCTACTTTTTAGAACTCTCCAAGGAAGGAATTTTATGATTTTTCTTAATTTTTAAAGTATGATATCCTCATCAAAAGCTAGACTATTTTATCTAGATTCTTATTTTTCTCCAAATAATTATTTAGAAAAAATAAATTTAATGGAAGTACTTTGTATACCTGATTTCTGTCTTCTTTCATCCCTTTAGTCTTCCTGGGATGATATTGCAAGAGCGGTTTACATATCCTTTAGTGTCTTCTTCTAGAAACACAAGAAAATAAATAATCTGTCTTTCAGGGTTTTTTTTTAAACAAAACCAGAAATAACTCCACTTTGCCCTCTGCTTCTGCCAAAGTGCTTTAGAAACATAAGGCTTCCTACAAACCGAGATGAGGTGCTAAGGGCAGAAATAAATAGAAGTGTGTTTATTACATTGTAAACACAAATCGAATAGCAGCTCAGTGGTTGCCAAGGTGTCATTAGCGATGGGCGAATCTCAAGACAGCAGCAGTCGGCTGATGTATAGCACTCAGCGTGGCACACAAGGCACCAGAAGAGGGCCTGAAGCCGTGCCCAGCGTGGTATCGCACAGCGTACCCTTGAGCCATGGCGAGAGCATTCTGAAGGACACCCAGGCAGCCCTTACGGGAGGCTTTGAAAGGTCTCAGCACAATCGTCCCCCATCACTTCTCCAAGTGGGCCTTTTGCCAGCACATAGCTGAAGTCTACCCGTTTAAACCACAAGGAATTTCTCTTGGTTCAGCCAGGAGAACTCAAATGTTCCTCTTCTTTTTTTCTTTTTTTTTTTTTTTAAAGTTTTGGTCTGGAATTTCTCAAGAAAAAAAACTTTGCAATGACAGAATGTCTATGGGAAAAAAAGTCATGTCTGTCCCTGCCAGGACTGAGGGAGACCCGAGCAGCTACCACAGTAGTGAAGGCTTCTGTCTTCTCACTCTCCTATGTCTCTATACATCCTCATTTGGGTCACCTCCCGCTGCAGGGGACACACATGTAATTGCTTTCCTCCTGGTCTGGAATTGCCTATGGCAACTGTCCACCACTTTTCAGACCCAGGTTTAGGGGTGTATGGGTGCCATTCTTTCAGGATCCAGAGACCAGGGATACAGAATCTAAGATCACTTTTAATCAAAGAAGTTTTAAAGGAAAGTCTCATTTCTGCAACTAGATAAAATAGAATTTCCTAGAGAACAAGAGATGGCAAACTCCTGTCCCTTTTAGAAGCCAGACTAGAGACACCATTGCTGCTTGAGGCACAGCCTCTTCCCATCCTCTACAGTTTCCCTGAAATAACTCCTACCAAGCAGTAATTCATGGTTCTTGACTGAGCTATAGAAAAACTCATGGGAATCTAGGAGATAAATAGCATTTGGGTTTCCATAAATAGAAGCAATGGAAACAGAGCATTTATGTTGCCTTAGACACTGCCAGAAGGGTTTGCAGCTTCTCTGCAAATCTGTAGGATTATATTTCTCCGTGCCTAAAAACATATTTACACTGGGAACAACAGGCTGTGTGGAAATAGCATCTTTTTATACTGACAAACCACTGGAAAATTAAGCCACAGCCCTTGATAGACTTTTGGACCACACTGAAAAATAGAATTTAGGAAAACATGAAGAACCTTGAATTGACATCAGTAATGGTGAAAAATCTCTGGATTTCTTACAAGCACCTTTCAAAAGCAGCTCCTAATTGTGTCCACCCTCCTGCAGCCCATTACTTCCATCTACTCCACTTGCCCCCTGTGAAAATCTGGTGCTGAAAGGTCAGATATCAGGTCTACCCAATTTTTATCATTTTTGTCTTTCTGCATAGTACTCAGATTCTTCCAGCTAGGTAGACTGTTGAAGCAATGTTAGGTCCATTAAATACAACTGCCCCTATAGCTGCTTACAGGTTGGGATTGCGCAAGCAACCCTTTGTCCTTGTTGCTACAGGTTTATGCTTCCTTCTAAATCCACCATTTTGATTACAGATAAAGGGCAATTTCCTTGAATTGCAACATCATTTCTGTATGCAGAGTAAGTATCGGGCTGGGATTAGTATTAGGTCTTCCAGTCCACCTGAAGGTCAATGTGTATGATGCACAACAGTAGCAATACTCATTTGTGATTTGGCGGTCATAATGTTTCACAGGCCAACCACACGGGATGAGTAAATGCTGCATCAGACTGAAAACTGACCTCAGGTGGTGACACATTAAGGACAACCCAGTGCAGGCAGCAGAAGACCCTATGGTATCATCTCTCTGACCCTTTCTCAGCAGCTACAGTTATGCAAAGGGTACACAAGGTAATAATTTGAGTCCTTCCAGTCCAGAAGTTACAATAGAGAGCTCTAGGAGTAAAAACTAAATAGTTGCAGTTTGTTGATTTTCAGCACTGATTCACATCAAATCCTCGACTGAAAAAGCTGTATTAGTCACTGTTTCCAGAAAACTAGATCTTGCAGCAGACACCACAGTGTATCTCTTTCATTCTGCAGTTACACATGCAATCGTTGCTTACAGTCTTCATTGGCTTATTTGAAAAATTCAAACACTAGATTAATTATACTCCCATATACAAAGCAAAGGTTATAGAATCTTGTCTGATATGACTGGGGGTTCTCTTGCTTCCTTGTAGGGTTGCAGAGCTCTCCCCAAGGAAAGGTTCGATCTTTCTCCATGAGAATTAAAAAAAAAAAAAAAAAAAAAAAACAACAACTTGGCATGAGGGCAGGAAATGTTCTGGGTTTTCTTTTTATGTCACATCCCTCTCTCTGAGAACTTCTCTCCTCTTCCAAGGGCAGGGCTGACAGAGTTTTGCTTCCAGGCTTCAGCTGTAATCCTTCTTTTGAACAAGCTGCCATTGCCCTTCACCAAGACTATTCTTCCTGACGATGGTAACTTTTATTTGTCATGGCCGAGGAAAAGAAGTGAACTGAATCGCACGTATATCCATTTCTAAGCAAGGCTTTCAAAACTCTCCAAGATGCTTTCCTCTGAGTGTTCGTATGTATCATCTGAACAGCTGCCAGACCACCAGCCATGAGGCACTATCAAGCATAACAACTCTTTCTTATTTTATATATTCCTCCAGTTGGAAATAATCAAATATTGCTAGCGTTCTTTGGAAAAGCCATCTTGAAACATTAGTGAAGTTTTAAGAAATAAATAGGACTTCTCATGACATATTAATATGCAAGATCATCTTTACATCTGTCATTTCTGCCACTTTTCCTGGAACACCACTGCAAGCAACATATTCAAATTTATCTTGGCTGGACTAGATATCAACACTATTTTTGCTTCCATCACTACTGGACTTGAGTAACATTGTTTTCATAAATATACCTAACAGAAAAGATGAGAAATGTAAAGATTTTCTCAAATTCTAGAAGTTTTGGATCATGTGAGCCCTTGGACCTTCATAAATGTGCACAGTTACTATTACAGTGACAAAAGCATGACCAAAACCCCACCACTGCAGGGAAGGAGACACTGCAAAGACCATTATTTTATAAATACCTGCCTATTTCCATAACTCTTTATTTGCTTCCACTTGCATACATTTTGCATACTTATTTACTTATTTCCTCTGCGCACCTCAGAGGCTGCAGCTCTAACAGCTCTCATTCCAGAGCCCCTGCTTTTGGCTAGGGAGCTGTGACAGGCAGTGAAATCAGTAGAAAAAGAGGTAGGATTTTTATGACAATCTCATCCTTGTCCAGTGCAGGATGCTGCCAATTCAACTGTGCACTTGTATTTTCAGCTCGCTCAGGTGGTCCAGAGATGATACTTCTTGGATGAGGGACAAACCACAGGAGTCTCAATACATTTGGACATTTAGTTGGTTCGATCTCGTTGGGGAGATGACCATTATTTATTGCAAAGGAATAATGCCAAGAAAACATCTCATGGTGATGGGAAGCTGCATAGCAGAGGGTTGAGAAACACCACATTCTTCTCTCTTTAAGCCATCCTCCTCTTTAAAATACAAAATACTGAAAGCCCCAGTTTCTCCAAATGTGATCTTGCATTGAGCGGAAAGTGTTACCTGCTGCTTCATTCTTAACCCAGACTAAGTCAATGATATCAAAAAAGACTGCCAAAATGTAGCCCTCTTCTTCACCCTGAAGAATTTACAGCTTAAACTACATTAGGAAAAAATATACAAGAAAATTAACAAGGCAGATCAGATATGCAACACTTCCTGGGGAGAACATTGGAAGATTTCTAGAGATGGTAGTAAGAGAGGATTAGGAAGGAAAGGAGAACATACAAGATATTACAGCTGTTAGGGAAATGAACTGAAAACTGAAAAAAATTTCATCCTACTGTGGAAAAGGTTGGATCTGTGTTGAAAAACACAGAAATGCAAAGAAAGAACCTTTTGCTTTCAAGCTGTGTCAAAAGCACTTTCACTGGTTTTGACAACCTTTTGAGGGGAAGGTTTTGACAAATTCCATGCTCAGCCTAATGAAGAGGGATGAGAGAGCAAAGGAGAGCAGAAGTGCTGGGGCACAACAAAGCCATTGATGGGGGGCAACAGCAAGGAACTGCAGAAAGACACCACCAGGAGGAGTTAGCAATGAGGTCAATGTTATACATGACACACAGTTTTCCCAAGATTTTGAAATTATCTAAACTCTCCCAAGAGTTTAGAAATCATCTTAAATTTTTTTGCATTTTAATAGGTGAGTGTCAGAAGAGTCCCCACAGCATCTCTTCCAGTTGCTCTAATAGCCTACGCAGCAAATAACCCTTCAGTACAACAGCCCAAGCTCTCACACACAAAAATACAACATGCCACAGGAAAACAAAAAAGCACAAAGAGACAAGCTAAGTGCTTGGTTCCTTGCAACATGGAGAGGTGAAGGTCTAAAATTCAGCTGTGAGGGAAGCTGACCTGATTTCTCTTTGCCACTGACAAAGAGAACTTTGCCCCATCACCAAAGCAACATGAGGATTGCAGGAAACAACCACTGGTCCTAATTGCAATGGGTCTCATTGGTTTGATGCCAGGTTGTGAGAGGATGGACAGGCAGTGTTTTGGCTGCTATAAAGAGCCCTTTGGAAAGGCCAAGTTTAAAGAAATAAAAACAGTAGATAGACTTGGGGGGTGGAGGGTGGGTGCGAGATAAATCACTGCTGCCTAAAGAAAATCCTTAAACTGCTCCGTGTGCTGCTTTTCAGGTCATAAAAAGAAATATGCTGCATATGAGGAATTTGTTCTTAGCTCTGTTTCATGAAGGGGCAGGCAACTGCCTTAAAGAAGTTGCTGTCGTTTTTATAGAAGGAAAATATTTTAACAAGATGTTCTGTCCTTGAACAGGGGCTATTCCCTGTGTCCCTGGACACCTGATCCCCAGAGCCAAACCGAAGCTTGTGGGACTGGAAAACAAGCAGAGGAAGGGCGGCCGCCTCCCTGCAGCACGCCAGCTGCGAACAGGAGCTGCTGAAACAGACTTTCTTCTTGTCAAACACAGCGTAAATCTCTGCTCCTGAAACAGCTCCCTGAAAACCAGTTGTTCCTACCCCTACCCACTGGACTCTGCTGCAGGGCAGGCTGGCGAGTGGCTCCATGGAGCATCACTGACATGGACCAGTGCTGATGGCTTCAGGTGTACTGGGCATCTACCAACCCTTTACAATGTCCCTCACTGCTGCTGCCTCCAAGTATGTTCTCAGCTTGGAAAATAAGGACAACTTCCAGGATAAACTAGGTACTTTCTCGTGACAGTAACATTTTCTCCCTCACTGATCACATCAGGTGAAATTTTGCTGGGGTCTAGGCAGTGTCCCTCCAGCCACCATCTTCTGAAGAGCTGATGGACCCAACCCATCAGGGGATTAATTATCCCAGCAGGTCTGAGTAATTTGCCTGTCTCTCCCCTTGCATGAAGAACAGGAAATGGATTATTCTGGTACCAGGATATAACACATCCCCATCCTGCCCAGATGATCAAGGCCTCATCCCTTCCTCCCTTGGGTTCAGCCACTCATTTCCTTATCCTGTGGGTACAGCCACCATCCTTGCAACACCCCATGGAGGTGCTTATTCCCCTTGAGGGAGTAACAGGCTAAATTTTCACACTAAAGAGCAAGCTGGCAAAAAAGCCACATCCTGTGTGAGTCAGGTACACCAGTGCATGTAAAAAGTACAGTAGCCTTGTGGTTACATCAAGCTGTGATGTGATATCCTGGGCAGATTCCTCCTGCTTCTGTGTGTCCCGTGTTTATGAATATGTCAAAGGACAACCCTGTCAGCAGTCTTATTCAGACCTTGTAAGCTCTTGAGGGTTTTGGAAATGACTATAAATATACTTGTGTTTATTCAGAAATAAATATAAGTAAACATGGTCGTTTTCTTACTGTTTCTGGCTTTGACACACGTAAGAGTTTTGGGTGGTACAGCTTGATGCAAGGATGGTGATGGGACCATTCTAGGGGAGCCATTAAAGGCAAGGGATCAGCCAGAACATTTGGGCAAAATCTGTACTTGTCTCCAACCCACATTTATTCACAGTCCAGTGTAAAAGTATTTTTCTTTCCAACAGCTCATGATTTGTGTTAGGTTATTGTTGGCTACTCTGTATTTGTAGATATTTTCACATCTGTTAGCCTGTAAAGACTGACATTGTTCTCTCCTCTCTGCATTTCTGTAGGTGAGATTGTTTTGGAAAGGGCGTCTTATAGGTTAGATGGGCTTCATCTTGACTTTTAACCATGTCAAAACTCAGAGGGTCAACGCAACATATATGCATATAAAAGACAGACCCAGCTTCAGTTTTGGAATTTTTAGGGGTACAAGCCCTTGTTTACTGACATCCAACTGTAAAGTCAATAGAGTCAAAACATTCTTGGCCATTTTCACCAAATTCTTTGGGATGACCAAGAGCAATTCAAAAATTACAAGAACAAATGCACTTTAACTGCATAATGGTTTAATTTTAATCAGCAGAAATTTCAGGGGAGAAAAAAAAAAAAGAAAGAGAAAAAGAACTTGCTGACATGAAGCATGTGGAGTCACTCATCTGGCATTGTGTAAGAGCTATAAATCTGTCTGGAAATGAAGCCTGAAATACATCACAAAAAATATATAATCAAAACTATAAGATCATTTTAAAATTTATGGTAGGTAACTCAGGGAGAACATTACATGTCTGAGCTTTAAATCAAATGCTCTTCAGTTGTGTATTTCTGTAAGCTTTTGTATAAAACTATTTTCTCTTCTTTCACTTTACTTGAAACAATTCTAAGAATTAAAAAACCCAACACTATTTTCTATAAATTCAGAAGTGAAAACTACATAATCTGAAAGACAATACAAACCAGACACAGGAACTGAGTTACAATAGAAAGCATCTCTGATTTGAACTTTGAGGGAAAAGGTCATTCAATTAGGTAAAAGAGAATTTACTCTCTCTCCAAGATTGACTCAACTAATGCATCTCTCCATTTTACTTATTACTTTAAGATGCTCTTCTGACCTTCATGCCCCCACTATAATGATCTCGTTGGTATTAGTTTCTTTCTCTTCCTCTCCCAGAAGAGTACTATTGTCTTTCTGTGAACAGATGAAAACCAGATGGGGAGGATAGGGAGGAGATACTGAGATTTGGGCCAGCTACCTAAATTTTGCTGTGCCTGGTGAGTATGGGTAAGCATTATCAAAATTAAATCATTAGATTACTCTCTAAAATGTAATAGAAATATTTCTTTTGGTTTAAATATTGTGACAAGGGAACAGTAGACGTGAGCTTTATCTCATTTAAATTCCTCTGCACCGCAAACCAGGCAACAAATTGCCCAGCACGAATGTACAGGAACTGTGTTACTCTGCAATGGTTCACCAAGAAAAGGCTGCAGCAAAGATTCTCCTCCACATAGAAGAAACACAAAAGCAATTTCTAAAACAAACCAAAGACTCATCTTTTTCTGCTGATATCTGTTGTAGCTGGACTTATTAACATTTGTCTGGTAATTCTGGAAAGTTCAATAAGTGAGCCTTGCATCTGGTACATGGTTCATGGCAGGTGTATATACACACACATATAGTTATTAAACTGTTTTATCTAAATGCTAGTTGTAATATATCTGGGACGCTCTTTGCATTTTCCCTGTTGTTTGGCTCACTGGGACAGTGTTGTGCAATCTTTCATACGCAGTTATATTTCTGCCAGTCATAGTGGAAAAGTTTTAGCAAGGAAAAGTTCCTTGGCTAGATACCAAGCACTCTTAAAAATTAATTTAGGTGTTTTGCTAAGGCTCAGCATTCATGGCTAGAAAGAGCTGATGTGCTCTAGATTTCTGCACCACAACAGGCAGCTGATGATACTTTCATCCATCCTTCCTGGGATTGTCTCACCATGTGCTTCTTTCTCTCCCTCTGTTTGCCTCTGTTCCCCAGAAGTCCACGAGTGAAGTCTGGTTTTGGTCGAGTATGAATATTTCCTTACATTGACAGCTAATTTGTAGCTTACAGCCTGCTGTTATCCCAGCAATGAGTTTATGGTCCCATTACCAGCATGCAGTAGCATCTTCTAAGCAAACAGAAACCCTTTGTGTCATCTAGTCATCATGCCAAATCCAGGTTTGTAACCCAAAGAGCAGTACAGCAGCCTCCACCAGACAGCATGAAAACATTGTGAGCAAACTTATCCTTTGTCCAAACATAAATACCCCTGTTTGAGTTAGACAACCCAAAAGCTGCTAAAGCCTGACCTGTCACGAACATGTGACATATGAAATAAATTCTGCTTAGTTTCTCCAGAATAAACAAGACACTGTTACCACTGGGCAGTCCAGATGACAGTTAGGATTAACGAATGATCCAGTAAGTGGAACAGAAATTTGAAATTTATAGGTGAGTAGTAAGTCTTTTGCAACCCCTTAGTAAGGAGGTAGTGCATTGTTGCGGTAACTCAGGAGCTGTGTGACCACAAGACCCACAGGTTGAAGCCCAAGGTTTCCCCTGGACAAGGCAAAGAGGACCAGATGTTACTTTCAAACCTTGCTCAGCTGCACCAATGGGCTTCTCAGCCCAGTAAAGATTTCCCAGCCTTCATCTACCTCCAGCTACACATGGCAGAAGCTAAAGCAGTTTCCCAGTGACTCTTCTGTCCACAGCAGTGGAAAAGCCTGGGAAGAGGAAAGACAAAGGGTCCTGTGATCCCTTGTTAGAGAAGGAATCCCTGACATGACCAGCCAGGGTGGTGCCAAATTTTACTCTTCTTTCAAGCCCCAGGAAATATTAGAATAAAGTGAGGGTGAAACATGGAAGAAAAGCACAGGAGCACAAAAAGAAGGCAGATTCGGGTTGGGGGGGAGGAGGGGAAGGTGGAAATCTAGCCACCAAATAGCCAAGTAGATGGTCTATACATCTTCTTTCACCGTCTTATTATGTTATCCCCTGCTATCTGCAAGTCACATCCTATCACTCGCTCTCCACAGACTTACACAACGGATTTTCTCTCCTTTGGTGACACGGTGCTTTGGCATTTGGACTGGCAGGGCAACAAATATTGATCTCTCTGAAGCAACTCCTGATTCCAGCACACGATGTCCTGTACTGCAGTCCAATTCATGGGCTGCCTCTTTTGCTCCACTTTATCACTGATGTTTTGGCTGCATTTTCTGTCCTTTTTTTTTTCCTTTTTGTACTTTTGCCTTCTTTCGTTTTTCTCCATCAAACTGTCCTCTAAAAATCTGTTAAAATGAATAACCACTCCACTGCAGTGTCAGCTGGAATAGCATTGAACCTGCAGCTGAGATTTATAAGAGCTGAATGCTCAGACATTTGTTCGGGATGGAAACTATTAACCTTCAGAGCAAACTATTAAACTTCAGAGCAAACCTTCAGAGCATGACAGTTGATCCTAAGCAAACCTCTTTATCTAATCTATTTATACCAACCTTCTCACCGCAGTACCTTTATATGTAAATCTCGTCAATACATTCACCAATAGATGCAGTACTGGAAGCTGCAGAGACTACCAACTAGAGTAAGGAATGTGGGCTTGAGCCTTTTGCTCTGCTGGCACCACTGTCCATACCTTCCCAATGCCTCTGTTTCCCTCCAAGATCCCTGGATGTGCTCGAGGCTGGATTTTGCCAAGATCAGGACTGTTCATCACTTCTACAAGCATTTATTGCTTCTCTGGGATGTGATCATGGTCAGGGAATGAATGGGGGTCACAACCATATGTCCCAAGGACCAGCATGCAGCTGTTACTGCAGAGCACCAGAAGCAGGAGGTGTCCCGATTTTGAGTGAGGGATGCCTCAGGAGAGCTCGTTGAAGGGCTATGAAGGAAAGCCTCATGTTTATGATTCCCTTTGCATGAAATAAAAGGCATCAAGACTGACTCCAGCCTGAGCTTGGCTCTTTGCCTGTGGAAAACATAACGGTATGTAATGTTCCTCATGCCAGTGGAGAGCCCAGTAACTATTTTAATTACTGTTTATGGTAACTGAATTGCAATAGAGAATTCAATAGCACATTTCTAGGTTCTTAACTCATAGTCAATATGTTCCTCCTCCCTATCCTGGGTAGGATGCTGCATTCAGAAATATACTGGTTCAGAGGCACTTAAAATTATGTCTAAGCATAGTCATAGCACACTTGCCCAGACCCAAGCAAATCCTACCCACGAAGCTCCCAAACTATTTTGGTTAGTTTGAAAAGCTGGTGGGACCAGACCAGAAGTACCTTGCAACTCCAAGTTTTTTCCACAAGCCCACAAAAAGCAACCACAACATTGTTGAAGATCAGTACAACCAGTGGAAGATTAGCAGGAAAATTATTTCAAAAGGATCACGGAAAACATGACGGCTCTACAAAACTGAGGCAATTATGTGAAGCTCCGGTGGGGCTGACAAAAAGGAGCTGTGAGGCAGAACTTGAAGCACCATCTTACTGCAATCAAGTGTCAAAGCCTGCACAGACATACAGGTTGACAGACACACAGATTGACAGGTTGGTGACTGACATGCAGCAAACAGAGGGCATTAACCACCTCTCCTTTCCTACCACTCATCCTTCTGACTGGCCTCACCCTTTCTGGTTTTAATGTTGTTCACCCCTCGTTTTAATTAACAAGAGCTGGCTGCAGTGCAAACTGTCCACCTGTTCCCCTCAAACCGCAGTGAAAGCCCATTGATAACTGAACTACAGGACACATGTAAGCTTTCCAGCAATCAAACGAAAGCCTAGGAAATACCTTGATACTGTTGTCTCAGGGAACGCTGACTTTCATTTCTGTTCCTTTTTCTAACATCTGGTACGCGTTGCCGGGGAATGATGCTCTGTTCAGCCTTGGACTCCTTCCACCCTGTGGATTTAGTAACAGAGTCAAGACACCTGTACCTAAAGACAAAGCCATCCAAGTCTGATCGGATATGCTGCCTGAGAGTTATTATTCTTTTCAGACAAGAGGTAACTATTAGGCCCTGGCTAAACTGGAAAGACAACACTATATTTCTTGCAAGGACTGGGATATTAATTTCTGGCACAATTCAGAGTCAGGACATTTTTGCTCTCCTAAAATTCCCCCACCCTGAGTTTACAGTCAGTGGTATTAATCTCTATTCCCCCACCAAAAAGCACAAACTCAATTTCTGTTGCCTTGCCAGTACTGTCTGGCTCAAGGGCCCCAACGCAAGGTTACGATGTTGAAGGAATGTGCTGCAATGCTGGCTCTTGCCAAGCCTGAGGTAGGATTATTCTGGCCTCTCCAGGCCTATAAAAACAGCCATACTTTGCTACCTACCTCGCTTTCCGGCTGAAGGCTGCTCTACAGCAGGCAGGAGGCCACAAGCCCCTCAGATGTGTTGCCAGGAAGGGGATATATGCTGCTGCTGTTGGGATGGTAGCACCGATCTCTGGAACAACCTGCACATTTCTGCAGTCACGGGAGTCACCCTGTTTGCTCGCTGTAGTCCCAACTACTGTGTGAGGTAAATACAAGAGGGGAGACACATCAGTGACAGTTCAGGTCACGGAGTATCTGTGATGGAGGAGCTTTGGCCACTGTCCTTGGCAGGTGGGAGCATGAGGCAACACTGCCAGAGTGGTATATTTTACTGATGCAATATTATCACAGCATAAATAATGGTGCAAGTAGAAAACAGCTTCATTTGCAAGAGTCAAAAGCGACACTCTGAATCTCAATCTGTCTCCAAATAAAACCTCTCGATGCCGTTGCTAAGATATGCACTCTCCACTGCTAGGTTTTGTCTAGCAAGAGTGCAGACTCAAACAAATACCTCTTATGCCAAGCTCACAAAGCATTCCTTTCCAACACAGGGCTTGGGCCGCTCGGCCCAAAAGGCAAAAATCATCTCAGGTAGATCTGAATGCCTACAGGCACTGAGCAAACAGCTTCGCAAGAGCCGAGCGCAGTAGACGGGGTTATTTATCATAAGCAGGGGCCAGAAACAAATGAAGTGACCTGTAAAACCAAACACTGCCATGGCTCTGATTGAAAGAAGCAGGATATTCCCCTTCCAGGACCCGACACAATGGCTGTGTCTAGCCGGACATGCCTTTAAGCAATTGAACTCAAGCTCTGTCTGGGCAAGGCGTCAAACTCCACAAATCTCTATCCAAGCCTCACACCTGATGGCACTTTGAGCCAGTCCAGACAATAATCTGGAGTTTATGTTCCACATCTTCAAGCCCCTCCATCCCCATCACCAGCTGCCAGCCAGTCTGCCTTCCTTCTGAGAGAGCAGGGGAGATCAAATGCAAAGCGGAGCATTTCAAAAAGCAAAGAAGCCCTGCAAAAAATCAGACGTCTGGCATCGGAGCAGATCTGAGGGCTGAGGAGGTGTGAAACCATGTGGCCAGCACTCACCTCCAGGCACAGGCTGCAAGAAAGAAAGCATCACAGAGCAATAGGGGTTCAAAGGGGCCTCTGGTAGGACCAACTCCTTGCTGAAAACAGAGCCAGCTTCTCAATTATATCAGGTTTCTCATGGCTTTGTCCAGCCAAGCTTTGAAAATCTCCAAAAATGGGGATTTCACAGCCTATCTAGGACTTTGTTCCAGCATTTGAGCACACTTGCTGAGTGGCCATCTCTCATTGCTGACTTTCACATGGACACAGTGTCATCAGTTCCTCATTATCCTTATTCCCACCAGACATTACATTACAAAGATGCAGCATCAATGGACGCCGCTTTTAGGGGGACAGAATGAATTAAAATTTGAAGTGAGGCCTTTATTGATGGACTCAAACTATGCAGAAGGCAGGAATATGATACTTTAGTCAGGGTGACTCTTTGGGAGGGTTCCTTCTCCAACATTACTGAAGTGTCAGCACTGCTGTCACCTTACCAGTAATGTATACAGGCTGCAAATCAGCTGAACTGTCACTGTATTTGACATGGGATTTCAAGATGAAAGGAGGAAACCATAATTTCCCTCTTGTCCCACTCATCTCAGATTTTGTTGTGGTCTGAAATCCTGATTTGAGGGGGAAAAAAAAAAAGTAAATAAAATTAGTACCTAAGCAAAAGTTGCTCCTGAGCAAACTGCTCTTCTTGACCTTACTTTGAGCAGACATTCCCTCCAAGCTCAAATATTCTGTGAGATTTTAGCGGAACTTAAAAAAATTTTCATGTTGTTTTGAACATAACTGTATTTAAACATGCATTTACGTGCATTCCTTAAATGCAGCACTAGTGAATCAGCTGTTGATAAAGCCACGGTCTGAAACCAAGAAATTTTTTACAGTCAGATTTTATGTAACTCCAAGCCTGGTCTGGAAATGAATTTAGCTGCTTTAGCATTTTTCTGCATGAGCTCCCCAACTCCTACATTTACCAGCATGGCTGTATGGATTTTATGGGAGCAATGATGATTTGCACTCTCTGAGGCACTGACCCCACTTTGTTATGCCCACACTCATATTGTCTCCCTATGAAAGCTACATGCCTTCTTTACTTAATTTATTGCACTGACCCCTGAAACCATTTAATTCTCTGGATTCTTTCTAAAGCATTCAGACAGATGACATTCAACAGGGAAAAAAAAAAATAAAGCCAAAGAAAAACACCCTTCTCACAGAGGAAGAATAACCTGTAATCTTATATATGTGGCTTTCAATTTTTGGCAAGAGCAAACTGACAATTTGCATATTCTAATATACATCCTTTTGATAGTAATTACGCTGCCCGAGGTGCGCTTTGAATGAGCCACTGAGTCCTGACACAGTGAGTTTCCAGGGGAAAATATTGCCTGTTTTATCCTTAGCAAAAGGAGGCCCTAAAAAGGTATAAAATGTTAAGCTTGAGAAGGGATGGAGGCTGAGGGAAGAGTGGATATGGATTTTAAAAGGGAGAGAGGACCAGAGGGTGTGAAGCTGTGGAACACACTCTGCACAGGCAGTGGTGTTGCACCAGGGAACATCAGCTGCCCCATCTTCTGTTCTAAATGTCCTATCAGTCCCACATTTAAGTAAATTGCAGACAGAAAATGCAAATATTTCCAAAACCTAAACCCTTCTGGAGCTCAGCTCATAGTAGAGAACAATTTGGTTGCAGAGACGGGAAGGAAATGGCTCACAACCTGAAGGTCTTCTAACAGTTTTCAGAAGACTGAGAAGGACTACAAGAAAACAGCCTATCCCTGAAGATAATCAAGTCCTATAACTATGACAAAAAACTGGGTATAACACTGGCAACAGAACAGACAGTCTCTTCCTGGGGACAAAAGCCAGAACACACTGATTTATGGCAAGAGGAGGAGGGAATTATTTTTTTTAACCAAGTCAATCTGAATCATTGCAGAGGCAAGAACTTAAAAATAAAGACCAGACCCCATGTCCTTTCTCAGTTTAATTGCAGTCACTTTTAACAGGATTTTATTTGACACAAGGATGCTTAATGTTATGTCTACTCAGAAAAGAAAAAAGTGTTTTTATTTCATTTTGGTCAAACCCAATGAGCTAGCCCGGGTTAAAATAGAGGTGAAAAGACTACATGAACACAAGAACATATGGACTGGTTCAGATCAAAGGTCCTTATATGCTCAGGGAGGAACATATAAGCATGAGAAGCAGTGACTAATTCCAATATTATATTCAACCCTTAGAAACCCACATCTTTAGAAATGTTTGAAGTCAGAGGTCCCAACCAACGGACATGTTTAAGAGCCTCTCATGGGCCCATGCTTCATATGAAATTCAGCCTTCACTTTATCCCACAGAAATGAGCTCCTCATCAGGCAATGGATGGTGGGACAAATTACTGCTTCTCAATTGATTTAAACTGGGTGTGTGGGCACTCCAGCTTCTTCAATTATGAGTAACAGCCAAAAAGATGATTTGGGTTTTAGGTTGGGGTTGAATTCAAATTGCTGAACTGAGTGAGAACCTAGGCTATTTTTCCTTCTTTTTTTCATCAGTGTTAATTAATAGGAATTGGTGAACTGTCACTAAAAACATTTTTTTTCTGCTTCTGTTTGTGTATAAACATACCTTAAGTTAAAACAGAATCAGGATGTAGAGATAAACAAAACCAAGCTAAGAATCCAAGCACACTCTAGGCTTAAG
Organism: Scolopax mira; assembly: GCA_004320125.1. Taxonomy (NCBI): domain Eukaryota; kingdom Metazoa; phylum Chordata; class Aves; order Charadriiformes; family Scolopacidae; genus Scolopax; species Scolopax mira. Next base: position 20,597 of record BJBW01002030.1, read on the forward strand.
GAAAGCCCATGCTCCAATCTAAGGTTTATGCTCCAAGTCAAAAAAAGAGAATATTTCAAATTGTTGAGAACAGTTTATTAGTCTACAGAATTTTAGTTTACCTGGCTTTTATTTTAGCTGAACTTACCTGATTGCAACAAGGATGAATGAGTAATTTTTTTTCTCCTAAGGCTCCAATCCAGGAAGCATATACCCCTTCATTTTTCTTTTTTTTTTTTAAATATTTTTGCCAAATTATTTCCTCCTCTGGCTTCTTACGCCGTATTTTGTATAGAAAGGCTAAGGGCATGCCTGGCTACACAAAGGGGTCACCATCCAGGTTACAGATTAGGAAATAGTACAGTTTGTCAACATCTGGCTCTGACAAACTTTTAAAATATAAATACAGATGGTTTTATTTAAAAGAGAAAAAGTCCACATTCTAGTAAAGGTTGAAGCTTGTTTTCTTTCCCATCTTATTTCTCCCTGAATGTTTGGTACATTGTATTCCGTTGTTATCAAATTTAATCACATTTATATAATAAAATGTAATTAGGAAATGGAAATAGAAATTGGGAGTCCTTTGGTTTTGTGGTTTATTCAAGAAATACCTAGCCCAAACTGAGTAGAATTCATAATGTCAAGTATTTCTGGGAGTATATTCCCATGTCAGGAGAGACTACAAGCCCAAGTAAAGCAGAATAAGGACAATTCATCTAATTGATACATCTATGGACCAGATGATTAATTCCCTTCTCTCAGAGTGTGACTCTGAATTGCTGTGGTTGAACCACTTTGAGCTCTGATCCTGTATAAGTTGCACGATGCCTCCAATTAATTTTAGCAGTTCTTGCTCAGGTGGAGACTTCTACCCCAGAAGATAAAAACTGAAGCCTTTACAGTCCAGCTCTGCAACAGATCTCTGCATCAAAGTTCACAGACTGACAGAGGGGACCTGAATTACTAAAGAAAACTGTGCAATAAATTTTGTATAACAAAAACAAACTCTCAACCAAACGCCTATAATGTTGATAATCTAACATACGGCTTTCAAGAAACCATGTGATCCACCACTTGAATGTCAAGAAATGAGTGTAACATGCATCTCAAGCCTGACACTTTCAGTGACCTTTGGATGCTACTTCTTTAAAAATACCGTATATCATGCAAACTTCATGCCCAAGGCCTAATAATCCAATAAACCCACATCTTGTCATTGCTTCCTGTTTTGCTGAAGCTTTTCATCTTGCTTTCTCCTAACAAAAGCAAAAGGATTCATTCGCTATGTGAAGCATAGAGTAGATGATAGCCCTGGGTTAAGTAAAGTAAAAACAGTACTATTGCTTGAAAAAGGGACACATTGAGAAGTATAGAATCAACATTGTGGACAAAAGGACTGGGTTAAGACCACTGTTTTTATCAAGAGAGGTGAAAAAATATGGCATTCCTTAGCTAAGAACTAGATAATGTTCATAGGAGGACACTGGTGAGTGTGGAGAAGAAGCAAAATCTTGGAGATTTATTTCCTTGGGAATCTTACTGCAGCTCTGCATGACATTTGGACGAGCTAACATGGGTAAATATGGTGGAGACAAAACCCCTTTAACATGAATCTGCAACTAATTAAAACACCCTGCTCAGTTTTGTCGGTTCAGAGTCAGGTCTTTGGGGTAGACCCGAGAATCTCTTCTAGGTAGTATTTGTGCTCAGGACTTGGACAAAGAAACAAAGAGTGAACTTGCAAAGACTGACATTGTTTCACAGTAGGAAGGTTTGCAAGAGATTTACCAGCCAAGATTAAGTTCCAAATATTCTTGGAAAACTGGTGAAATAGGATGAAAAGAAAATCATCAAATTGCTCAAAGAGCAAAGGACTGTACTTAGAAAGGAGAAACCAAGTGTGAATGGGAAACTGGTGGCAGGGGCTGTACTTTGCTGTGAAGAACCCAGGAGCAAGACCAAGCCACGGACTGAATCAGTGGGATGAAGTTGCTTGAGATAAAGCCAACCTCAAGTAGGGTTGCAGTAACAGGAGTGCTCCAGGGTTACTCCACCCAGCTGCTGGCTCTTGAACTCAACCATCACCTCGTTCAGAGATGGGAAAGGTAATAAGAATGAACTTGAAAGAAGACAGATGAGAATAGCTGGCAAAAAAACCCAACTTTGGAAAACAGTGTATGAACAAGAATTTAATTTGTCTAAACTAGAAAAGCAGCAACAGGAGATAGGAAATGTGTGTTCACAGCTAAGCACATAAAGATCGTTATCAGGAAAACAGCAACCAGCAGATCTCCAAGGCTGATGCAATTGGCTTCATTTGTAACAAAGAATACTGAGGCTGGGTAGTACAAAACATTTCAGATCTAAGGATAGCTGGGGCAGGCTCAATAGTGACAGTTACCTGTCCCAGATAAGCCAGATATATCTGATCCTGCCTCAGAGCAGAAAGGACCAAGTATCATTTTGCCACCCTCCTTAGCCAAAACCACATTTCTGGAATTTCTCCAACTGGGAAGTCTGAACATGTCTTTGGCCTTAAACCGTGTATGCAATTGATACTTTGGCAGAATTTTTTCCCCTCTTTACATCAAACATCCTGAAGGCAGCAGTAAACATATGTATTAACAACATGATAGCTTAGCCATGCCCTGCACAGAAAAGCTTGAAAAACTTCAATTTGCCACAGATCTAAAGACACTCCAACCTCAAGAAGAATGTCATGGACACCTTGTTTTCAAGGCCATTTTTGTCCTGAGCCCATAATAACTATGATATCTGTACCCTGAGACCAGGAACTGAAGGAGCAATGAGTTACACGTTGAGTTTTCTGTCATCAACACGCAAGGCTGGTTTACGTTATGCAGAACACATGGTCCAAATGCACCACAAAGCATGAGCTATACTTCATGGTTAGATTTCGATTATAATATGGTTTTGATCTCCTTAGGATTTAAAGAAAATTAAAAGAATAGTAGACCAGAATAGGAAGGACAATGCACTTGAGGAGCACAGTGACATTGGGGTGACATTTGCACCCTTGCTATCTGAATGGAGACAAGATAGCACCTTGCTATCTGAAACTCCCCTGAAGCCCCACTGCTGACCTCAGCAACTTCCAAAGCTGCCTTTGCACAAGATGCAAATCTCACCCAAAAAACCGCTATTTTTGTCCTTTGCTGTGCCTGTGCTTTACAGAAGCACGATTCTTGCAACACCCATGCTCCTGCAGCACCAGGCAAACCTCAGGGGACGTGCCAAGCTCCCAGCACAGGACAAGCTCCACTTTCCTCAATACGATGCAAATAATCATTTGACTGTATCACGTATGACTGCATTGGGCAATGTTTCCTGAAGCCACCTATTCCCCGAGCCAGATGGGAGGTGGTGTAAAAACTGAGAGGGGCTGCAGCTAGCAAATTATAACGGAGATTTAGGAGATTGTAGAAAATACTCCTGAAGCTTTCAACTCCGTGTGCAGCTGCAGCATGGAAGGCAAACAGGATGTCAGTTGCACTGATAGAGGAATGTAATATAATCAAAAAGATTTGGTTATTATTGTATGAGGAAATGATAAGATCTTATTCACAGTGTGGTTTGGTCAAGAAATGATATCGGAAATAAATTATATCAGTTCTTCAGGCTTAAGACAGGAGAAACATCCAGGACAATGGGCTTATTCTCATTTCTAACAGCCTCTAGTAGCTGGATCAGCTATAATGTTCAAGAGAATGATGTTTTGTGTCTGTCTGCCTTGTCCAGCTGCCAAATGTGCAAAAGCAATTTCAAGCAGACTCTCACAAAAGATTCCCCTCCTCTGCCAGCACAGCTCTGCAGCCACACACCCAGCCACACCAGCGCTGCAAATCTTCTCTCCTCTGAGAATGCAATGCCACCACAAACAGTCCCAGGGACAACCTCAAAAAAATAAATAAAAGGAAGAAACTGCCTCTTAGCATAAGGTAATGCTCAGGGTCACCTCTGGTGATGTGACCTCAGACAACTCTGGTTTTCATTTGCAGATGTCCTGCAAGGGACTATACTCCAAAGATCTCTGACAGCAAACCATTGCCAGCTTGGGCTTCACCCTGAGCTACATTTCACGCTTTGCCACATGTAACCCAAATATTTTGCAAACATTACTCCAGCAACTCACCAATGAAAGAGAGAAAAATAACAAAACAAAACTGTTACTAAATTGAGCAAATGACATAAGATTGATTAATGAAAGAGATGACCACTATACCATCAGCCTTCTGTGAGGTCAAAACCAGAATGCGTTTGTTGATACACCTTCAAAAATAGATGTAGCAAGAAGAACAGATGTACTCACCTTCATGAAAATACAGTTTAGGACAGATGTTAGTTTTGCTGGGGTCAGCCACACATGATGATTTGTCAACCATGGGCTCTGAAAAATTTTCATAAAGACACATACTTAAACTCATACATCTATAATAAAGGCAGGGCAGCTATTGGATTTGGTTACTGAGACAGAGCAACAATGACGACACCTGGAGACATCAAATCCCACTTTTCAGAAGGGATGAAGGACTGGGAAGGGTTTGTGGGATCTCTAGAATCCTGTATCTGCCTTAGTACTTTTCACACAGCCAATTCCAATAACATAACTTCACTGGTGACTGTCTGTAATGTCAGTTTAAACTGGCTTAGTCTCCTTGTTCCTCCTGTAACACAGACTTTCCTTACTTCAATTAAGAGCTGACCTCTTTAGGACAAGTCTTCAGATGGCTTGCAAAAAAGGAGAGATACGATCTAAAGTAATGATCTGCCCTCCTTCTCTGGTCTCTTAACCATCAATAGAAAATCCATGGGGTCCCCAGAGACATCTGTCTTTCTGCAGGGATGCGGAGGAAGGCATAGATGCTCAGCACAGACCACTTGACTCTCATTAGATGCTACAAGGTAAGTGTGACCTAATGGATCCCCATCCAGCACAGCAAACCCCAGCAAGCCCAGTTACAACATTGTCCTGGAGTCTTCAGTAATAAATGCCTCTTCAAGGAGGGAAGTCACCAAATCCTGCTCTTCTCATTGTTATTGGACACCTTTTGAATGTTTTGGTGAATCCCCTGAAGTTCCAAGCAGTTGTCTAAAATTTTGTGGCTACTAAAGATTGGATGAGTGATGGGTGCCAGATCTTAGACACATTATTTCACTAGGAACAGGTGGCAATATTCCATGGAAACCAATTGAAATTATCATAGTATTGTCTAGAGCTTAGTGGTCTTGTAAACTGGTCATAAGCATAAGAGCAAACTTCATCCTTCTCTATTTGATCTAAGTGCAACTACCCCTTTTTCTTTCTTTTCCACATTTCAATACCTGTTTAGATGATTAAAATGCAGGGCCCTGGGGGAACCAAACAGAAAACAAACTCCAGAGGCATATGCAGAGACTCAGGGTTTTCTCAAAGCATCAGTAGGCTTTTTTTCTTAATTCTATTTGGTCTGAATTTTACATATCAGCTATCATTCTTCTGGAGTATACCATGATTGTTTTATACATTGCACAGTAGCAGAGATTTTACATAAACATCTTGTGTTTTCCAATAGCTTCAAGAAAAGAACAAAGAGAAAAATATATGTGATTTTTTAAATCATCCCTTGTGCTCTAGTTTTGCAAAAGCCTAGGCCAGATATCTGCCAGAAAAAAATTCAGCAAAAGGAGAGATTTGAAGGAAACTTGAAAGTGGTAGAGCAGAGAAGGAAAACAAATTAAGGAGATTTATTTTAGTATATTTTTTCATCTCTTAAGTATAATTGAACATTATCTGACTATAGACAGAGACACAGGTCATTTTTGCTAAAGCATTCAGCTGTTTATCTTTTCTACTCTGTATGCTGTGATATTTCTGGCCAGAAAAAGGCTATATATCAAGTTCATACCTTTTTACTCGTTTCTTAATAAAAATCAGCTAATTGCATCATCTCCTCTCCCTGCCAAATGGAGACTGTCGTTTTACTTGGCCTACTCCAACTTGTTTTCTGTGGAAGTCATGATATTTCTAGGTGTTTCTTTCTCATTTGAGAAAATAAACTTTGCAAAATGGCAAAAAACTTCCACAAACACAAGCTGATTTGGACCTAAAAACCACTGTGTTCAGACTAGGACATTTCTACTGAGGCCAGTGGAACTATTACTCAATGTTTGCCAGAGATACATTTTAGAAAAAAAAAAAATAAAGCATGTTTAATTCTGTCTAAATCTCCTCCACTTTTAGTACATTGGGCTTCAACGTAGAACTTCAGTGAAGAAATTGAGTAAAGTAAATGGAAATATTTGCTGACTCAATAGATCTTCTCTTGCAGCCCCACCAAATGAATTGGTGCAATCACAACCATACTTCAGAACAGAACATAGAAGCTTGGCTAAGCAGCCTCTCAGATTACACAATTTGTTTACCTCCTGCACACAAAGAACACATGAAATATTTTGTGTTATCACTATTACTTTTATCCTTCCAACTCTCAGAAAACTATGTTGCTTTTTGCATCTCAAGGCTCCTGAAGAAACATTCATTAGCAGATTAAGTAGTGTCAAAGGTTGGGTTTTGCCTTGTATTGCCTCATGAATACAAGGCTCAGCCACCTCTGAAACATTGCTGCTTCAGGGAGCACAAAGTGCTGTTGAAAGACAGGGTCTTGCACAGTCTTCCAGAAACACACACATGTATCTGCATGGGCTTTGTAGGCCCTCAAATCACTACCAGAAATACAGTCATTGCAACCCAGTGATACATTTCCCTATGAGCAACACAGCCAGACATGTCTTTAGTTTGTCATGCTTGATTTTTCATGTTGTTTTTTTTCTTCATCTCTAATGCTGGTACCTCCCTTACATGAAACATGACAGACACGGGGATCCAAGAGCCTTTAAAAACCTTGGAGGAGGTAAATGAAGTCAGGTTTGTGGGGAGACATCATAGTTTCATTAGACCAAGTGGACAACTGCTAACTATAACTAAACACTGTACTTGAGATACAGCCATACAGGAGTACTCTGCCTTCCATACACCAAATACACCCCATCTTCTGACAGCTTTTTGGAGGAGGGGTCTCTTGCAGTAGTACCTCCAACCCCATTTGTGATTAAAGCATTGGTTGCCTTGGATGTTATGACACAGTTAATGCAATATAATTATTTCTCACCAGACTTTCAAGTGTTACTGCACATTTGTATTTGATAAGTATTTATTCTGGGAGGCCCTTCCGTGACCAAAGTCTTCTGCAACCTTTATGTGAAATGACGAGAGACGAGATGGTGGCCATCCCTCCCCCTGCAAGGCGCCAAGCTTCTTTATTCAATTACACACAACGACTTTGAACAATGTGGTCCTGCTTTTTCCTTCGGGAAAGTCTGGTTTGCCCATTCCCAAACAGGAACCCTTTGATGCTCATGGGCTGCAATGGCTCTGAGGCTGCCAAAGCCAACTGTCAAAGTGCAAACAAGAATAGACTCATCGTCCCACCACAGTGCCATGGCTGCAGACATTACCCTCAAAGATGCTTTCTCTGGGCTATGCTCTTCCCTCATTATGCAGCCTGGAAGAGGAGCTGGGTCACTCACACAAGGGCTGGGTCGCAGAGGACGGGACCATCTCCCTCTCCTGCTATAGGGAGAGCAGGAACCTCGTAGCTATACGAACTTTGCTATATTGAAACGGGGTAGCTGCTGCGGTAAATATAACAAGCCATACCTCAGTGAATTCTCCAAGATAGTTTCTCCTACCACCTCTTGCTGTATTAGCTGCCTCTGTGCTTGCATCCCACAGGATGAGCAAATGCTCAGCACAGGCTGAGTCGGGGTTAGGCTGCCTTTTCCCTTGTTGCTGCCCTCAGAACCTCCACACAGAAGTGGGAGGCTCCCACTAGGCACAGAAGCTGCAGTCCATGGAGATGCCTCCTCTCCATGTCTATCCCTCAGTTCCCAGCCCTCTTGGCTGTATCCTGCACCCTAGCAAGCAAACCAGAGGACACCTCATTAACACTTCAGCAGCAGGATCCAAGAGCACAGGCTTCCTCCTGCAGGAAGATAAGAAGAAATAATAACAAGAATGTATACACCACTTGGCACTGCCAGTGATGTTAGAAGGATACACTTTGGGGATAAAGCCTTTCCATTCTAACTCAGATGCTGAGAGGCTGAAAAAGATCTGCTGCTGGGATTTTAGCCTGGTTTTCTAAGGAAACAACAAATCAAATACTGCAAAAAGCAGTGAAGGCTGGCGCTGGGGTTGTGTGGGTATTTGGCTGCTTCTGTATCCCCCTCCTTAACCCCCCTCCAACTCCAATTCCAGCTAACTCCAACAATGAGACCCAGGCTATCTGTCCTGATTGCTCTTCAAATCACATTCTTTTTGCATATATTCTTAACTTTGACTCTTATTGATCAGCAGTGTCCAAAAGCATATTCTGAGTTGAAGAAGCCAAATACCCCTGCCGCTTGGCATAGTCAGTTCACCTCCATGGCCATCTCCACCACTTCCAGCCAGTGGCATGTCCCAGCACCAGCCCTCACATTGCAACCTCTTTGTACTGCATGCTAAGCAAGAGGATTTGGCCCAAAAGTTTAAAGCAAAGCAAAATTCTGTGCAGGTGCCCAGAGTCAGGAAAAGCACAAATGGTTTGCATTGGCCTGAAGAAATGTTGGCGATGTTGTATAATTGTACTTTTGCACACTGGTTTCCAAGAAGAAAAATAAAGAGCAACTGTGTGCATTTTATTGCTGAGGTTGGGTTCCTGTCTTTCAGTCCTGTTTCTCACTCTCTAATCAAACTATTACTTTTAATATGACTAGTTCCTAAGAGTCTGTTTTAATCTTATTTTCTATGACATTAATAGAAGTGTTTATTCAGACTTAATCCATAAACTCTTTTATGTAATCAGCCAAAAACTCAAGATCAGCAGCAAATCCTGGGCTCAGAAACCAGCTGTGCCAAGCTCAGCCATTCTCTAGGTGACCTTAAACCAGGTTGAAATAACACTCTGGAAACGTAGAACAATAGAGTATAGCACATTTAGAGGAAACCACCCCAGCTACAGCTTTTTGGTAGCCTTTCATGAAGATGTTAGGCTAACCTAGAATAAACTGGGTCTGAACCACCTCACTTTCAGACCTAATTTTTCAAGTTCTCTCACGATGAAGTCAAGGAGAATCCCACCTCTTTGCCCCACTTAGGAAAAGAAGTGAAGTATCAAGCACGCATTCAGAAATTCCCCCAGGGAAAAGGCATGAGCTGGTAAATAAGAGCTTTTTGTGATCATTTTATACCACTGGAAGCAACATATCAGGGACACTGAAATGCCACAGTCTGGTCATCTGTTTCCAGGAAATGATCAGCACAAAATATCTTACTCCAGGCCACTGACATATGTCTGAAGGTGCCCTTCTTGTCTATACATCTCCAGCTATTAGTCTGTTATACAAGATGCTTTTTGCTGAATTTAGTAAGAAGTCTCTCATGCAAGTGGCTTTATAAGGTTGCTGTGTCTTTTTACAGATCACACATTGCTTCCCATACTGAAAGACACTCTACTCAGCACGAAGTATTCAGCATCATGGACAGTCATTTCTTTATAGTCACAGCTTGAACTTAACATGGCTTTAAAAAGAAAAAAAAAAGTGTGCCCAAACTTTCATGTTTTCTGGAAACATTTTGATTTTCAAACTATTTGGGTATCCTAAGACAGGAAAAATGCATGACAAAGCAGCTGCTTGTTGAAAGCATTACTTGTTTCGTATTTCAAAGAGAAAATTGAAAACACTTATGAAGGGTGTAGCTATTTACCAGTCAAGAGTGCTCTTATAAACAAAATAATACAAAACATATCCTCTTTGCTGTTTTGTTGGTTAACATCTCCCAGTGTATCACCGCATGGAGAGCAGAACGGAAGAGAAAATTAGAGTGTAGTTCCAAGAAGCCTTGCAATAGATAAAAAGAGGAAAGGACAATAGTGTGGCAGCAGTATGGTTTAGCTTTGTATACACAGGAATCAAGAGATATGAGACAGGCATCAATTTTCCATCAGTAAAGCTGAAGAGAGTCTCTTATGACATCTACCTGCAACTCCAGTCGGGCACATCAGGTGAAGAGACGTGAAGGTTGAGAGAAGACTTGAGTTCATCCAATGGACAAACACATGTAGGAAATCCTTGAACTTCTTTGACAACCTCTTTACAGAAATTCAGCTCAAGAAAACAAATTAATAAGTGAACAAAGTCAAGCTCACTATTAAATTATTGTTATTAAACATTATTTCCCATTTTATTTACGGCTATTATGCTCATTGTAATTACTTTACTCACACCATTTTACTCACAAAGAGCCCTGAAACTATGAAAAATATATTAATGTACAAAGCCCAAAACGCATCTCTTGCAGATGGATTTCCAACAGTGAGAGCATGGTGAGGGTATTTGTTCTTTCTACTGGGGTGGAGAGGCTGTGCAAGTGCTTAAGAGACTGCATGCTGAAGAAGCTGGTTTGTTTTAAAAAGAGACAGAACCAAATGGCTTTCTATCATTTCACATCTGTAGAGCAGCTGAATTTACCCTGTGCTTCATCCAACCATTTTATCAGCTTTCTGTTCTTTGTAAACCAAGCAAACTTCTAGAAATAACATTATAGTAAGTGAAGAGTGATGCATTTGCTGACGCTGGTCTCTTGATACACCATATACCTCAGAGGAGCAAGCAGTCAGGCAGAAGAAATGCCATCTGAAGTTTATTTCTGTTTCCATGTGACTCCCTGGGAGAGGGCAGCTCTGCCTGAATCCATGTAGCCTTTCCAACCGTAACAGGAAACCACCATCAGCAATGGCATAATTCATGGCTAAGACTTGCAAGCCCCACCAGGTCATGTTCTGAACCTTGGACACTGATGAGATTGCTTTTAAGTCTAACTGCCCCTGAATGTGGGGTTGGGTTTAGCCTGCATGATGTTATATATCTTACTCTGTTAGCAGCAACACTGTGTGGTTTTTTTAGGCTGCAAACACCTGCAGCCAGAATGTGAAGTAGGTTGATCAACTGCAGTGAGATTGTGCCAACTTACACCACCTCAGATATTGCCCATGAGGGCTCACTGCTCCTTGAAAAACTGTGTCCCATTCAAACCCTGAACAAGTAGTTTATAGTTTCAGTCTTATGGATAACTTACAAGCAAGAACACAGTCTGAGCCATGTATTCAAGTGCTGCAAATCCAAAGCAGAATACCGGGTTTCTTTCATCAGGGAAAATGAATTTCTGAGATTAAACTTTCCTTTAAGAGTCTCATTCATTCAGCTAAGAAGTTGAAATAGGATTACAAATTGTATTTCCCAGATACTTGGGATAAGTTAGATTTTCCAAGACATCAAAAGAGACCAAAGATTTATCACAAAACAGAGCAATTGTGATTAATAAGGACATGCTTCCTATGGCAAAATCAAAAGTACTGCAATATAGCAGTTGTCACAGCATAATGCAAGAAGTCTCTCTCTTACTGTCCAAATTCACACCACACAGTGTCAGAAGTCAGGGTGACACACCTACAGGACAGGTTGGAGGGGTTTTCCGTAAAGCAAAAGAACAACACTCAGTAACTGCCCACCTGCTTCCCTGAGCATGGAAGAAGTGATTCAAACAATAGGTGACTTTCTTTAGCTTCTCTCCCAGGAGGAAAATAAAATTTTCCAGTGAAAAAAATCAACTCCTTACTTAAAATGCCACAAAATTCAGATGCCAGAAGCTCAGCTTTCCCACCAAATAAGTTTTGATCAGAAAATGTCCACACCTCAGACCAACTTTGCTAAAGCAAGCCTCAAAGCTTGCCAACCGACTTGTGCATCTCTGTTCCTCTGCTGTCTAATGGCAAAACCCCAGTTGCTATCTCGGGGCAAATAATCCATAAAAGAGAGCGCAGAGTTATGTTGATCTGCTCTACAGTCAAAAGAATGTCCTGAGTTAACATGGGTTTTTTTGGAGACATGTCAGGCAATCTTATCTTCATCCCAAAAATAAAGCTCAGATTGATACTAGTGGACATTGTCTCAAAGAGGACAAGATAGGGGTAAAGGAGAGTACAAGACTATAGTGCAATCTGAAACTGTTCATTGTTTGTGTCCTTTGATGACTGCTGATGGGAAGTTTTACTTGGAAATCATCCACACAAAGAACTTGAGTGTCCAACACAACGGTTTGGGTGTATTGCTAGCAGTTGGCTTTCTGAGCAGGCAATACCTATTTCTCTCTTTCCCGAAGCCATGAGCCAGGCTGTGTACAGGGATCCAACACGAGTAAAAGCACAATGAAGGAAAATCTACTAAGCTTCAAAATGTGGCTGCCTCTTCTGTGTCTCAGGACATGGGCCTGGTTTCTTTGGCTCATGGCTAGGATTGGTTCCTCTGGATGAATAAGGATGTGAGCAGCTCTTGCTTGTATTGTGAAGAGGCACAAACAGTGGAAATCCTGAACCAACCAAATAGGGCTAGAAACAATGTAGTAACATCTTTGACGTTATTGGAAAGATGTTTCACATCTGCCTTCCCTGTTTCTGGAAGGGAATAACTGGCCTCGTTAATAAAGAGACAAGCGACGTTTCTTCTTCCCAGCCTTCCTCTCCAGAATCCATGTCTCACTGACCCAAAGCAGTACAGGCTCCTGCTGACAGGCAGTATTTGGAAGCTGATTTCACCTCCTGGCCCATTGCCCATGGCACATCATGAAGACCTCCATGTCTGCTCTTGATGCAGTCAAGAACTGAAACAGTTATGTCACGCTCTCTTGAGACTTTCTTGCTTTTCTCACACATATTTCATCAAAATACAGTCTCTCTTCCTAAAAGGTCATTTTATTCCCTCCTATCTCGTTGTTAGCTACCCAACAGAAAGAAAACTACATCCGTATCGCTTGAGCAGTAACTAAACCCTGCTACAATGACAGGTTTGTGGACAACCGTCTAGGCTAGTGTGAGGCAGAAGAGTGACTGAATATCTGAGAGTATGTATCTATTAGACTTATCACAGTCATTTCTTATTCCATGAAGTCAAGACATATTTGGAAACATTCTTCTCACTTGTACTGTGCATCTCTCACAATGCCTGACTCTGGATTTGGGATAGTAAACACCTTTCCCACCACATAACTCCTGCTCCTGCCATAAAGCAAGTTAAGACACCAAAGGCTCATGTTGCACCATGCAATGGGGACGTGACACTCTCATCATCCATTGACTCACTTGAGCAACGGTTGGTGTCCAAGACACGGCTCTGCCAGCAGAGTTATGTGGCTTAACAAGGGGTGATTATGTTCAGGAAGAGGTACTACCGTGCCCAGAGGGGACTGTCTGTGCAAAACACTCCATTCAAACACCAAATGACGCAACGCACCGACATTGCTCCACATCAGCCCACCAACACTCTGCAGTTATTTTAACAATGGCCCTAAAGCAGACCTTAATAAAATAAATGAGGAAATGAACACCAAGATAGTTGCAATTTAGTAAGCGGCTGTTACCAAAGAGCGCACCACGTATACGTGAATCAGAGCAGTGCAGTTTGCAGACTAGGACATACGCAGCTGTGGTTCAAGCCTGTGGGCTTCTTATGGCCCCTGATGGCCTCTTTTTTGCTAGGCAATATCCTCCAACAAATTGTGAAGACCACTCATGACCCTTTAATTAGAAAATTCATTGGCAAGCCTGTGTTACAGACCCCATTCCACAGCCCTGTGGCTACCCACAGGAGACATTGCACATGCTATTATCTTAATGCCAACTGTGGCAGCACAGACATCCAACAACCAGAGGCATAGCTCGATGCCATCTCCTGCCCTGCTTCTTCCATGGTGAAAATCATTTGTCCTGTAAAGACACCCGCACCAAGGTGCCACTGCTCCAGAACATCTGCATTTTCCTGTCTGGCTCATTTAGAGCCTCTAATTTGTATAGAACCTTGAACAGGCAAACTTGAGGCAGAAATGTAATGACTGCCTCAGGCCCCGGCTTAATGGTTCCATAAATGAGATCCTGACAGTATCTTGTGAGCCTTTCTTTTAGAAAGGCTATCCACATCTTTGCACTCTTTGCAATACTGAGTTCCTGTCCCAGTCAAAACAGATGTTGAAATCTACAGTAATTTTCAGTACACTCATTAAAAAGGAATCAGTGGTTAATTTTTGCTTCCTCTTCTAATAGTTTTCTTGTTACTGTGCTCCCCCAGCAAAAAACTTCCCCCTTGTCCATTAATATGATGCATTAATACTCTGAGCACAGCCCATGCCTACAGATTGCTGCCTCTGCTACCCTCCACGCTCAGCACAGCCCTGTCTGCCCCCCTCTGCCACCAGGGAATGGAGAGGGAATGCAAAGGGGAGTGTGTGTGCAAGTCCCAGGGGTCTCCAGTCTGCTATTAATTAAAGGTGGAGATCACAGAAGACTAGTTTGGTCGGCAGGCAGTAATAAGAAGGGATGGGAGAGCTCAGCATAAAGGAGGGCTTTGATGAGAAATTCACATCTGGCAAAATTACTGTGCCCAGAGGGCTGGGAGGTAAAAGGTGTTGGTGGGAAGAGGATTTCCCTGTGTTTTGCATGCCTCTATAGCTGTGTGAATGACTCCTTTACCCATCTACAAGAAATGAGATGCTCCCATGGATGGGGTGCAGCTAACCAAGACACAAAGCCTCACTGCACCCCAGCAAGGGAGCAGACTGGCATGCCTCAACACATGGGTGTTTAAACTGGGTCTACAAATGGGGTTGTTACCAAGGACCATCCATCTGTCAGAGATTAAGCACAAAATTAACGATACCTGTCATTGATGCAACAGCAGAAGCTGGGGGTTTTGTCCAGGCTTGTAATCCCTGACAGTTTTCCAAGTTGCAGGCATCTCAGTGCTATTTGAGCAGCTGAGTTAGCTGTTCCACTTTATTTTCTCTAAGGCAGGCCTGCTGGGAAGCCATCAATGTGAAGAGGTAGAAACAATGACCTTGTTGTCTGCCAAGCTGGAAAACAGCCCATTAATTTCCAGAAAGGCTGAACGTTGCTCAGGAAAAGTGAGGCTGCTTGTGGCTGCCCTTTCCTCTTGAGAAATTTCCTTCTGATTGCAGGTTGCTGAAGTGAAGAGTATCATGGCCTGGTATCTCACAGAAGATGGTTTTCCTGGAAGAAGGCAGAGCTGACAGTGGTACTCTTCCACATGCCTTCAGGGGAAGGGTAAAATACATCTTCAACATTTTTGATCAATTTCAGCATGATGTGAGACTTTTCAGTAGAAACCATCTGGAGCAGGTTTGAAAGACACAGAGTTATCACCAACATCCCTAAGACCCTCAAGCTAAGAAGAAAGAGAAAACCAGCTCAGAGTGTTTTTGCTGGCATCTTGATACCAATACAGCTCTCAGCTCAGTAACAAGTATTTTCCCTAGAGCTGCAGTGTGCCTTTTCTCCTCAAATCAGAGCAGATCCAGGGTCAAAAACCAAAGTCTGAAGATAAACATCCATTCCCAGAAAAGGACCTCCACCTGCACTGCCACACAGGTCCAAAAAGCTACCACTGAGAGGTGCAGACCTTCAAGCTAATATGTGTGTTAATTAACAAATCAACTGCTCATAGAGAGTGAAAAACTCTCACAGATTCCTTGCAAAGCTGGGGTTTGGCTTAAAGGAGATGAGGAACAAGAAGTCAGAAGTAATTCGGGACCACCTAGGCAGTAGCAGGCTCCCCACCACCATGCTGGACCAGTCTTGGTGGGATGGGCTGTAGAGCCAGGACACAGTGTCATGAAATTAGGCACTGATGATGAAACTGGGTCTTTCATAACTGGCAGAACAAAACTCTTCTCTTTTGGGGAGGAGGAGGAAAATGTGTTTGTGGTGGTTCAAAGCATCAGGGTCACCTCACATCCTGACTCACATCACCCCACTGGTTTTTGGGGACTGGCTTTCATTCAAAATCCAAGGCAAAACTGCCGTCAGATTAACAAAAATCTTAAGGCCTTAGAGTCTAGCTTGAGTCTTCTTCATAGACCCTTGCTCTTCACTCCTCCTTTTGCTCCATTCGTCAGAGAAAAGTCTTTCTCCTTCACAGTTCTGGCTGGAATCTCTCTTTTTTTTTTTTTTAACTTGACAACTTGACACTCCTTTTCAATTTCAACAAAAAATTGTCCTCCCCTTCACACAGACAACACCTCAGTCTCCACCATGACCCAGAAAATACCAGTTTTACACCATGGGAAACTAAAAAAGAAAAAAATCTAATTAAAATTTTCCATTAATGTTTTTTCAGTGCCAACAAACTTTTAAGAAATCATGCTTTCAAACATCAAATGACTCAAATAATTGTAATTTCACTTTTTAAAAACTCCAATTTATTTTTTTTTAATTTTGATCAAGAAAACCACTTTTCACTTAAAACTGCCTTGCTAGAAAAACAAGGGGTGGTTCTCACTCCATTTTGCTCCTTAATGTGACAAAAGTGCTTTGGAGGATTGGGTGGTTGCATAAATGTAGTTGGTTTGGGGCTGTGTTGGTTTTTTTTTTCCAGAGGTCAGTCTGGCAATGAAAAAAAACACCCCTCATTTATCTGCAATTAGCAATTATGGAGTCAAACCCTTCAATTCCCCAGGAGTGCCCCGCTATTGACCCCCAAATGAGGAGCACTGCTCAATGCTTTCCCTGCTTGGGTCCCTTCCAGTCCCCTCATGGGACCCAGACACCAACCAGCTTCGTCAACCCAAGACCTCGGAGCAGCTCCAAGCTGCATCTCAGACATGAAAGGCTGGCACACGCAAGACAAAAAAAAAAAAAAAAAAAGATAGAGAAGAACACATACCCAATTCTGTAATATTGCACATAAAAACGACCTGCCTTACAGACCCTGCTAATATTTCTGTTCCCAATGTATGAATTATTAATATTTAGTATCTGTGACTCACTAATATTTACTCTAGGAAGTATTTTTATAAAGTTTGACTGGTTTTCTCGATGTAGGAGCTAATGGAGGCTCCCGTTGTTAACAGCCAGGGAGCCCTCCCTGAACAAACTTTTCTGGTCACTGTTTAAACTGGGCTGCTGGGCTCTTTTATGGCCCTGAACCTCTAACGCCGAGCACTGAGGCTGGCAGAGATCGCTGCCGATGGCCCTGCTGAGATGCAGCTAATTTTAAATCTGGATCTCAAGGCAAAGGAAAAACCTCTCTTTTACTGGCAAAACTGTCACAGTCGAACGCTGTGTTCAGATTACGGGAAGAGGCTAAGAGACAGCACACACAATCCCTTTTTTGGGTACTTGGCATTAATTTTATCTGAAGTCATGGATTATATAAGAGAAGAGCAGAGACATCACACCAGTTTCTCCTGCGTCAGCACAGGACACATGGAGGGGGCTGAGGACCCCCTCAGCACCCAACCCTTGCCGTCGTGCTGTGCTGCAACCATGGCCCAGGGGCCAAGGCTTAAGCATTTTTCCAGTAACTCTCCTCAAAAGAGGATCACTAGCATTTTCTGGAACTGCATCCTGAGCTGTCCTCAATATCGACTCGAGTTGGCTTTTAAAGTTCTTTTCTTGGTCTAGACTAGAGAGTTTTGAGCTCATCAAAACTCAAGTGTTTTCATAATTTTATTGCTCTTGTTAAGACCCTTGGTGTCCAAAACAAATTCCAATTAAGCGCTTTGGATTTACAAAGGTCACTGTTTTCTGATAAAGAAACTGTTCCTCAGAAAAGCATTGACCAGCAGTAGGCTACGTAGCCCCGTGCATCTGTTTTGCTGTAATGGTTTACGACAGTTTGACTTCACTCGTGTATTTTGGAAAGGCAAACGGAGCCTGATGAGCTGGACGGCTGCCCTCGGACGCCTGAGATTGTTCCATGACTCTGCAGATGAGAAAATTTCCATGGTGTCCCTCTTCCCACCAAATGTCTGTCTTCAGGAGGTGCTACATGCCTGGCACTGGTATGAGATGCCTCCTCTGCATTTCAGCAGTCTGTGCTGCTCTACAACAGCCAATGCTCAGTTTGTATTACTCTGCTCAGTGACATCCCTACAACGATGCCCTAAATCACCCCTTGTTGGTGTTTCAAATCGACTTTTTTCTAGGTTTGTCCCCAGTACTTTACCTCAGAGGTGGCAGGAGGTCCATGGGTCCATCTGCAAATCCACCTCAGATTCCTATGGGACTCATTTGTCTGCCAAAAAACCTACAGGAAAAAGAATCTGAAGAGCAGTTAAGAGAGTAATTTTTGTTATCTCAAAGTTAGTTGTTGTTATCTCAATCCATACTAGCATGACACTGCACACCTTTACCTAGGCCACTTCTACTGGAAGGTCTGTCTGAATAGCCCATGGGACAATGACCATTCATGAGTGTGCACCGTCATGGCCCAAACAGATGATAACCCTTCTCATATGATTTTGTATTTCCTTTATCTTTGAAAATTATAGACATTGCAGTTGGGAGGGCCATCCAGACATTTTCTAGTCCATCCTCTGCTCAAAGCAGGGTCAGCAATGTCTACCCCATTCTTAGGAAGTGACATTCAACATTTGCTTAAAAGCCTTGAATGAAAAAGCCTGAAAGATGATGTAGAGCACCCTTCCCAGTCAGAGCCTTTCCTAATGGCCAGTCTCAATGTTTCCTATTACATTTTAAGCACAATTCTCCTCAGAGGGGCCCTTTTTGGGCATGAAGAACAAATGCCCTCTCTTTCTTTATGGTACTTTTACACACTTCAAGAGTCCTCTCCCTCTCCTTTGTTATACTCTGCAATCCTTCCTCCTTTCTCAAGGGTTGTTTTAGCTCTCAGGTCACTCTCTTTGCTTCCTCCTGGACTTCCCACAGCCAGTTGCACACTTTATGGGCAGAATTGTACAAACCCAGACGCCGTATTACACTAGAGACCTTAACAGCACAAAGCAAAGCTGAAAGGTTTCTCACGTGTCTTGCAGATGGCGTCCCTCTTTGCATATTTGAGATGACATTTATCTCTTTGGCAATAGTGTCATGCTTTTGGCTTTTTTATCTCAATTGGGCTGAGTTATCACTGGCTTATTTTCTCAGACTGTTTCTCCCACTTGTAGGGTGTTTTTTGCTTCCTGGCCCTACCTTTCAGTAGGGCACTCTCAGCTCTTCTCAGCTCTGTGCCATCCATCCCTGTGCAGGACTTTATAAGCATATTCTCTGCTCCACCACACAGATTATTCATGAAATTATTAGATTTAAGCAGATGAAACAGAACAGATATTAGCTGTGAACCACTGAGAATTACTCTCCAGACAGACACAGTTACTGATCCATTTTGGAGCCCCCTTGGATTCATCTAAACCATAGTTTGCTTACAAGCACATCAAGTGAGATGGTATCAGAAACCCTCTTACAGTTAATCTGTATCTCTGTAACAGGTTTTGCTCATTTTATTTTTTTTTTTCCTACTCACAAGGCCTGATAAACTGGTAGAAAAGGAAATCAGGCTGCTTTTAAGATTTGTTTCTAACAAACTTGTCCTTTGGCCCCTTGGCATAGATCATAGATGGTATTTTGTTAGCTTTCACAAGTGCATAAGATGGGTGTACAGAAATAACCCTTGAAGCAGCTACTAAAAGAAAAACCCAAGGATCAATGTCAAGCACTTCTCAGGACAGTGTATTGGCAGGTCTTCTCTCGGGGTCATGGTCACCCACAGCCCCCAGTCCAGAGGAGCCCCAAGCCTTTGAGAAACAGCAATTACTTGTCAGGCATTCTTAAACACTGAATTTGTTTTGCAAACCAATGCTCCCTTCTCCTCCAGCTTTCAGTTATAACATTTTTCCTGAGCCTCCTTAC
The DNA here is from genome assembly GCA_004320125.1 of Scolopax mira. Taxonomy (NCBI): domain Eukaryota; kingdom Metazoa; phylum Chordata; class Aves; order Charadriiformes; family Scolopacidae; genus Scolopax; species Scolopax mira. The sequence continues at coordinate 40,393 of BJBW01002030.1, forward strand.
TTTTAGCCCACTATAAATAGCCTTGTATTCAATTTGACACTCAATAGTGCTGAGATGTGCTCGGCTACGCAGCGGGTGATGAGGGAAACTGCGTATAGCCCTTGGCCACTCACATGGTCCAAAGGGTGAGGAGCAAACGCTGCAGAGAAGAGTACTGCATAAGGGAGACCTTGTCTGTTGATTTAACTCCATAACCCTATTTTAACCACTGTCAACAAGATATAAGGGTGGTTTCTATTTACACTGAGGCTTCTTTACACTGCTCTGTCCGCACCCTAAAGTGGCATAAATGTCTTCTAAGTGCCTTAAAGTAGGTCCTTAGTGTAAATGAGAATGAACCCCATCATTTGCAAAATGACTTTGAAAACATCACCCGGGTGCATCCTATAAATGAATGTGGGTTTTTGGAAGAACACCCACCCCAAGGTATGCCTGTGCTATACATAGCCTCTGATGAGCTCAGCACAGGGTGAGGAGCAGCCAGCAGAAGGCAGAGCAACAGGCAAGAGACATTTCTCCTGAATCAGCGAGCAGGGGCAGCCCTGCGTCTTGCTGATCTCAGAGAACTCACTGCAATGTGGGAACACAGGGTTATCAGATGCCCTCTGATATTGGAAAGCTACCCTCTCTCAGGTCCACACAGATTCTTCTCTCCTTTACCCTCTACTTTCATTCAACCTTCCAGTTTTTATGTTCTCTCCACTAAAGCATGAACTTGAATCCCATGCCCTCCTGGGAAAAAAAAAAAAGAAATTAAATGTTGCTTTCATACCTTTTAGTGTTCTCCTCTGTCTTCACTTACCTGATTTGCCCAGCTGCTGTATGGAAAGAAGACACCACTTTGTCCTCAGCATCGTTCACACACATCACTTGCAGTAACACCGTGCTTTTTGTTGACCAACATAGAATAAAGCACACAGCTGGAGCAGGAGACAACAGTTAGTAAAAACAGAGACAGCATCAAAGAGAGGGAAGCTAATATAAAGAACAGGAACATCAGCCTTAAATTTTGGGTGTTACGCTGTTTTCCTCCCTAGGCCAACCAGGATCTAAATTGTACAATAGTGCTTAGGAGCATTTTGTAGCACTGTAGCAAACAGGAAATCAAATAAATGCTGCAATCAGTCAGGATGGTCTAAGCAGACTCGGCATTATTTCTGAATACCCTTCTCTGCTTGCTTTTAAGCTCGTGAAAATCTTTCCTGGTATTTTCAGCAAGGGCAATATTTTTGCAAGAGTGAGTGGGGGAGAGCAAGCACAAACTGGGGATGAGCAGGTTCAAGCAGGCAGTTTGCAATTACAGGGCATGCAGTAGCCATGAAACTTTTCTTCTGCAGAAATCACCAGCAGCTCATTAACTGTGCTACCACGTCAGTCCTTGGTTTGGGTCAACCATAACTGTCTCGGGCCAGTTACGGAGTAATGCAAACATCTCTGTATTTTATGTCGCTCTTGTTGTATACATAATGGCAAATATAAAATTTCATGTCTTTCTTGTCAATTGGGACTCCCTCCCATGGTTCAGGCTGCATTTTTGGTTAAAAGCCATACAGTGCTCATTGCCTGGAGGCCGAGTTGCAAACCTCTTTGTCATGCTGCTCCTATAACCAAGGTGGTGTTGAGTTACCATGAAACAACTTGGTTTGATTTGTGGTGCTGTCGGCAAGTATGAGCTTGGAGAAAATTTCAAGAAGAATTAAAAGAAAAAAAAATACAAAGATACCCACCCACCCCCATCTCTATATACTTTTCCCTTCAAAAAAACAAGGGTACATTTAACTGGGGAGGAGTTCATCTCACTTGTACTTTGCAACACTGTTTTATTAAACACTATTTCCAACTCATTAATCTATTTCATCCCTTATAAGCAAGGATTTATAGGCAAACACTGATTTTCACTTACTTCAGGAAAGGATATATCTTAGTCTTGATGGGGTAAAGGTTGACTTTTAATGCCTGGGTACTGGGCAGTTTTATTTATTTGTATGTGGAACAGACTCTGCACATCCTGATCTCGCTTGGGCTCTCTGGGGAATGCTCTAATCCCTGGGGGTAATCCCAAATAGCTCTTCTAAATTCAACCCCAGCTCTGGCTGATCATTTAAAACAAGGGAGGCAGTCATTCTGGGAAAGTTTTATTTCACAAATAATTCAGAAATCAAATGAAAAGAGAGGGGGCAGGGGGGAGATATTTTACAATTCTGTATTTAGAAAAAAAAATTTATAGTTTATAAACAAACGCACAGCCCCTTGAAAAACATGCAAAGGCACACAAAAATTTACAAGAAACTTTTATACATAGGAAGTAAAATACATCATTTTTCATAGAAAAAAAAAAAAAAGCAACTCTATGAACTGGCCCTAAATATTTAGACTGCACCACCGACCAACTGGAGACTCCGCAATGAGCTGTTGGCTGAACACCTTAAAATGCAGAAATTAATGGAGCCCACAGACCCAAGAGCACCGGGGGAAGCACCACGCTGGTTGTGTCTTCTGGGGATTTGGCTATGCTGAGCCAGATGCTCTGCAAGGGCAGAGTCTGCACTGGCAGTCTCGGTTTCAAAAATAGTTTTATTGGAAAAGAACCACCTGGCAGCATCAGCTCTGCCAGGGGTTTAACCAGACACTTCAGCAAGGTTATGCCCAGGTGCTCTTAGTCGGTATGTGCTTACTAATCTGCTGAGCAGAGGCCTAAGGAGGAACGTATCTGGTGATATAAAGATATGCTGCATCTTTAAACTGCAATGAAATACATTAGGCTGAGAAATGTTTTGATATCAGAAATAAAATCAGTAAATATTTGGCTAAAAACTGGTACTGTCCCACCTAGGTATGAATAGCTAGCACACATGATTGCAAGTAATTGATATATCATGACTGCCTTGGAGGACCTGATCGCACCTAATTCTGGTGGAGGTATGTTTAAATTAATAGCACCCAGGACCTCGAATAATATTTGTGTAGTAAAGTCACAATTACTCTTTTGTACAACAAATATAAAAATAAACAGATACAGACTTAAATTAACATCAGTTTTTAAAAAATCCAAACCAGTTGGCTGAAGATAAAAATAGGTAATTGTAACTTGAATTAAGCATTTTAGGATATTTATGTTGGAATAATAATTCTTCCTTTGCTCCCTTTTTGTCAGGTAGATACATCCCAAACTGTTAGGATTTTTATGTGCTCACAATAATCCCCTGGACTTTTCTCTAAGAGCCCTCATGTTTCTTTCCATTTTTTTACAGTAAATGTAATTGTCACAGACAGCATATTCGAGGTGGGATCCCAATTTAGCATCGAGGCATTACATGCTCTTGCAGTCCCCATACCTGATTGCACCTCTTAAACTTTCCAATTCAATAAATACTCCTGTGGCCCATGGTGGTCATAGATTCATGCTGCAGTATTTAATGGGCTTGAACCAGACCATGTATAGCAGAATTATTCACAGTGGGCAGAAACAGGGAAGCCTTATCTCACCACCAAGATCTCAAGCACTTCCAACCAGCAGCTTTTCTAAGACTTTTTCCAGATGTTTTAACATCAATTTACCTAGTAAGAAAAAAATAGTTCGGTTTTCCTATCTAAAGCAAATACTGTACACCTTGAAAGATGATACTATATAAACAAAAACTATATATAGATATACTATATAAACAGAGCCTTTTCTCTCTATCCACCCCAAAGGTAGGTTTGCTGTGCAGCACTTTTGGAGACGATGCAAAGCAGCTCCAATTTCATATATTACAAAAGGTCTCTTTCCAAATTCAGATTTCACAGAGAAAGAAACCCCAACGGTGAGAGAAACTGATTAATAAATGCAATTTCCTTGCTGATTTCATGGTGTTTACAGAATTAAAGAAGTGCTAATTCATATAAAGGTTTTTGGTCTGTGTTTTGAAACAGCTTGAAGAGCTGACTTTTATATCTCTCTGGAGTAAACCAACCATAGCCTGAGCATAAGAGCAGCTATGAGACATCTGCCAAACAGAGGGAAATATTTTCCCATTTGTTATACAATATTACAATCAGATTATTGATCAGAAGGACTATGCATTTCCAAGAACTGGAAATTAAAGTTTACGTTGCCTTCTCATAAGTAATGAAGTTACTGGATGTGTGTGCATCAAAAGGCAACCAGATTCATGTTTAGACCAATTCTAAAAATTCATTTCCAATACAAGGCAGAAAACACTCTCCTGCCTTAAATAGCTGGTCATGCCAGGCTCTTCTCTTGGCTTTGAAATGCATTTCAATTCATGTTGAGATATAAATAACAGAACATTGAACAATATCACTACACCACCTATGGGTTTTGCAAAACATACCATCCTGGATGTCAAATGCTCATGGGTACAGTCTTTACACTGAACACTGGGATCTGTTGGTGTCACAAATGTAAGAGGAAAAAATCATCTACCCCAATTTATGCCGTATCTTTAAAGCCTCAGAACTGCACACACCACAAAGAGCTTCACAAAGGTGAACATGATTCCTATGGATGCAACCATTCCTAGCAGAAATAAGATTAACTTTATCACTACTTAACTACTACAGAAAAAACAACCAGCACTGCTGTATGAAACAATACACTGCATTTAACTGAAATTTTATTTGAAATGGCGTGTAGTATAGGATGAGATGTGCCAGCACAGGAGCCCCAGTTCACTGACTTCTGACATAGGTTGCCAGACTTGCAAAATACCTGCGAATGTTTGACCAGCAAACATTAAACCTGCTGTTTTAATTGTCTGGTAGTCTCATTTTCTGCAGCGAGGATCTCTGCCACTATTTCACACCCTACTCCGGTCCCCAAAACACTTTGATGTCTGGCCAACAAGAAGGTCCTCTCCCCAAACATGACACCACCGTAAAACATAGCCTCGTGTGGTGCCCCAGCAGCCTCACACAGCTGTGCTGATGCATGCCTCCTCATTAAGAAACCACCAAATTTCCTCTTCTTTTGCACAGAAAACATCAAACATACACAAAACCATCCTCTCAAAGACCAGCCTCTCCCCAAAAGATGCAACTTTTAAAACAGTTTCTCATTTCGAACGGTCCAGCGCCTGTACAGTCGCTCACTCCTGAGTCTGCTCAGCAATGCATGTCCTCATGCCCATCGCAGAAGATGCTTCACACCCTAAAAATGCCACCCAGGGCCAGGCCGAGATCCCTATGTCTGCTGTACATTGAGCCACCGCCGTTCTGTGTAGCACACCTCTCTCATAAATTGAAAGTTAGAACAGTTTGTCATTGCTGAATGCCCCTAGAGAAACAAAAACATGAAACAAAAAGATACAACAACGCTGAACGGGTGCGATGAGATGCGAACAGCTGAGTCAGAACCTGGTGTCTTTTTTTTTTTTTTTTCCCTTTTCTTTTTTTTAATTCCCTGAAAGAGATCGGCAAGGAGGGTACAGTCAGAGCTGATGCCATCAGAGGAGTCTTCCTGTCTCTGGAGATCAACAGAGCACTCTCCCAAAGAAACCTGCGCCTTCCCTGGGAATTTACTGCTTCACAGCAAAAATTCGGAATGCTTTTCCATCTGAAGGATTCTTCAAGCTGAAGAAAAAAAAAAAAAAGAAAAAAAAGAAAAATAATGATGTGATGAACCAAATACAAGCACTGCAGGACCCACAGTGTGACAGCCCCACAGGTAACTCTGAATTCCTTTGGGGTGCTCTGCCTCAGCGTGTTGACCCTGTGCCAATGAGACCCAAGCAGAAGAAAGATAAAGGATGAGAAAAAAGTGTCACAAGCCCATGAGTTCACCTTTTTTTTTTTTTTTTTAATATTTCAACCTCAATATACAGTGCTAATGACAACAAAAGGAGCTGCAAAGCCACGGCCTCTCTTACAGAGCTAGCTTTTATCCAAGGAACACTGTGATCCTTTATGCAGGGATTCAGGCATAAAGAGGAACACGTTTTCCTAAAAACAGTTGTCAAATTGGCTGGCAGGTTCCCAGGGCCTGTCTGGCCCATCTCCTGGTGCTGGCAATGAGAGTATCCAGATCAGCTCACATTAAATGACAATAAATATGTATATTCCTTTTCAACCTGCAGAGCTGTCCCCAACAGCTCTGACTGAGCTGCTGGGGGTGGCTGCATGCATGGGGGGCAAGGGGTTGTTTCCATTCCCAGCTCTTATTTCTTAGCTCTGCTGGGCTGCACAACCCCAGGAAAAAAGCCAAAATTTCATATTCCTACAAAATAAACCTTCCAACAAGGGTAATGACTCAATAAATCTTACAGGCAACCTTTTCTCGTACCTGTTTGGGTATGTATCTTTACCAAAGGTTATTTACCATGTTCTAAAGGGTAAGCTTTTCACCTTGATCTTTGAAAAGCTATTTCACTGTCCAGCAAGACCTCACAGCACGAAGGTGCTCCTTCTTGCTGAGTGTAAATAACACTTTCCAAACCTCCGTGCTCATCCCTGCTGCAAGAACGTCTTTGGTTTCCCTCACCTCCTAGATCAGCACCTGGTGCTCATATTGCATGTCACTGCTAGCGGTAGAGTTTATTCTTAGCTAGGGCAGAGATTGCCATCCAAGTAAAAAAAAGCTGTCTGGTAGTATAAAAGATAAGTGAAAGCAAGACGGAGAGAGAAGAAAACTCATACAAACAGGAGGTTTGCCACCTAAACCAAACCTACCGAATTGTAAATGACACAACTACAAAATACTTACCATGACAGATCAATACTAAAGAAGCCCATACTTAATGCCTATAGCTTTCCTGTCTTAGTGTCTTTATATTTTCTGAGATGCTTTACAGCATTCTGAAATATCCATTATTACAATAAAAACAGCAAATTTGTTTGGATTTCTTACAATAATTATAAAAGAGGAACTACATAGAGCAGACAGACTCATGTGCGGAGTGACTAAATCATACCCATACCCATGCAAAAATTCTATGTTTGCAAAGATAGCTCTGAGAAGTCTGCACAATCACACCAATATCTGAAAAAAAAAATCATCACAAACTTAAACAGAAGTTTCAAATGAGAAAGGACTGAATGTGCTGTGACTATCATTGCAATCATCTGGAGGTGCAAGACTTTGGAAGCACTGATTTGCAGTTGTTCACTGGAACAAGCAAGGTTGGCCCAAAAGAAACTACCAAAAAAAAAAAAATACAAGGATGGCCACTCCATCTTCAAAACCATTTCATCATTTCTCAAGGGGTTAATTTACTCATGCTTCTTTCAGAAATAATAGAGGAAATAACTACTTATAAAATACAAAGGTACCCCCCACCCCAGAATTGGATGGAACACCCAATTCTAAGCCTGAAAGCATGGCCCAGATGAAAGCTGCAGAAATATCCATGTTTATCTTTTAGCGTGTTAAACATACACAACAAAATGTATTAATATGGACTCATACTGTAATAAAATAAAATAAAATAAAAAAAACCACAGAAAGTCTTAAAAATATTCCATACCTTTCACACCAATCTGAAATCAAATACTCACTTGAGGAAGGCAAGACCAGGACAACACGCTCTATTTGTTTGGGTCTCAGAATTCACAGTGACGTTGTTAAGTCACATATTTCCAATCCACCAGCCTTTCTGGCTGATACCTGCTGACTTTGATGTACCACTGAACACACAGCCGAGAGTAAAAGGAAAGTACAAAGGAAAAAAAGAACCCACCTCTCCGACTGGACTCCATTCTTCAAGGAACCAACATAACTTTTCTTCTTTTCTACGGGCATCACATCCACAAAACCACCTCTTTCATCTGAAATGACTCCTGCGTGCACTGCAGTTTTGCAGATACTGGAGCTCTGAAAAATATGTAATTATTTTGACTTACAAACTGTGTATATCTTATGTCTGGAGATTTACCATCTTTATAAGCACCAAAGAAAAACAAGGGAAAAAATGTGAAAAAAATAAAAAAGAAGAGTGAAAAAGCTACAAATCGATTCTGTCCCTCTTATGGACAGACCAGAGGCAAATGATGTCATGGAACAGAACTTTCAGGTCTGTCAGAGGCCCCAGCTATAAGAAGATCCACCACCACTGCAGAGGACAAGCAGCCTTTCCACCACTCCCATCTACGGTGGAACTGTGCCTGGGAGATTGTCCAGGACCAAAGCTGAATCGAGGACAACTTTCCAGCCAGCACCTCTTGGGTCTGCACCAGAGAAACCGCTGTGGTGAAACTCTTTGCTAGTTCTAGACCAGCTACCTCAGCAGAGTTTATTCACCCAGTTGCTTGAAAAGCAGACGCTTTTCCTGAGCTAAAGGAAATGACCACCAATTATCCAGGACAGTTCACATACTTCTTTCTAGGAAAAACAGAAGGACTGCACCTATTGAGTGGTGTAGTTTTTGGGCCCCATAAGACAACACTGAGCACAGAGGGAGATAAAAATTTCTGAAAAGATTAAAGCTTCTCTATTGCACATCATGCTGTTGCCCTGGTCTCCAAGATGTGCAGAGTCAGAAGATCTGGAGGAACACAGAACACTAACAACTGATGACTAAGCTCCCAAAGCATCCAGGAAACAGAGCAAGAGCAGGGAGGGCTTAGGCATAGTATAAACTTGGCCATCAACCCTCTAGAGGATTTACATACAGCCAGAGGGAATAACACAAGGCAAAAGCCAGCTTTGCACAAGGGAACTGCAGCAGGTGAAAATCCCAACCCCACAAACTCCCCAGTTGCTAAAAACTAAGGTACCACAAAAACAGTGCCAAGGGCAAACATTCCCATCGCATACGTACAATACGGATCATGCTGTCTCATTCTCACAGCCATATATGGCAGGTTTGCCTTGTCCCCTATATATTTATCACTTTGGATGGCCTATCTCTTGGCAGTTCTCTGAGTTTTGAGTGCCAATTTGGTATTTTGCTTCTATATATGGTCACGGGAGCAAGGGAACGCTGTGCTTGGAAGATATGCTGTGAATTCGCCCTAGTATGCAGTGGGAAATCTGTAAATCTAAAATTGGCTCATAAAATTAAACTGTCCTGAATCAATTTGCAACACTCTCCACTGGGAGACATCCTAAACGATATTCTTTTCAAGGCATTTCTGGTTGTCTCCAGGACTTGCTGTGCTGCTGCTTACTCAAAGCTTTGACCACCAGGCTTTTTATTGCCTTACCCCAAACCTCCCCTTATCATTCTGTTGAATTAGAGCCCTCTCATATCTCAGGATGGGCTTTGCTTTGATGAATTGATCTCAGAGCTTTTGGAAGATGAGACGTTAAAAGATGAAAAGCTTTCTCCTCTAATCAGAAGGAATTAGTTCCACTGTATGGACAGTGTAGCATCTTTCCATGGTGTAGCCCCTTGGGATGCTCTGGGAGCATTTCCTGGCGAGGTGGACTTTGAGACACACACCATAAAACGACAACACTACTTTATAGTGGGTCACTAGCAATAGTTTGTGACTATAAGTTTAATCACCCATAATTTCCACATTAGTGTGAATGGTTTAATCATTAAGTTCCTATCTCCTGAGAACTGAGCCACCCAGGTTAGTTTGCTCTGGTGATAGATGCCTGCCTCATTACACAGGTGATCTATCCTCCTCCAACTAATTGCTGCACAACTGGGGATAAAAGACCTTATCTCGAGAGCAGGACACTGTTTTCTCTCTTAGCTCGATAACGCTCCTGAGCAGGGATGGGGACAGGTTTCCCTTGCAGTGTGTGTCACACTAGGAGCCAAGCAGAGTGAAAAATGACAGTGTCTTGTGAAATTTAAAAGCCCTTTTACAGCCTTGATAAAAACCTCTGGGTGTTCACACAGCTCCAGGACCACCTCTGAACTGGTCCTGCCCACAACAGTAGAAGACCTGAGTTTTATTTCCTAGGCACAATCATGCGTTCATAGAATTTTTTTTAGGTTTTCCCCCAGCGTGCTACCAGGGAAAAGAGGGTGACAGATTTTCTGTTCCCCACTACTGATTTCAGCACTGGAATGATACATTCCCCCCACACGCTGATTCATCTGCAAACCCTGCATGCAGGCAGCAAGGCTGCTCTCACCAAAAAGCAATGCTCTTCAGTGGAAAGACCTGGGATTTGGGCATGAACTTCTCCCATTGCATATTTTCTTGTATTTTGGCCATTTGCCCCAAATTTTAAGGGTCCTCCATGTCACTGTTCCACAGTCTTACTAATTTCACCACCAACAATTTCCTGCACTGCTTTTTAAGGCAAAGGCCACCAATATCTCTTTGTGCTTTAAGCCACCAGGAGTACCCAGGAGATAATCTTACAAACATGCAATCCAAGATAATTTTATGATGATGAGTAAAAAAAAACCTATCAGAATGCATTTAAAGTTGGGAAAAATTCCTTAACTCAAACCGAGTTAGTGGTGCCTATTATGCCTGGATAAAAATCAGTGTTATCTTATAAAAATTGCCAATTTTCCACGTCACAGCTTTGTTCTTCATGATAAAACAAATTTTCACGTCTTCCTGGGACCACATAGATATGAACGCTATCTAGGGCCAAATGCCCAGTAAATAAGGTCCACTTACATGGACTAGCCAAGCCTTTTTGTCATTGCAGTTTGGATTATTGACTCCTTACCTGCCAGAGCATCTAGAAAATGGAATTTTTAGAGAAGGTGCTAAAAGGCCAGAGGGCATCTTGGAGGGAGTGCAGACTGGAAACGGGACAAGATGCTTAATTTTCTTTTAGATAACTTATTTAAGAAGACAGAGTTGGGGCAGAAGTCCCCTCAGGGCCATGACTCTAGAAATTAGGCCAAAGAGCCTTCCCAAAAGACTAGCACTTGTCTCATCCAGCTTATTGCCTGATCTAATTATTCTTCAGCTGCGGGCTTGGGTTAAATCACAGCATCCTCTCCTGGAGAGCATCCCGCACAGCCCATGGTCCCTGGGAAAAGCCTTTGCCCAAACTCTCCCTGCACAGCATGTGTGTTGCTCTTGTCAGCTTTCCAGGCAGAGCATTTCTCAGCATCAGGACTTCTCTCTCCCTTTACAGCCACCTCAAACTCCTTTTTCCCAGCTGGTTTTACCTGCTTTGCTACCAATCTCGCACTCTCGTAAAAACCTAAATGTTTTCCTTATTAAACTCACATCACGCTATTAGTACAGTAGTCCAGAAACAGGTTAACCAAACCCTCTAGGAAGTGGCCAAATACTTTTTTCCCTCCTTATTTTATTTTTCTTCCAAGTCCATGCCCCCGTTTATGAAACAATACCCAGGGGGTACAGTAGGAAATGGAGCTTGAGATTCATTAAAAGACACTAATCCTTTTGCGTCAGTACAAATGGGGAAACAAAGCCAGCCCAGGATGCTGGTCCCCACCTAATACCCTTGTAATTGCAGACCCTGTTCGGGGGTGATCTGAGGTAGTTTTGTCCTCAGTAAAAGAGAGAAAACTATTTCCCATTTCCTGCAGATGGGAGCATGCAGAGAGGCAGGTACCAGTGGGGTTGCAGCTGCCCGATGAATTTGCATGTCAGCTATCCCAGGATAACCTGTTGGTGCAGCTTTACCTTTAAAAGAATAGTTCCCAAATAAAAATTTTTAAAAAAAGGAAAAAAGTTGGGCTTTTTTTTTTTTTAAATTGCTTTCAAAATTGCTTTCCCCAAATTATTGTATGATTTCTGCAGGATTTTTTTTTTTTTCTCAGGAGTCTGCAAAACTCTGCATGCTGACCCCCAGCTGGGGGCCACAATCTGCCAACTCCTTCCCCCAGACCTTCAAAAAGCACGTTCCTACAGGCTATGCACCAACCAGCCAGGGAGCTGGCATTTCCTAAACACAATCTCCAGTGGGAAAAAGACCAAAATAAAAAGAAGAACCCACAAGTGGAAAAATGTTGAAACCCAGTTTTTAGAGGCCTAATATTAAGAGATTTTGAAAAAAATTACTCTTTCCCTAGTTTTAGCATCAAGTCTATGCTCATCTCTGTGAGCAGAGTTTAGAAAAACAAACCAATAAAACCAACTCTCTTGCTCTCTTTCCACTGCTCTGCCTCCTGACTTCTCAAAAATGCTGCTCAGCTCCCAGAAAAAAAGAGGACAGGGGAGGGGGAAAAAGGTCTATTTTTGCCAATATAGCGTGATAGGATATAATAAGAGCTCATCTGTAGATCCCAAATGACTTTGCAAAGGTGGAGAACTCCAGCATCAGAATAAATCAGTGCTGGAGAGTGGAAGGGCTTCCCAAGCCCATTGACATCCAACTTCAGGTCATAGTTGTTGGTGCCACTTCTTCCTTCATACCCATATCTCTTCATACCCCAGCTCTGCCATACAGACATCGTGGTACATGGGGTCACCAGGGAGAGGAGCATACTCACATCTGCATAAACGTTGGTGCCAAACACCGGCGCCCAGTACGATGGCTCGTCTTTACAGTGGGCTGGACAATAAATCCTAGAAAACAATTTATGCATATTTATTCTCTATATAAAGCCTTAACAGGAAAGCAAGCTACATTCTTGGGAGATTTCAAGTGCCTGCATCTGGTCTGCAGGTGGCAACAGTGAATTTAATTATTTGCTCCCCTCAGATGACATTTGGTAGTTACTGCAGAACTGCAAATAGAGGGGTTTAGGCTGGTAAAAAGGGGGGATTGGTCTTTTATGACATTTTCAAAGAGTGGTACCCGTATTTTTGCACAATGGTATGCATGCAATCATTTGCACATGTTTGTGCCCCCCCTGCCCTGCCACCACTTACACCTGCACAAAGCAGCTTTCTAGAACAAACTTCATACATGTTTTAAGGCGGAAAGGAAAACCACAACCAAAAACCAGCAAGTGCAGGGGAATCAAGGCAGAGTGTGAAGCTGCACGCTCATACCTGGCATGTGCTGAAATGGGATTGTGGCCTGACCCACATGTTACTGAAAGGGTCTGAAAGGCTTAACATGAAATTTCTATCATGATGCCAAGAAAAGCAAAGGAAAGATTGCCTTTCCCATCCCCCTCCCCTCCAGTTCATCTGGTAAAATCAGCTCCACTCCCCCTAGCCCTCAGATCTGGGGACCTCAGCACCCCAGCATCCTCCATCCTCAGGCTTCTAAGCAGAACATAAGCGGGCTCAGGCCAATGGCACACACTTACCTTGGGCAATGGGTTGCCGGCTTTTTGAACTGGCACAGCTCAGCTACTGTAGTATAGCAGTCCAGTGTCTGTGCTGCAGGAATAAATACAGAAAGGCAAATTACTGGACCTAACAGGACAGGCAGCTGCAGAAAACACAAGCCACAGTCACGCAACACATCTGGTGAGACCCATGTCCGCCCGAGGGCACCAGGAGGAAAGCTCTTCGCTCCTTTGCCAGCAGGACGCACCCAGGAGAGGGCTGACCTGCTCTCCAGCAGAAATCCTGCTACCGTACCACCATGTGGCCTTAAAAAGGTCACAGCTTTCAAAAGAGAAAAGCAACTGATCCACAAGAATGTGTATTTTTGCTACAGCTCCAGATGTGGAGTGCAAATGACCCGACATCATTAGTTTTCCATGAAAGCATCTCAAGTGGATCTAATAAAAACTATGATTATATGGAGGAGGAAAACTATTCAAAGACAAGAATTGTTTAAAAAGTAGAATTCCACAGTACTTATTTACATGGCCATCATAAATATGACTCACTGTTATAAACTAATTTCATATGTATTATATGTTTCATTATACTATGCACTATTATATTAGGAACTGCTTTTTTATTTATATATACAGTTTTCACAAAGGATCAAGGCTTTCATTCAAGGATGGCTCATCTTCCACCACTTTATTATCAGCAGCTTGTGACACTGCAGCTGATGTTTGGACCTGACTGCAATCCATCAGCAGGAGCTGCTGCTGGAAACGGCCCATTATCACTTTTTTCTGTGCCTTCCTCTTAGATCCCCAAAGAAAAGTGAGATGGTTGATGGTGGAATTGCCTATAGTGGGTGGTGAATCACCAATCTAGGGTTTAGTTGTGGTACTGAACCATTTGACGTGACCACTTAAACTGAAAAAAAAAAAGCACTGTGAGGAATGCTTTCAAGTATCCCATAAAACTCTAGCAATGATGGTTTCTTCTCAACTTTTAAAACTTACTTGTGACTTTGGAGACCATGAATGCATTTGAAGGCTTACTTTTCCTGGAGAAACAAGCAAAGAAAAAGATTAATTAAAAAATAAGCATGCTAGAATCATTTGAAACACTAGGCTGTGAGCAATGAAGATGACCAAACATCTGCCTATATTTAAAGTAAATTAAAACAAACAAACAAACAAACAAACAAAAACATTTTAGTGAAGGTCATACCTAAAAGACTCCACGCCATTCCTGGTAGACTTCACAAAAGCTGGCGTCCTCCCCTTCCTGGTGATATCAACCAGTCCTCCTTTATTGTCCAGGATGCCGTAATGAATTGCAGCACGGCATATGCTCGATGACTGACAAGAGCAAAAATACAAATAGTATGTGAAATAAATCTCATTCACAGAGCGACGCTGACCAACCGCTGTGCAAAAAATGAAGACGAAATGAAACAACCACCAAAAGCTCCAAGTGGAAAATAAGCTGAGTACACTGCTTTGGAATCTGGTTGTTAAATCTCTCTCTCTCCCAACACAGCCTCTTTTATTATTATTATTTTAAGCACTGCCTGATTGAATGGCAAGCTTTTTTTAAGTAACAAACCCGTACATTTAGATATGATTTAGAAGAAAAGCAGCATTGGAAATTAACAACCAGTATGAAATATTTCCAGTTCCCAAAAAACTATTCAAACCCAAAATACTTGTGTGGAAACCACTTAGAGGAGGCGGCTGTCTGCAATCACAGGAGTTGCAGGGCAAAGATGTATCATGGGCAATGCAGTCACACACCAACAGTGAGAATGGGGAAAGCAAACAGACTTTTACACAAAAACCTTTTCATTTTCAACATTTTTTCACTCCAAAAGTAGCTTTGATGGGGAAACAGTGCCAAGCTTCGTTTATAAATTAGCTTTTTAATTAAAGGCCCATCAAATCAGCCCAAAATATTATTTAGTTAAAACATTTAACAGTGTTTTTCACATAACATTTCTGTTCTTCATGACAGCAGCCCACACTAAAGAAGAGATCTTTGTCAGAGCTGTCCGTTGGTCCCTATCCCTCACTTTCCATGGGTTTCATCATACATTAAGGGCATTCATGACAAAATCATGTCTGGAATCACTTTTTTTTTTATCTTCATCATCACTAAGATGAAGAAAATACAGATAATCTTTATTAGCACCATTTTACAGCACCCCAACTGGAGAACGCGAAAAGTCAAATTACACTAGAATTGTTGGCATTTCCCATTTCTGTTATTACCCTTAACTCCCCACAAATTACATCTATGAGCTATTAAAAGGTACTTACACTCTCATAATAAAATGTTCCGAAGATCTTTCCCTTACTGTACAAGCAGCCAGCTGGGCACAAATACCTAGTAAAGATATGTATCTTTGAGGGTGGCAAAAAAACAATTCAAGAAAAACAGACTTTGACTCTATTTCATTTAATAGTCATTCCATTCATTTCACGTAAGTCTTCCATTTAAAAACAAGGTTGCAAAATAGCTACTTTTTAAAACAGTTTCTCCACCCTCCTTAAAAGCCCGACCAATATTTAGATTCTGTGGATTTGGTTTTTCTCCAAGTGATAAACTGTCCTGTTCCTTGCAGAAACCTTAACCAGAAGTTCTTGACTGGCTGGGATGGGACAAGCCATGAATTATTGGTCTGGCTTGGACAGCAGTGGAATGCATAAAGTAGGCTCCAAAATGACTCTGCCAAGATTTATTAAACGATTTTGGACACCTGAAACTGTGGCTCATCATGGCTGAGTAAAATAAACTGAGTCACCGTATTGCTAGGTTTGGCTGAAGGCTTTGTATTAAGAGAAATCAAGGTTTTGTGGGTTTGTTTTGTTTTTTTTTTTTTTAAAAAAAGACATCTACCTAGATAGTCACAAAAAATACATAGCACAGTCTATCTTATATCTGCAAGAACTAGACAATTTTTAGGTCCTTTTTCCCCCCACAGCGCTCCAAGAGGTATCAGTAAAATACTACCTGTTGCACGTTGAGCCTCTGCATTTGTCTCTCATCTTGGTTTCACAGGTAATGACTTGTGCTGAGGAGAAAAAAAATAAAATAAATAAATATTTTAAAAAGGAAAGAGCCCGCCACAGCCTGCTCTCAAGCCACAGAGATGAGCAATCACCACACATATTTCCTGGAAGTCTTTGGTGCAGTGAGATTAAATCTTATCACAGACCCACCAGCCTGGAGTAGTTCGTGCTTCTTTAGCCATTCACCTGAGACAGGTGTCTTTGGAAATATTAGCAAGGAAGAAACAGCTGAAGGCTTTGATTTACAGCCCGAGGTCTGCAGCCAGAGCTCTCATTTTCCGGTTAATTACAGACTCTCAAGATGCTGGTAGATAAACTTGAAAAGGATGTGTTGGCTTGCCTCACCTTGTTTTCACAATAAGCCTCTTTTAATTAACAGCGATTAGAAAGCAACTGAGGAAGCACTACCAGCTCCATGAATAACTTCAGAAATCTTTCCAAGCAAGAAATAAAAAAGAAATTATTAAAAGAAAAAAAAGCTGCAGAGGGGGTAGCTGTGGAGTGCAGAGTATTTTAAATGGGAAATAAAACCAGGATTTACTACACTGATTACTCATCAGGAGACCTTCGGTTCATTGATATGTCCTTGAGGTGGCTTAAAAGAACAAATAACTACTGCAGATCGATGCGCTGAGGGCACAAGTGGCTTTTGAAAGCTTTGCTCCCTGTGTTTTCACACAGATTACCTCCCATCCTCCCAGGAAATGGAAAAGAAAGAAGTTGCCTTACTCATGTAGGATTCCGGGATGACTTTCTTGGGCTTGCTGGGTTTGCTGGGCTTGCTCTCGGGAGGGTAGAACCTCACCGGGGTTTGCTCTGCGACCTGAGAAATCTCTACTTCGTTGGTCTCATCTGTCTCAGCGATGGCTGGATCTTCGTAACGGTAATCTTGTGAGAAGAGGGAATTGAAAAAGTAATTACAGCCTGTTCACACTGACGGGGAAGTCAGGCAGGTTCCTACTTTGAGAGAGGCGATTGGGTTGGATGAGGAGCTGCTTTTAAATACTTGGAAACTCAAAAGTGAATGTTAAAGGGCAGATGCAGCCCCAGGAGGGGAGATCTGCTCCTCTCACGCTCCTCTGCACACAAAGAGGCATTTAGAGCATCTTGCATAAAGGTTTGAACAGATCCCCATGAATTAATAAAAAAGAGTGGTGATATTTCTTCTTTTTCCCATACAGTTCTTTCTCTCCGGAGGGAAAAACAAATTTTCTGAAGGTCATGCAAAAAGAGGGCCCTAGTGTTTGGGAAGGTGGGTGAAATCTTCTCTCCTCCCACCTGGGTTTGCTTCTCCAAACCACCCCATGGAGCAAGGTTTCAGCCAATCCTCCAGCAAAGCACAGGTCCTGCTACATCAAGTTTATCCCTCGCTTCACCCTGCGATGGAGAACAAGCTGCCTGCTGTTGCAGCTGGGCAGAGGGATTTTGGCAGAGGGTGCCAGCAAAATTCATTCCACTTGTCTGGTTCTACCTGCAACCCTGTGCCTCTCTCATCCTTGGCAATGAGGAGAGGAACAGTGCAAACACAGGGATGACAGATGGTGGCTCCAAGAGGGCTTTCTACCACGGGGGCATCCCCTCTCCTCTCCCTGCTGCAGCCCACCTGCACCCTGGGGACCTCCCCTGGACCCACAACCCCCAGGGCTAAAGATGAGAAATGTGACGTCGCAGCAAAACAAGCCTTGGCTTTGGGCTGAGTCTCCAGCAAAACACACAGGAGGAAAAAAATGCCTTCAATGTGTGACCCCAGAAAAACCTGCGTACTGGGGGCAGGGGGGGGACAGCACGGCTTCACTGGGGCTCTTCAGCGTTAATAATATTTTTCACTCTATTGCCCTCTGTTCCGGGAAAACTCTGCAGGTCAGGAAGAACCATCCACCATCCCCATCTCTCCTCCAAGAGACACGAATCGCTCTATTCATCCAGCATCCGCGAAAACCAAGGTGGGGAGAGAGGGAAACGCTGCGTCCCCGGGCCCCGAAGGAACGGGGCGGGCAGCCAAGCTCTGCCCACCCACATCGCCTCTGGTGAGCACCGGAGAACATTCCCTTCCCAAACAAACCCCGCAAGGAAGCGATGGCTCCTGCCCACAGCCTGCCAAGCCCTCGACATCCCGCTCGGAGCTCCCGAGCCAAACCCGTGTCAGCTCAGAGCGGCTTCCCCCCCATCCCAGTGCTCGCTCTCCTTTCCACCGGGGAAAACACGCCCCATCCCAGCTCCAGATTTTAAACCTTTCAGAGTTTTCTGGTGTCAGCAACAGCCAGCGATTTACCACGTGCCGTGGCGCCAAAATATTAAGGGCGGCTAATTAAAAGGCACATAGAGCTGCGGCTGCTTCTAATTAAAAGTTTCCAGAAAAGTTTGCTCCAGCCTTTTCCTACCACCACCACCACCTGGGAGGGTTCTCCAAGCCCCCCCTTTCCCCCCCCCCCCCCGTACCTTTGTAGCAGAGGTTGTTCTGGCAGCCTCCTCCATAGCTCGGTGGGCACTCGGAGCAGGGGCGGCCAGTCTTGTATGGGGCTTCTCCAATCCAGTTGCCCCTGGAAGCACAGGAGCAACATGTACCCATCAGGTACCCAAATACCCATCCAAGCCCCCAAGCCCGCCTGGCACTAAAGGGAGTGTGGAAAATGGGCGTTTCTGCTATTCCCATCCTTGCACAGGGGGCTGTAAATAGGGAAAAGATGACTTGTCCCCGCTTTTTCCACCCCTTTGCGGCCTGTCATCCTCCAGCAATCGCTCAACTGCCTGCCTGCTGCCTCCATCTGCCCAAATCCCCTTCATCTCTCTTGTTCATGAGAGCCACAAGCCTCCCTGACATTTTCTGCAGCACCCCCAGGCAGCTGTGTGGGTCAGGCTGGAGTGTAGCTCCTACTGCTCCGTTTTCCCTCTGGAACCATTTCCAAACAGAAAAAAATTGCCAGAAATACATGGACCCTGACGCCAGATCATCTGGGAACCACAGCGGCCGCTTCAGACTCACCACACCTGGCCATCCCCAAGGCCCCTGTTTTGCAGAAACATCATCCTGGCCCAGAGCAGGACGCAAAGACTAAACAACAGCCCAGGAAAGCCTTGTAAGGAAAATGTTCCTCCTCGTTTCACCAACAAAATGACATTTTAGGGGTTTAGTTAAATAAATTGTCTGTAATATCGCTTTTACATTAAACTCCAATATAAATACTGCGATCTTATGTAAACAGAAGTAAATCAAAGGATTACTGCATTTTCCTCAAGAAACTACCCAGAAATAGAACCCCATTCTAGCACTGTGTCCTGCAAACTCTAGGGGCTGAGAAGGTTGAAGGAGCCAGAGTTCAGCCCTTGGGTTATTGCTCTTTCAGCTGTCTCCACCTATAAGGGTAGATGAGGACAATGCGCACCGATGCCAGAGAGAAAAGATTAAGCAGAAACTGCAGAAATAGAGTATTTTTCCATCGAGCAGCCCTGAATGGATGACGTGCAACCAGCCCAGCCTGCTGCGGGATCTCCACGGGAGATGGTGTGATCCCACACGAGGAGCAGGTTCTTAAATCCCACCAAATCACAAGCATAACGTGCTCATCAGCTCATCAGTTAATGTGGGGAGAGGGGTTTTGACAACCCCCCCATAGGGCTCTGCCTGGATCATGCCATGAGCTGCCAGCTCTGTGCTCACATCTTGCTTCTCTGCACCATTCAGCCTTACATCCTCCAGAAATCAGATGCTCTCCAAGCCACTTCATTTGAATATAGTGATTCCCCCGTTTCATTTTGCTGCTAAGATTTAAATTGCCAAGGACTTGGAGTGGGAATATTTCTCCTTTAGCTGTTAAAGCAGAAAATATGAATTGCCATTGCCAGGGAGGAAATTCTCCTGGATGCAGTAGTCAAGAAATGTGATTTTCATTTTCAAACTTAATCAAACCAGCAAGTCAGCAAGTTAACTGCATCAGTCAACATCTAGGTATTTCACCTTTTTTTTTTTTTTTTTTTTTTTTAAATCCACGGGTCTGGGATTTATCTCCTCGCAGCTTGTCATGGTGGGCCCCAGCTCCCACCAGCAATGGCTGCAGGGCTGGCTTTGCATGAAGCAGGGGTTGTGTTTAAACCAGCAGGATTTTGCAGGAGGAAGCGGTGGAAATGTGTCAGGATCCGGGCAGGCTCCCTAGCTGGGTACAGAGGCTGCTGCTGGAGCTGTGTTAATCACCACCCCATCCCTTCCCACCCTCCGAGCAGAGGCAGTGAGCAAGCCTCCCTCGGCAGCCCACGCCAGCTCCGTGTCCTGGCCATCTCCTGCTCCTCCTTCCCATGGCAGGAACATCAAAAGCTCCAGCCTGGCCCCGGCCCCTCATTCAGTTTTCCAGGCAGAGCCTTGAACCAGCCCCGTGCTGCCGTCTAAAGAGAGAATTTAAAGCCACAACCACCGGTCTAGACCGCCTGAAATCTTTTCCCCAGATCCCAGGCTAGTCCAGCAACACGCCAGTTTTCGGGAAGCTGGCGGGAGCCCGGTTCATCTGCCTTACTTTGGGGAGTAGTTGCAGACCAGGTAGACGGCGTTCTCCCAGATCTCTCCCCAGACATTCATCTGCTTGCAGACGTTCACGGCACAGCCGATCTTGTTCGTCGTGGCCCAGACTATCTGCAAATGCAAGGCAGGAGATGGCAATAAGCAAAGCCTCATGGGCAACCTGTCGCAGTGACAAGGGGGACACGGATGGCAGGGGGGATGCAGAAGGTACGAAAGCCCTTCGCCTCCTTTACCTGGGTGTAGTGCGTGCACATGGAGCCAGTGCATCTCTCCGGGCACCACGGGTTGCACTCGTGAGGATACGGGTACGTGTAGTCTTTAACTTCATCATACCAAGACTGGACATGGAAAGCTGGAGAGCGATACCTGAAGGAGCAGAGACAGTTCAAATCACAAGGTCCTGCTAGAAGTTTCCAAACGATTGCCTGTAGCCGTATTGCAAGATCAGATTTTTTAATATAAGTTTTGTTAACTTTTATGCCTAAAGCAAGTTCCGTGCGCTGAGAAGGAGTTGCTTGAAGAACCCAGTGATATGGTCTAGTAATCAGGAGAAAAAAAAAATCTCATTCAAAATGTTAAAAGATTATTTTTTCCCTAAGATTCACAGCCCGGTCTGACTTTTTGTATTATTTATAGGTTTGACACGCTCTTCAAGTGCCGCTGACCTGAAATGTCCTCCTGACTTTTCCACACAGCTACAAAAACTTCTAGTTTGGCGGAAAGTTGTATTTTTAAAGTAAACAGAAGTTAGGGTTTGCCAAACATCTGAAACCGAAAGCCATCGTGTACCTATTTTACCACCAGGCAACGTGCTAAATCTGGAAGTCCCCAAGCAGTTCATACTGTAAGACCTTTGAAAGTGAGTGGGCTTTGGCACGCTCACGTCAGCAGCAAGAGCTGGTGCAGAACAGTTGGTGCCCTACACATGTACCCCACTTTTTATTGCAGCAATTTCCCTCTGCATCAAGGCCCCCCCTTCCCCCGGTACACGGTGACGAAACGGAGCAACCTGCAAGCTCCGTATCGAAGCAGAGCAGTGCTTCAAACCCACCACTTTTCATTGCTTTCAACAGCTCACATAAAGCAAGCGGCCAGAAATGCAAATGATATCATTACCAACTGCAGCTTGTTCTTTCAGCCAGTTCTTAAAAAAAAAAATAAAATCATTTGTTAGAGGCATTTTAAAAACATTCATCTCATGATGTCATTAAGCGAATACTTTCCGAATCCTATTTTAGAGGAGAGGAAATTGAGGCAATCAAGTTATAGCCTGAACCTGAAAAAACTGAGATAAATCTGATTTCTTTTTCCTCTCGGTGACTGCAAAGGGAGCAAGATTGGATCTACCTCCATCAGTAACCTATGGCCATCTTGAACGCTTGTAGGAGAGCCAAGAGCAGCCCAATCTTTTGACTTTGTTTCCAATGGATTAACCACTCTACTTTCCAATCATTATTTAATTCTGCCAACAAAAACGGGGCAGATTTTTATATCAGGCCAGTTTCACACCAGAAAATTTCCATTGCTTTCAACCAAGTTCTACCTAATTTACAGCAAGCCTAACTGCATTTCCACCCATTAGGACTCCTGAGCACATACAAAATAGTTGCAGTACAGGGTAGACTTAACCTATGACAGGCTTAATAATAGAGTCTTAATAACAAACAAATTTCACTGTGAGATTGAGAGGCAAATCCACTTGGAAGCCTTAACATCAGCTTCCCTAGCTGGATTAACAACTCTAGGTTGAAAACCTTCCCCAGGAAAATTGCAAAAAAAAAAAAAATAATCTGCAAAGTGGTTTCAGTGAAGAGAAATTTGGAACTGGATAAATATTTATGGGAAATGCAGCAAGAGATAATTAAGTTCTGAACTAGCAGCTGAGTCCAGACATTGTTCCTGAGAAACCTCAGCTTTCAGCTGGTTCTCAGCATGGTGCTATAAACCCCCCCAAACCAGCAGATTTAGGAGCAAGGGTTGTGGCTTCTGTAGCTGTTCTCCTTAAGGGGTAGGAGTGACCCTGAGCAAGTTACAGCTGCATTATCCAGAGACACAGATAAATGGAGTAACTCACATCAATATTGGTTTCCTGGGAACAGTCAGCTGAAGGTGACTGCAGATGTTATCACCATATCAATTTCACCAAAGCAATTGCAATTAATGATCCTCAGCTTTTCTCCTGTCTCCCCAGTGCTCTACTAAGCATCAACAAGTCAACTGACTCTAAAGGAGGGCCCATAAATTGCTCTATTGCAATGAGCCTGTAGCACCCCAGCTCTTACCTGCCCCAGTGAACCGCCAAGTTCTGTCCAATTGACCTGATGAGAGCACTCGGCCCATGGTCCCAGATGCACTTCTGAGCCCAAGCATGGGCTGATCTTTCCAGCTCATCATCCCAGGTCTTCAGGGCATGGAGAGAGAAAAGAACAGGTAAATTAATAATCTCAAGCTTATTGGATCAAGAGATTCAACCCATGGTAGTTTGTGGAAAAAGACTAAATTACAGCTCACCCCCTGGTGTCTGGCCTGTCCTTGTGAAGCCAGCACATTTTAATGATGTGCCCTGACTAAAAACAAGTTTCTCAAGATGTCCCCTTGCCATGGAAATGCAGGGTACTGAAGGGTTTATTATTTTTCCTTTTGCATGGATCTACAGAAAGCACACCTGGGAAGACCTCAAGAACCCATCCACACCTATTTCTGAGATCTGCGAGACTTCTAACATGCAGTCAGTGCTCTGATGTAGCTGCAGCATGTTTTTCCATCCATTTTCCTCAATATCAGGACATTTCCTGGCTTTCCCATCCATTCCTGGATTCCATGTGCTCCCTTTGCTTCCATCACAGCAGGAGATTCTCAGCCCAACTTCTTGAGCAAGGAGTATGGGTCTGAGTCTCCCTTTCCCACCTCCCCTTCCCCTTCCAGAATAACTGCCGAGTCCACCGATGGATCCAGTCAAACTTGACCAGGGTGGCAAAGCACCAGAGCTGTCAGACTAATATCACTCTCACTGAAACAGCCACCAGGTTAGAAGTGACAAATCCCATTTATGTTCCTGCTGAGGGAAGGACATTGGTGTGAGATCAGTCCTCATTGAATGTCATCCAGCTGTAAGGCAAACAAGAGCTCAAACATGATACAAATGCAAATAGGGAAGCAGTCCTCATTGGCTACACTGCCCAGGAGTGTATTTGTTTTAAAGGCCAGACTCACTGGACCCAGTAGACAGTGCTCTGAATTCATTCTGTAATTCCTGACAGCTGGTCTATTCAGAACAGTTCTTAGAGGATAATTCATTGGGATTAAAACATTACCACACATTCCTACAAATAAAACCAAAGGGAAGGGAGGTCTTGTAAAGTGTCTCCGGCCCATTCATGTGCCAGTGTAAGATTATGTCCTCTTTGGACATAGACTGTCACAAACAGCTGGTCCAAGTCCTGTCTTCTCCAGAAGAAAAGCAGCTCCTGATCTCAAACATATCTAAGGACCCATCAGAGACCATTTGGAGGATTGGAGGGCATTCAGGCTCTCAAACATATTTAAAAAAAATATCAAATGCTCATTCTGAGTAAGTATCTGAACACAGTCTCAGGCAGTAATAACTGGGATGGGGAGGGACCACATATCCCTGGCTAAGACAACAGGAAAATGTCGTGTCTCTTGGAACTTGGTGTGTCTACTCTATCTTTGTAAGGCAAACATGAGCTCATCTAACTGAGCTAACAGCCCAGACCTCCGAGAACAGCTTATCATTAAGCATGCTCAGCAACCCAAATTCCAACAAAATCCCAGAGCTGCTCTGAGCTCATTAGCTTGGCTTTGAACTGACCAGTGGCCAAGAAAATTCATGTCAGTCTGCAAAACCCCATGCGGACACAACTCTGACAGAGGGAATAAAACCATTTTCCGTTTCAGCTCTCCAGCTCCTTGAAGGTGTATGGGATCTGACCCACCACGCACATGTTTCCAAACCTCTGTTCAAGCAGACTATTGCAATTGTGCCCAGACACACAGCTTTTTGTGGTCTCCCACTTTCTGCACCAGGCAATGACCAGCCACAATCTGTCTTCCCATCCAAGACACAAGCCACAGAATCTCTCCCAAGATGTTAAGTGCTGCTGGTACTTCAGACTTTCTAGCAGAGCATTATTCCCTGCAGCCTCAAAGGCAGAGATGTTCCAGATCTCCTAATTTAATGCAGAGACACTATGAGCAATAGGCCATTAAATGAAAATTGATGTGAACATATGCATTACATCTTCCTTTGATGCCTACGGATAAAATAAATGAACTTGGACAAAAGATATTCAACAAGCAATTGGGAATGAGCTACATCTTTGCATTGCTTTGTGCTTGATGAGTAGAGAAGCTCATTTCTGTGGGCATCAGATTACAAAGCCATCCCATTTAAATTAGAGTAGTCATTTGCCTCTTGCTTCTCAGACGTGAATGCGGTCAGGAGGCTGGAATTATTTCAGAGCAATAAACATATAAAAAAAAATAGATTTCAGACTTTCCCAGCTACGCTTCAAGAATTCTTTATGCCAATATTCAAAGCAGTATCTATGAAGACTACTGAAGCCAGAGGGGCAGTGTACGTCTATGCTCAGTTTCCTTCTCAAGCAGACATTGAGAATCCTTTGGGCATGTGCAATTCCAAGTGGTTTAGCACATGGACTCTCTTTTTTTTACTCCTACAAATTTGTAGGTTTACATTCAATAAGAATATACCCCACAAAAAGTCCATGTACGTAGCCAAACTAGTTTCTGAACCTAAGCCCAGACACCCAAGTTGTAGAGCCCGGGTTACTCCCTCATTATTATCCCCAGCTTGGACTTTTTGCAATACTGACAAGGCACTTTTAAAAACGGTACGAGAGTTCAGGGCTGCCGCGTTCTTGCAGAAGCCTGGATATACTTTGCTAACCCAGAACACAGCAATCCCAGCCCATTCTGACAAGCAAAGTCACCACCCTACACTTGAGCAGAAGGACAGATACCTTACACATGAAAAAAACCTATTTCCCTTCCAGCAATCTGTACTGAGAACAATTTTGTTTTATCCAGCTGTCTTTGAGGCCTCCGCAAGAGGAAAGCTTTCTGCCTTTCATCACTGCTGAAAGCCATCTGACTAAGCCATCTTAAAGGTCAAGATGTCTTAGGAACTATTATGTCCTTTTTACTCTGGCTTCATTTACGAGGAGTTTGTTTTGGTCTTGGCACCTATCCACAGCTCTGACTGCTGTTATAAATTCCAAACACACAACGAAAGTGTTGATCAAAGCTGTTATAGGGTTAAGACAATTCTGCATTTGACCAGTTTCTTCAGGGAAATATACCCTGCTTGTTCATTTTCCTATTAACACTGAATACCTGTGCTAGCTTTGAATTAATTATACAAACCCAGAATCAGAACTGTTTCTTTCTTCATTTCTTGACTCCACTTTACTTTTATCCCATATGACTATCATTCTTTTAATCTCTGGATAAATCATGGGACTCACTGTGTTATGACTTTCTTATTAACAACCTCCACCGATTAAAGTTCATCCTGTAGTAGATTAATATGTCCCTTGCCTGGAACACAGTAGCTCCCCTTCCCACTTTAGATCACTTAAATACATCAGACATGGAGCTTGGAGAAAAGACTTTTACAAGGCAGCTTTTGGAGTTGGATGGGCAAGAAGAAGTTCTACCTACTTATCTACCAATTAGCACCACACGTCGCTTGTGATGCTCCAAAGGAAAAGAGAAAAGTTTATCTACAGTACTAAAGACAGACTATCCTCTTAAATGAGGCCAAATGAGAAATGTCCTATGCAGAACAAAGGATTAAAGTGAAATTCACATTCAGCATATACACAGCATTTCCAAGTAATATTGGGTAAACATGAATACATGAAAGACTGATTATAGCCTTTCCAAGTAGCACCATCTTATACTCAGCTTCTTTCTTCACAGCATATAAGGCCCTTTCATTTACCCTCAATCGCCCATAAAAACCACTAGAAAAGCACACTGAGCAAAGGCAAACATAAAAGTGTAACCACGCTGCAAGCGCAAACAGCCGTCGGCCAGTGGACAGTCCGCAACGGCCACCCTCTCAGATCCCCAAAGCCAACCAAAACACGTTTGGCTTTCTCATGCTTTGTGTTTACTTTCTGGAAATTAATCGAGTCACCTCTCCTCTGGCAGTACCTTGCCTGCAGGAGAACGTGGGAGCCTGCTGAGAACGAGAGGTACAAAGCACCGGTTCTTAGAAAGGCACAAAAAGTGGACAAAAGTGGGATGAAAGACAAGCGGTGTGAATGCTCATGGGGGACCAGCTGATGGACTGTTGTCCTGCCTTACTGTCCTCAGCTCTCCCTTCTCTTTTGCTTTTCCCCAGAGTCACAAAAGGCAGGATTTTCCATTTGCAGCACTCAGCTGGCAAACAATTTTATATTGCTCTTGGTGTACTATTTCTTTTACCCTTTTAAACAAGGTCTTAAGAATCATTAATGGATTAATCTGTCAGCAGGAGCACACAGTCAAAGTCAGGCTAGTTTTGGTCATAACTATATTTGCATATTGGGAAAAAAGCACCAAAAAAAAAAAAATTATTTACCCACATCATTTTCTGGGCCAGCAATATTTTGGTGGCATGTCAAAAATAGCTCAAAGTAGGTTCTCTGGCATCAGGTGAAGAAAAACTATTCATCTGAATTGTTGATGGTAAAGGCATATTTAATACTCATGCTTTTATGTTCTCCCTCTGAAGTGGGAGAATACATTGACCAAACTTTTATTTTGGTTTCCTGAATTATGAAAAGCCAATAGCACTGACCCATCCCTCCATGAACTCCCAGAATTTTTGCAGCTAATTCCAGAGGTTGAATTTCTTTGTAACATTCCTCAAGCCTTGTTTCTCGAAGGTGCCGAGCAGATTCTCAGCAGCATCGGGGATGCTTGTTGCACATCATTGATAATTTCTGGTGATCAGTCTATGACAAAAAAGGGTAGAAGCTACTCCACTGCTGGGCGGTAGCTGATGGTGACCCAAAGACCATCAGAGGTTTCTCTGAGCTGGCTGTGCCATTCCAAAATACGAGTCACAACGGTCTGAAAGTTTTCACAGGGAGAATGTGGGTTAAACACTAGGGAAAATTTGATGCTTTTATGACATTAAGGTAATGGAAGAACCTGCTGAGGCAGGCAGTGGAATTGCCATCACTGGAGATGCATCCAGGGCTGGGCCAGACACTAGTTTATGAATAATGGAACCAGTTCTGAAACTATGCAGCGGATGGACTCAATGACCCATTAGTGGTCCTTTCCAACCAAAACAGTCCAATGATCTAAAGTATAATTCGCTCTGGAATGAAACTGCTCCAGGAAACCTCTTGAGAAAAACTTAGAGGAAATTTGCTACACCTCCTGCACTCTAAGGAAAATTGAAATAAAAGTTGAGTTTTTTTAAAAAAAAAGTAATAACAAAGTTAAGTATCAAGAGGTAGACTCACCATGTATTCCATATTAGAGGCCACCGGGTACACTTGACCTCTCAATTTATTGTGGAGCATCAATATCTCTTGTCTGTCTGAGAATAAGATGGCTCTCTTGGATCTGGAGTGAGTGTCCCCATCCTGATATTTACTCAAAATGCTCTCCAGGTGACTCGAGTTGGGCAAGACAAAGCTTTCGGCTGCCTTTGTCAGGAGCAGTACACATCCAAGAGGAAGGATCCAAGGCAGAGTGGGATTCATGCCTCCTCCTCTACAGCCAGCAGAATCAGAGATGAAGATGACAGTAGATTCTCTTGCAGAGACTGCTGTGGCTCAGCGTGGTTCTGGATTTTGGGGAGAAACAGGCAGTCAGAGGAATGTCAAAGAAGCTCTCAGTGCATACGTTGCACACAACCCAACGATGAAGCCACACAACCCAACGATGAAGCCACACAACCCAGATTTTTGCTTGGAAAAGAGCAGTTCTTACAGTCTATGTAAATTATCATTCACCCTAATGACAGGAAGAGCTGAACACCACCATAAGTGATGGGAACTCAGTGTATTACACTGGGGCCATCTCCTGACCTAGTCCTGGGAGCGAGCATTAGCCAGGCAGCACCCAGGAATGGCAGCAGACACCTTCTCCACCAAGCCTGCCAGGGGTGCAGGTGTCACCCAGCCATGCTCAGTGCAGCTCTGAATAATCCCTCCAGAGGCAGGGAGCCATTCGAAGGTAATCACCCAAAGAGCAGCTGTTGGAGTGGAGAATGAACGGATATGAATAAAAGGGAAAGTAAAATTCCCAGCAAGCCGGATCGCAGAGGTCAGGCACCAGCAGGAGCTGTTTCGGAGGCCCCGCTCTGCCGACAGACTCCAGCAGAGCAGCTGCCAGACTCCGTGAGAGTGGCTGCTTGTGTGAAATGTCACCGAAACGTCGAGCAACCAAAATCCCCGCTGGCCAATGACGCACCGGGGTGTTCTCGCTGACGCATGGCTCGGCGGCCAGCGGGAAGGCGGCCAGCAACAGGAGTTATGGCAGATTGGGAGAGGAGCCGGAGCACCCGTCCTCCCCCCGCCAGAAGATTTGGTGTTCGGTAGCTGTCAGCACCAAGGGCTCGGGGAGATGGTCTCAATTTGGTTATTCCCAGGTTCAAACGGCTTTATTTAATCCCCATCCCCTCCCTCGCTCCATGGTGCTCACCCTCCACCTGCCATTTCCAAACTCTTCCTCCCTTCCTCTCCCTCTGTTCTCAGCTTCTCCAAGTAACTGGTTTTATTTAGATCATGAGCTGCTGAGGGAAGGAAATATGTGCTGCTGTAGGGCTCTGCAGCACCGAGTGCTCTTTAGATGGGATCTAAGAGCCACCAGAGCAGAGTCAATCCATCGGGGGAATAAGCATCCGTAGAGTTGGTGCAAGCTCCTCAACTCTGTCTTTAGGACTAAATTTTGGTATTAAGTTTCCCCATCCCTGACTTCAACACTAGGTGAGGATCTGGTTTTGACAGCACTGAAAGCATTCCTACACAGCGTCAGGAAATAAACCCCAGATTAGCATGAATTATTTGAGAAGTTTCAGCCCAGCGACGCAGCATTTGGACACACCGAGACAGGACAAGATGGAACCATCCAAGGCAGGGAAACGCCTTCCAACTCCCAGCTGGAAAAGCTACGCTTGAGCACAAAGTCCCCCCCAAACCCCTGCTCCCCAGACCCACACAAGAGCAAGCCTTAGGTGCTTTGCACAGGTGGAGACACAAAAAAACCTCCAAGGCCATTGAGAACCCCTGAAAACTCGTGGTCTGTCTGCACAAAAATCAGTAAAGTCCCCGCTTGAGGTTTTTAACTTGTGCTGTATTAAGGCAGATGAAAACCAGCTGCCCTCAGTCTCTCTCCAGGAGGAGCATTAAAGCCTCTGCCTCACTGGAAGGAACAATGTGGGAATGCAATTTGCTCAGTTTAGGTAACGGCTCCTCATTCTATTCCCTGCTCTGCAGAGCAAGTCGAGCACACATGCCTTGTCCCCACCTCCAGGCACACCTGAAAGACAGGACGTTTGGTGGCATGGGGACAAATATTGCTTTAACCTCATCCTCTTCTCAGCCCTGTTTGTTGGCATTTTCTTCTCCCCCCCCCACCTAAGCAGGAGCCCAACTTTCTAACCCAGCTCCGGAGAGGTAGGGGAGGCAGAAAAGAGCTGTTGCTTTTGTAGACTGTCTGACCCAAATTCAGGGAAACAATTCCTACTTTGAGGCACTTCCCTAAGAGTTTAAAAATAGATGCTCTGCCACCGCCATTTACAATGTGCCCATTTAGCACAAGCCATTTTAACTGCAGCCTGCCCTGTAGGTAGAGCGGGCAGGAACAGACAGCTAATATACACTGCAGTGGTACCCCCTCATTTGGCCAGGTGCCCTTTGCTAAATAGAAGCCCATATCCACCACCCATTTAAGGCAAACACTGAACTTACAGAAAGGGCAGCTTGGAAAAAAAAAACCTTTTTAAAAAAAAAAAAAATCAGCTGTAACATGTGAAAGCCCAGAGGAGCTGCCCCACTCACGGCTCCGCCACGAAGCCAACACGTCTGGTTTCATGCCCCGGCCAAAACCTTGCAACAGATGGTACATTATTTCTCAGGATGTTCTTCCCTGCATCCCATTTGCGAGCACCTCTCTAAAATTAGGTCACTTCGGCACTGCCTTCTTCTCCTCTCGGGGTGTGCAGGTCCCTTCCTCTGCTTTGGCTCGAGGCGGGGAGCGCTGAGCATCCAAAGGGAGACGGGGAGCAAAGAGCTCCCTGGCCAGATTAATTGAAAGCAGCAGAAAGATGCTCACGTTTCAGAAGACTCTCATTGATTTCAGATGTCCAGCTGTTTGCCTCTCAATATCCATCCTCATGCCCAGGTGCAACGAAACACTGGGATGGTTGTTAGATCTCAGCCAGCCCAAGTGCCCAGGAACCCTTTACTGGGGAGGATTGAAATCATACTGCCTTTGGGTTAGGATTTGACATTATTCGGAGAAAATTATCAGCTGACAGTCAGCTGAGGAAGTCTCTGCTGTTGTTTTCAAGGGTTCAGGAGGAGCATTAGCACAGCCTCCCTTTAAACACATCGTGCCCTTGATACTGGTGCCAGGTAAACATCTGGGAGCCATCAGAAACGAGTGAGTCAGCAGAAACCGACTCCTTCATATGCTGTAAAGCCTGTCCAAACTTGGGACAAAGGGGAGGCTTTCTTCTGGGGTCTAAAGGAAGTTAAAAAGCAGCACTGGACTTCAGAAAAAGATTATTTTTAGAAAGCTATTTCCCCAGTGACTGGACGGTGCCTGGGTTTCACAGAAAGCAGAAGAGCTGGTAGCATCTGGAGCCTGGCATGTGGTGCCACCCCCTAAAGCCCCGTGCAGGCTGACTTCTGTGCCCCACTACGTCCTCACTTAACCTTATTCCTTCCAGCTATTGATTGATACCCAACCGCCTCCCTGCTAAAGTGCAGGAGTGGGTCTCTCCTCCTTGATTACGGATGACATTTGCAGCTAAAACATCCCAGGACCCGTGGAGTCATACAAGGAACAAGCTGACAAGGCAGGAAAAACGCAAGAGTTACCAGGGGATACCAGACAAGCATCCAAAAGAGCGAAGAAGAAGGGAGTTTATAGCCTTGGATCACTTTTTAAGCTGAGTTAGCCTGGGATCAGCTTTTAACCTGTGCCAAGAAATCCAGTGATAAAGCCACAACATACTTAATGCCTGAAACACCGGGTCATCTATTGAACCGAGATGAGCACAGGTCAAGCTTTGGGGGATTGCACTGGCTTCAAAACAAAAGTGGGATGACAAGTTCCTTGACACAGGGTGTAACTTTGCACAGAAGACAATATGCATTCAGCATCTTCAGGGCCGCAGGCCAAAACATCTGGATCTCCCATTGCCATCCATTCCCACAGCACTGAAGTGGGTGAGTTTCTATGCAAAACCACACGGAAAACCCACTGGTAACAGACACAACATGTGGCGACGCCGTGAAATTCCTTTTAGATGGAGCTTTAGAGCAGAGTTGCACAAACACAGAGCAGACTAGATGTGCCTGTGGGTAGGCAGCTATTAGAGACTGCTACAGCATCCCTTGGATAATTTCTATTTGTGTAGAAATGCACTCCAGTACTTGCAAACTCCTCCCCTTCATTCAAGATTAATGTTTATTAGCCTTGCATTAACCTCTGCAAAGCACACATAAGGGACGCTCAGACAGCATTGTGCTGTTTTCTACCGTGCAGGCAACTTGTTGGAGAAGTTACTAAAATTGTGCTTACTTAAATAGAGACACTTCTTGGACGCATCACCAAGCCCCCCCCTTTCCCCCCCCCAAACCATATTTCAGAGGCAGGGATAAAGTTTACACTTACCTCGCTGGGTACTTCCAAGTCCCCAGAAATTGTAGCTCCTCCAAGCCTGCTTGTGGAAAATAAATTATATACCTGAAATATTTAAACTAGGAGGAGGGGAGGGGGGGGAAAAAAAGAAAAAAAAAAAGAGGATGAAATAAGCCTTCGGAGGTGCGAGGAATGCAAGGTCTCAGCTCAGCAGCTCGTACCAACTGCAGTCTCACAGAGCTCCCCAGTGGTATTTATGCTCTCCAGGCAAAGAGGACAAGCCTGGATCATCCTGTTTGGCAACAGGCCTGGAGTAATAATAAAAAGAGGGGGGAGGAAAAAAAAAAGGGGAAAAAAAAAAAATAACCCACAGAAAGGAGGCAGGATCAAGGAGCAGGGGGGTTGTCGCTTGGGATCTCAGCAGTTTGAAGCTAGTCATTGGGGCTCAGCAAATCCGGGCCATCCCCCGAAAGGCTGTAACACAGCCCCCCCCAGGGAGGGGGAGAGGAGGAGGAGGAGGGAAGCGCATGATGCTATAAAAGGGTTTGCTGTGCTCTCCCCTGCAGTCAGCTCTCAGCAGGGCTCGCAGTCCCCAGGGGCACCCGAGAGTCCCCCCCCTCCACCAAGGGGGGACTGTGATGCCTCGATGAGGGGCTCTGGTGATGAGGGAGGGGGCATTCAAGAAAGATGGTGGATTTTTCCCTGTGAAGGACTCAAGCCAGCAGCTTCCTTTTGGCTGCCAGGTCCACCGTTTCCCGCTCCCCACGGGAAAATCCCGCTGCTCCAGGTTTGGGAACAGCTTTGCTGGACCCCACAGCAAAGCGGGATCCCCATGGGGGACAGTGGGGCTCCCCATGGCAACCCCTCCTCTTTTTTTTTTTTTTTTCCTTTTCCTCCCAGATCTGGGTGTTTGCTGGGAGATTTCTCACCCTCTGCGGTTCGTTCCCAAAGCTCTCCCTCCCAGCGCTGCCATTCCCCACGCACACCCACGGTTCAGTCCCGCTGCTCCGGCGCCGCAGCAGGAGCTACAGAGAGTTAGGAAAATAAAAAGTTGGTGAGGCAGCACCTCGGTGAGGCTCACCTCTTCCACTGCCGGGCTGATGCCCATAAAGTCCCAGCTTTCACATCAAGCTCCACGCCTGCGTTTGCAGTTCTACGGGCGCTGCTGAAACACGGTTTCAATCACCGTGAAAGGAAACGATTGAGCAAAAGACATGCTGGAAGTTCCCTTTTATTTTTTAAGTAAACAAACAGGAAAAGAAAATAAACCAAACCAGTATTGTGAGTCACAAGATGAGGATATGACAGCCCCTCTGCCCCACAGAGGGATGCTGAGGTGCCAAGTGCCCTGAGCAAGCTGGTCCAGGCATCCCCACCTCTGGGGAATCCCATGGGGGTCCCCCACCTGGCAGCTCCACGGGGTCGGCACATCTGCTGGCACATACCTGGAGGCACCCAGCCCCAGCGGGGGATGCCCCCCTGTGGACAGGGCACCCAGGGGAGCACCCACCCCCTGGGCTTTGGCGTAAGCGAGCAAAGCAGCTATGACTTTTCCAAATCCATCGTCTAGTCTTCTCATCAAAGTTCTTGGGAAAAAAGTCCTTCCATTCTTCTAAACACAGTCAATGTTTATTTTTCTGAGTAAAACACCAATCAAATGCATGTGCTGTTTACAAGAAGGAAGCTTACAAGACACTCTGCCGCTGAGAGGCTGGTTTAAACCCAGCAGTGCTCAAAAGGCAGAATGACATTTATCAAACTTGTTCAACAGCGTGTGAGCAAAGCAGCAAATATTGGCAAACAGAGCAACTCCACTGAGCAAAGAAAACCAACCCCTCTGAAGTCAGGACCAAGATTTATCTGCTGATTTCATCTCTTACACTGTTTTCCTGTGAATTTCTTGAGAAGCAGCAGCTTCCCATCATTTGAGGTGTACCTTCAACTCTGTTTTTGGTCTGCATCTTCTAAACAGAGTCCTAGGAGGGGGTGTGGGGGAGCCAATCCTCACCAGTCAGTCCCAGTCCTGCAGCCTGCTTCGGCCATGACTCCCTTTCTGGCTTCTCTTCCCCACTGGCCACACTCTCCCAGCTGTGTTTACAAAGAGTTTCTATTTACTTCGAAATAAACTGTATGTCAACCAACAACATATGGCCCATCATTTGCACCTGGCACTTCTCCCCTGCTTCAAGCCATTCAGTGCAATTTGGGCAGTTTGCTCCCAAAAAGGCTCAGCTCAGGTGCTGCCACCAAACAGGGGCCATTCAAAGACCACACAGAACTGGGTTGACAAGAGGTTCTTCACTGTTTCACTTTAAAATCACCCTATTCTCCTTCTTTTTTTTTCCCCCCTTGCTCCTCTGATTCACTTGGAATCAGTGTGTTTGCTGTATTTGCGAAAGGCTTATTTCCTCAGCTGAAAGATGCTGCTGCCCCCAGTTTCCTCATTTCCTCGAATAACGAGGGCCAACAGTTGGGGAACCATCGAGCCCCTGCATAGGCTGCCACCCCGAAACCACACAGCTCGACAGCCCTGAGTCATGGCCCTCAGAAGGTGCTCTTCCCTCCAATTACCAGCAAGTTGGATTAACTCATTTTAAATCTCACGTACAAATGATTTCCAGATCTCAGAGAAATCCTGTATTTTGTAATCTCCACAAATATTCTAATGAGAAATTCATCCCTGTAGGATGGTCAGAGCTGACTGACTCCTCCATCAAGCCTGCTGCTTTACAAAGATTTGATTCTTTAAGTGTATTTTTTCAATACACACTAGTATGGTTTCACCATACAAATCATACAGGGTTTGTGCTTAGGGATGAGCACAGCCTGGAATGAGATTTTTTTATGCACCTCGTTTTGTCTCGAGTCAGCAGTTTCAGGTCATACATTTGACCAAAGCCAAAACAATCAGAAGTTACTTTTAATCATTCGTTGTTATTACCCCCTTGATTATACCGTCTCCGTTTCGTATGTGGTAAAAGCCACATAAAGCAGGCTGCATATATAAGTATATATTAGGAGAGAAGGCTTTTAAAGTAATAGCCAATGAATAGGAAGGAACACAGATTTCACTATGCCCTCCTAATTGAACATGCAGACAGCATGTCTTGATTTTCTACTTCAACTAAATTCCCCTTGATTTCCTATTCAAATAGCTGCTCGGCAATAGCAGCACCAAACAGGAGCAGGGGCAGAGTGAAGGGTTCAAAGCCACGGCACAAACTCCTGTTACCCTCTGGTTCTGACTCCTGCTCCAGAGCAGAGGGACAACAAGGGCTGGAATCATGTTCAAGAAGAATGCAGTGGAGTAGACCAGCAGCCCATGAGCTACTCCAGATGAGCAGCAGGCTCTCAGCAGCGTGGCCATGCAGGTCTTTGGGCAACCAGCATCCTCCATTTCACTCTCTGCTTCCATTTCTCCCTCCTGTCTGGGCTTTGTCTCTACTGGAGGATGATGCAGTGGGGTAGAAGTGGCAAAAAAAAAAAAAAAAACCAAACCTGCTGGACCCATCATGTCCCCCTGCAGGGATGGGATGAAGATACTCAGTTTCTTGGACCTACAGCATGATGCTGCCTTGGCTTTATATGGAGGCTGCTCCAGCACGAGGATCCAGAATCACTGGAGGGAAAGCCAGGCATTTGTAAGATTTACTCCCAAATATAACTAATATTTGGAATTGTGAACCCCTACTTATTCTTCCTCACTGCTCTCCTGTTCTGGGGCAGCCTGGACTGCGACCACCTGGGTTCATCTGCAGCTTCTTTTTTCAATTTCTTCAATTGCTGAATTTTGGGGGCCCTCTGAGCACAAGAGAAATGTGAATTAGAAGTTACAAAACCTCCTCACCTTGTTATTGCAGCTCATTGCATTTCCTGGAGATCTGCAGCGAGAGATGGTGAAACTCTTTTTAAAAAAAAAAAATTAAAATAATGTCACCCATAGAGATCTGCAGAGTGAAAGAGTTCAGAAATATTAACCTAACGCTCACTTTTGGAGATTTCACCCCAAAGGGAGAAGGTGAATTGCAATCACAAGCTCTGCAGCTGTGACCTCTGATTATTTGCTAAAACAGATTCTTTCCCAGAGCCTTTGGGCCATTAGAAACAGCCTGGAACAAAACCCAGAGTTGCAGGAATCCCCAAACACCTTGGGAACAGCCACCGCCTCTCAGAGGTGCTCTCTTCAGTCCTGGTCAAAATGGGAGAGATTTAAAATATGTTTATGAAGACAAACCCCTGGGGCAGCGATTTTGGCCCCAGCTTTCAAGCTGTAACACCATGGAAGCGGCGTGGGCCACCACTGCCCTCTGCTGCAGCACAGCCTGGGCCCATCCTGCCACCAGAGTGACATCGTCAGGGGCAGATATGGTGGGAAACGTCACAGTTTCTTAATTAAAAAAAATGCACAACCTCCTTCCACCCTCAAATACCTTGTGCTTTTGATGATCTGCCTCCCCCACCCCATGGAGTCATCTCCCCCTCCCCACCCCTGCCTCACGCCGTACGGTTTTTCCAAACAGCCTTTTGGGCCCGTGCATCCAAAGTTTCAAGTTTTGAAAATTTAATATGTGTGGGTTTTTTTTTTTTTAAATTTTTCTTCAGACCTGGTTTCAGCATCAGTAAACAGATTTACTGTGGGTTGGAGAGGGGGTTGTCTTGGGTGTTGTTTGTTCCTTTCACGTAATCACTCACAGACAAAGCACTAATCAAGAGGCTGCAAAACCCTCGTTTTGCAACAGCGGGAGGAGTTTAATATAGAAAATAAAAATTGTGGTTATGTGCTCACATCAGGCTGTTGCCACATAGGCTTTTTTTTTTTTTTTTGCTTTTCCTTTGAGTAATACACTACAGATTTTAGTAACAAGTGTATTTGTAATATCCTTCGTGAAAAATCCAAAAATCAGTACCAACTGAACAACTTCCATTTCATACTAAGAGACGATTTCAACACTTGCGTTTTAACCCGGTAATTACGCATTGATGTCTCTTTAGACTAATTAGTAACATTTGTAACCTGCTTACTTCAAGTGAAGGGTAGAACTGAATACACAGACTCAGGGTGAGTTGCATTTCTGCAGCAGAAGCTTCTCTCTTACCATCTTCTGACAACTTTTACAAGGTGTCTGTACAGGTCTAGGAACAGGACAGGTGCAGGTTGTGTAGCACAACTCGAGTTGTGATATACATTAGCTTTCTGTATAATGTATATATACATACATACATTAGCTTTCTGTTCTCTTACCCCAGGGGATAACACTCAGAACATGGGAAAAGCCACAAGGGAACACAGAAACAAACGTCTGAACACCAAAAGTCTCCCGAGAGCAAAAAATATCAAATGGGATGTTCTCAGGACCAAGCCTATATAAGGTAAAACCATAGATCAAACTATTAGATGATGAAGCTAAGAAAAGGGAAAAAAGAAGAAGGGGGCAAAAGAAAAAAGAAGAAGGGGGCAAAAGAAAAAAGAAGAAGGGGGCAAAAGAAAAAAGAAGAAGGGGGCAAAAGAAAAAAGAAGAAGGGGGCAAGAAAAAGAAAAGGAAGGGGAGGGCAAAGGGAGGAAAAAGGAAAATGGATTCTGCAGCACAAAAAGTACTTGAGTCAGGGCACAGGGAAAGGATGTGAATAACAACCCATGCAGAACAGTCATTTCAGAATTTGGTTTCTTTCCTTTTGGGAACCCCCAATTCCCTTCAGATTTCAAATTCCACACAGAACCAGTGTCTCGCCACCACCAGCTCCAGGGTAATTCCCACCAGGGGCAGCCCTGCATTGGGAAATCCTGGAAGCTCCAGCCCCCCGGCAGCCCCCTGGCACCCTGCCTCGGTAGCCCCAGCTTCGGGGCACCGTGCCCAGTGAGCAGCCGGGAGCCGAGGTTTTGCCAGCGACTGGCCAAAATCAAAGCAAGCTTTGGACAAAAAATTTAAATAAATAAATAAATAATTTTGGAACTGGTGGAACATCACCAAAATCAAGAACAAGCGTCTCAGTCGCCATTTTCAGATCAGAAAATACTAGTAAAATTTGCCAATCAACGAAAGAATAACAATTCACGTGGATATCCGAAACAACTGACAGAACGGTGTCAGTGGTGTCCCTCAGGGGTCAATACTCGGCCCAGTCCTGTTCAACATGTTCATAAATGACCTGGGTGAGGGGACAGAGTGTATCCTCAGCAAGTTCACTGCTGATACCAAGCTGGGAGGGCTGGATGACACTCCAGAGGGCTGCACCACCATTCAGCGTGACCTGGACTGGCTGGAGAGCTGGGCAGAGAAGAACCTCAGGAGGTTCAAAACCGACTAATGTAGGGTCCTGCACCTAGGGAGGAAGAACTCCAGGCACCAATACAGGTTAGGGATGGACCTTCTGGGAAGCACTACTGAGGAGAAGGATCTGGGAGTCCTGGTAGACAGCACGCTTTCCATGTGCCAGCAATGGGCCCTTGTTGCCAAGAGGGCAAATGGAATCCTGGGCTGCATAGGAAAGAGTGTGGCCAGTAGGTGGAGGGAGGTCATTCTCCCCCTCTGCTCGGCACTGGTGAGGCCACAACTGCATCCAGTTCCGGGCCCCCAGTTCACGAGGGACAGGGAACTACTGGAGAGAGTCCAGCGTAGGGCACCAAAAATGATTAAGGGATTGGAGCATCTCCCTTACGAGGAAAGGCTCAAGGAGCTGGGACTCTTTAGCCTGGAGAAGAGAAGGCTGAGGGGAGACCTTGCTTGTAAGTATCTAAAGGATGGGTTGAAGGATGTTGGAGTTGGATTCTTTTCAGTGGTTTCCAGTGATAGGACAAGGGCCAATGGGCTCAAGCTGGAACATGGGAAGGTCCATTCAAATAGGAGGAAAAACTTCTTTACAGAGCCCTGGAACAGGCTGCCCAGGGAGGTCGTGGAGTCCCCTTCTCTGGAGATGCTTCAAGACCCACCTGGATGCAGTCCTGAGTGATGTGCTCTAGGTGTTCCTGCTTTAGCAGGGAGTTGAACAAGATGATCTCCAGAGGTCCCTTCCAACTCTGACAATTCTGTGATTCCATGAAATAGCATCCTGTTTTCTCAGCATCAGGGTTGTGGTAGATATCAAGTCAATGCTAAGAACTGAAGAAAGAAACAAAAAAACATCCATCTGAAAATCACCCAACTTTGAGCAGGAAGAAGAGGACCACCTGGAATGAACAACCTCACTGCAGCCATGGCACCAGACGCTCCTCCATCCTGCTGGAGCCCTGACACAGCAACAGCATCACCAGGAATCATTCACAGGCAGGAAAGCCCCAAGTTCTCCACCTGGTTTCCAGAGGGGAAACCAGAAGGGCTTTCTCAGCAGGTTCTACTGCTCCTCAGGCACCCAGGGCTGGCACAGGGACTCTGTTTCCGTGCATCCACGATGCCCAGCACAACTCATTCCCAGAAACTGCAGCCCTGACAGAACCTCACCTCTAGCTCCTTCCAGGAAGCGGCCAAGAACAACCCTCCCATCTTCTGGAAAGCAACCAATTGCTGCCTGACTCGGGGAGAAGACACAAGCTGGTGGCCCATCTCAAGTGGCACCTGCTGAAACCTTTTTTTTTTCTAAATACCACCTTAAAAAAGCGACCAGTGTTTGGTCAGAGCATATGCAGTTTAACCTTTTATTGACAGTCTGTGTTAAAATTTGTCCTGTTTCACTAGCAACAGTCATGACACTTCTCCAACGAAGTAAAAAGGACATAACACCTCTGTCATCAAATTAAGGATTAAACAATATATAGATTTTTTTTTTTTGCCATCTTCAGCAGCAGGAAGGCAACAGGAAAGGGATCAAGAAATATTTTTACCAAAATTTTCAATGTAAATCTAAACTAAAAGGAATATTTTAAGCCAAACAAAACACTGTCTACCTCTAAACAACCATACAGGGTTTTCCTGTAGGATCCAGGAGGATCCGATTCCCTGTTCTGGCCGAGGGGGATCATCCCTGGGACCCCCTGTCCTGGCGGCAGGGCCTGTGTCAGGAGGGAGCTGGGCTGATGCTCCTTCCCCTTCCCTCTCTCCTCCAAGTTCAGTTCCATCTCAACCCAGAATGGAGACACTTCTGAAGTTCCAAAAAGTTGCAAAAGAGAAAAATCATCTGCCCTTTATCCAGGGAACACTCTCTACACCATGTAAAAGTGCTACATGGTAATTTTTTTGAGTTTCTGAGGGTAGACTTTACACTTGAGGAAAAACAAAACCCACGCACACACCTTAAACCAACTTTGTGACTTTTATTGATGGGCGACAACTTTATACTTCTAGATATCACTAAACTGTGTACAATTAGGAACTCAACATTATAGGAGAGCAGACAGCAAAATTAAACAAAGCAGACTTAAAGAAATATCAATCTTAATTATTTTGCCCATATTTTTTTTTTAATTTCATGTACACAGAAGCATAAATGCAGTTTGAAATTTCTTAATAGCAATAAAGTTACAATCACCCATCTATATAGACTAACATCTTAACTCCAAATATTTGATCTGCAATGTGTACTTAAGCAGTTTCTCATCACACAATTATTAAAACGTGTCTTCCTATTAGGAACCAGCAACTCTGCGTTTTGTACTTTTGTACATTTTTTTTTTTGAAGCACACAGGACCATTTCCATCTCATACACATCGGCTCATATTTTACCACTTATCAAAAACTATCGGGGAAGCAGAGAGCGCTTTTTATTTTTTTTTTATTATTTTTTTTTAATAATTTTTTTTTTTTTTACTTAAGTAAAGATAAAACATTTTCACAGAAATCTACAAGTTCTGTTGCTGGTGCAGGGTTTTTCTTCTACTACGCAATTAGAAAGTGGGAATCAAATGCAAATCCCCTTTTATTATCTTAGGATTCAGCATTATCTCGGATTAATTTTTTATATTTTTTTTTTTTTTTGTATTTTTGTGATTCATCAGACTGAGTCTTTTCAACCAAGCGACTTCATTCTGCAAAGTCAAAAGTCAACACAAACTACGTTGTGCACAAACCCAAGGTAGTTTCCTTTATCACTCTACCCCGTAGTTGCAAGGTGGGGGGGGGAAGAAAAAAAAAAGAAAAAAAAAGAGGAAAAAAAAAAGAAAAAAGATTCACTCAAAAGAGCATTTACAGGAGGAAAAAAGTTAGTGATGGTTGGCCTTCTACAAAGCAGGGGTGTTGCAGGAGAGCGTGGGAGGGGGTTTCAGAGCAGGTCGACTCGGCGGTAGTACAGGAGGTAGGCTGTGCGCTCCGCTGAGGGCTTCACCACCTGGTACTGGTTGATGACTTTCACTGCCTGGTCGTCGATGCGTAACCAGCCGTTCAGCCCAATTTGGAAGACGTCCGTAGTGTAATGGCCACCGGTGGCGCTGTTTCCGTGATGGTAGACAACTGCAAAGAGAAAAAAAAAAAAAAAAACAAAAAACCACAAAGCCATGATGCACGGATACACTACGCGTAGATAAATATGAAAAAAAAAAGAAAGAAAGAAAACGTGGCACATCGTTTTCCTCATTGGGTTTGCAGATGTGTTTCCAGATCGGGACTAAGCAGGAATCCTTAAAGTGTTTAATGCTTGCATTTGATGCTATGTATTAGTATATATAACACTATACAATTAATACATTAGTAATACTTCTCCAGCATACCAAATCTCATGATTTGAAGAGGAGGCTTAAAATAAATTAAGAGTCAAAAATATCAAACTTTAGAATTCCCTAGAGGATTTTTCTGGGAAGGATCTGCCTCACAAAGGTCACTGGCAACTGTGCAGCACGTCCTTCCGAGCATCCAACAGGTACTGCCACACTCAGCGAGAGATTCCAAGCTACACAGTCACTCTGCCTGCTGATTACAGTATTTTATTGAAACTATTTAAAAAAAATAAATAAATTACCTACTCATGTAAAACTATGTAGTCATCTAGTGTATTAAAAAAAAAAGAAATAATCAGGCAAGACCTCTCAGACTGCACTGATTACAAATCTCAGCCAGTTATTCCACCTCTGGTCATTTTTTCCTTTTTGTCTTAACTATAATTTCATTCTGAAAACAGGTTCTATTCTGAAATAGAACAGAAACAATTCTATTCCGAAATGTACCCATCTACAAGTTTCACTTTTATTAGTTCTTGGTAACCTCCTTAACAAAACCGTGAACCAAACACTCAATTAACTGCTAATTTTCTGTTTCCAAGAGAGAAACACACTGGCCTCTCCCCAGTTGTCCCCACAGAACAGACATCTTGCCCCTCCTGGCACAAACCAACCTCAAAGTGCCAGGCAACTGCCTCCAAATGGAGGAGACCTGTTGTGTATCTGATTCTAAGGATGTATGTAAGAAACTGCATTTAACTCCTTCTAGGAACATGGGAGCCTTAACCATAAACTTAACAAGAACAAATAAAAACAAAAGGAATTTCTGTTTTTCACACAAAAGCAGAGGTATGTAATTATGAAATTGTTTACACTCTTTCAGACTAGAGTCAGACTTCAAGCTTACTCAGGTTTCCTTCACACTTTTACTCTAAATTGTTTATTTTCATAGCTTTAGCAAAGGAAGAAGGCAGAATATACTACATCTATACATTTGGGGGAATTTAGGAAATATTTCTTTCACAATAGCTTAAACTTGAATTATTGATTTTCTAAAATTTACTGTCAGATAATTAGGCAAATCCTGGATGATATCCGAAACTCATTTCTTAAAAAGCT
Source organism: Scolopax mira (assembly GCA_004320125.1). Classification (NCBI taxonomy): domain Eukaryota; kingdom Metazoa; phylum Chordata; class Aves; order Charadriiformes; family Scolopacidae; genus Scolopax; species Scolopax mira. The sequence continues at coordinate 83,589 of BJBW01002030.1, forward strand.
TATTGCAGTAATTTAAAATTCATCTAACAAGCTCAGTTTCTGTGGGTGAGAAGTCCCAGACTGACAGAAGACTGAAGTATTGTACTTTTCCACTGAAGGTGTTAGAAAAAAAAATTACAGCAGTAACACATTTTCTTCAACCCACCTTAAAAATACCATCTAAACTTGTCTCATGAAACCCACTATCAATAAAAAAAAAAAAATCTACACTGCCAGAAACAGTCCTGAATTTCCACAAGAGACAGGTATGTTATTTCTTTCTGTAACCTCAGCGGTCACAAAATTGCATCCAAACCACCAAGTCACTTAAGGCCACCAGGACTGGCACAGATTTGGTGACGCAGAAGTTAAGATCTCCAGTTCTCCAGTTTATTATGTTCTCCCCACGCCAACAACAAATAAGCAGGTGCAAATCATAAACTGTGGAGGAGTTTTAAACTTCAGGAAATTCACTACCGCTCAGAGCCTGTTTTGTTCAATACTAAAATGCTGCTTCTGAAACTTTACATGAGCTTCCAATCTGAGCTACCAATTTAGATACTTCATATACGTCGCAGACGCTCTTAAAAACATCATTTCTTTAAACAAAAATCATCATCTCCTCCAAGTTAAACTTTTCCACCTGCAGTATCCTATTCATACCCTGCCAGCAATACTCATCTGGAGGGTTCAAAGGGACACAGCGCCAGCATTCAAACAGCCATTTCAAAAGACATTTGAAACATTATTCAGAGAATATGTGGTATATTTTAGACATAGTTATATTGCAGCTGCATTTCAGTTTCTGCTGAAACTCCTCAGGTTTGTTATGGAACTCTGTTTTTGCACAAGCTTCAAGCTGGATCAGTCAGATACATAAAGATATAACAATATATGTGTACATGCACATAGAAACCACTAAATGAGAGAATTTGACACCCACAAGTTAATTCAGTATAATTTTAAAGAAAATTATTTTATACAATCCAGGAAACTCTAGTGAATTCTAGAATTCTATATGCATAATTTGTATTTGGGATACAGAGACTAGAGGCATATAGATAAAGTACCTGCAAAGAGCCGGTAGGTTCTTTGGCCTTTAAAAATTTTACTTTTCACACCAGGGGACAGTAGCTCTGGAGGAGGAAAAGAGAGTCACAAAAGCAATAGTTAGCAAATTTAGAAATTCAATTCCAAAGGAATCAATTATTTCTAAGAGAAATCAACACTACCATTTAATTCAAATGTGTTCTGCAGCCTTTAAAGAATCCTGATACTCCGTTTGCTGACACTAACATTTACAAAAAGTTTAAAACTATCACGAAAATAAATGAGAGAGGAAAAAGATCAGAATGTTCATTTCTCTTCCTTGCATTCCTGCTGTTAGAAAATGACAAAAATACCAATTTCAGATTCCAAGTCATACTACAATCAATTTTGTCAAGGCAAATTATACTTTTTCTACAAATATCCGTTCTTTAAAGAATTTTTAAAATAAAATATTAAGTAAAATAAAAGCATACTCTCTGACAAAGTACGTATTTCACCTGAGACATGAGTAATCCTTATTTTTATTTATTTATTCCTATTTGAACTACTTGCTGGCTAATGGTCCATTTGTCAGATGAAAACAAAATGCATTTAGCTTGGCAAACTTCAGCTGTTGGACTATCTGAAAGCTTTCACACTTTGTAAAAATCGGTACATCTTAAGGTATTTGTTTAAAGAAAGAACTTTGTTGTTTAATCTCTGAACTACAGCTTACAGGTCTGTTTTCAGGCTGCATTTTCTATAGAACACCTGTTTCCTTTAATCAGACACTGTTCATTACAATAATTTGCCACTTCTCTGGATGAAATCCAAGGAAAAGTATCTGGCAACAGCTTTGGACAGGACGCACCCTTCATACAACAGGACCACTTCCAGCATTTGTCCTCGGCAGCCTTTAACCATATTCCTTAAATCTGCATTGACTATGATGTGCCAAAGTTTTTAAGACCTTTCACCATAATGTTCTTTGCAAAATGGATGCCCAAACTCATATACAGGCATGACTGAACCCAGAAACCCAAACATACTCTTTTTTATGAAAAAAAAAAGAAACAAACTAAAAATAAACCTCAAACAAAAAACCCCAATTAAACAAAAACCCCAACCCACAAAAAAAGAAAAAAACCCAACCAAAACACCCCACACAAGATGTTCATACAAATTACAAAGTTTTAGACAACAATGGAGAAAAAAAATCTTGTGCACAAAGCTGGAGCAAGGGAAGAAAACTGAAACATAAGCAAATACCTCTAAGAAAGACAGCATTACCTTTTCCCTAAAGAGAGGAAAATTCTGCTCAAAAATCTTTACCTTTACTAATTTCCAGATCAACAGGATACTCAATATTCTTGATAAGCTTCTGACATCCACCGGTTTTCTCATACACAAACCGCTTGAGGTGTAAAACAAGAACAGGGGGGAGTTCTTCTAATGTCACTCTTCGACTGATCTCCACCTGATGCACATATAAAATGCACAAAGATGAAGAAAACCTGTAAATTTATGTGAACTGCTCCAAATTACCCCTTTAAATGAGGGAAAAAGATTTAAATTTAAATACAGCAGCAGATGAAACACTTTTAGGAGAAACCTATGTGTTAGAATACACACTGATATTTAGGTACTGTAGTACTAAAAACACCTTACTGGAGATCCCCCAGGAACAACAGCTCCTAACAGTCCAGTGATCAATAACCCTCAGCAAGCTATTACACTCCAATCAAAGGTTAATAACTGATTGCAGAGAGCCCTGATCTATAGAAATCAACAGCAGCACAGCTCAGCACCTAAAACACTTGAAAAACACCCTCTCACAACAGTATCACTAAAATACAGACCTATTCACAGGGGATAACAGTGATTAATCTATTAAGAGATTAGTATGCAACAGTTTGAAAATTATTTTGCATTAAGAAGATATTTGTCATTCAAGAAGTCCCTTGAAAAACAAAGTGAGCTGTTCCATGGGCTCCTTAAAAAATAAGTAAGCCATCACAATCAGTTCTTATGGAAGAGGAAGAGATCAGTAATTAAAGATTTTTCTTTCTAAAAAGTATACTGGGTTCTTTCAAAGGTTCTAAAGAAAATTTTAAAAGAAAAATTTGAGTTATAACCCCAGTTATTTTCTACTAAATATTGATTTTTCTATAATTACAACCAAGCAATCTGCAAAGTTACTGTCTGAAAACCTGAAACTGAACTCAGAATTGCAGAATAAAACTGTCTTGCCTTCCTAGAAATCACAACTTAAAAACATTTCTCAAAATAACTGCTTTGGGGTTTTGCAATTTTTTTTATTGTTAATCATCAGCATATTATTTTTCAATACAGGGCCTGATTCCACTAGAACCTACTAAGTGTGGAATAGAAAATCATGGGGAAAAACTATTATCTCTTGCCAAGCTTGAAATGTAAACCCTCTTCAGATGCTGAAGCAAGCAGATTTTGCAAGGGTACTTGACTTCCTCATGGATCTAAGCTGATCCCATTTACAAGAAGTAATTCAACATTTGAAGCAGAAATATTTTCCAAAAACTGTGTAAAATTTCACCTGCATCTGAAGGGCTCAAAATATGCCTGTGTCCAAAACCCATCAAACCCCTGGCAACAGCAGCAGCTTCACTGAGCACTGAGGGAAGTTTTTTTTTGCATTTTGTTTGCCTTTAAAACCAGGAAGCCAAACTGGACCCTGTTCTTTTCCATTCAACAAGGGAGCTCCTGCTGGTGCCCACCTCCTCAATTTCCATGTAGAATAAGAAGCTGGAAGGCAAACTCTGAAAGTGAAGGTGACAACATGAGGTTCACGCAATTCTCCCATGAGCTCATGAGAGGAGGCATCTTCCACACATCTCAGCACATGCTCTGCTGTCCTGAATCTGTGAAGGGGCTCTGGCTTCTGGCAGCAACATCACCAGCTAAGAGTGCCATTACTGTTTAGTGAACATGAGTCAGAGTCACAAGAAAATATTTGTAAGATCCTCAAGGAGCAGTTTGAGAATTCCAGGGGATGTGAAGGCTCCTTCTAAAGAGCATGTGGAGGGTAACGTGGAAAAGTAAATGAGGTTAGTTAGTTACTCGGGAGCCCTCCCCTCTGGTAGAAAACATGAGCAAGCCTGCAAATAAGAGTAAGACTGAAAAAAAATAAGATCACTTCAGTGAGGTTACAAATTGAAGTCCTTTAAAAAAAAAAAAAAAACCCACCAACTATCAACTGTTGAAATATTCAAGATCTAACAAATTGATCTGCAAGACCAGAAGGAATCAAAACAACTTTCCTCAAATGCTACTGAGCACATGAAATTGAGTCATAAACAGCAAGAAAACATCACTCCATTTTAAACACCTATTTTCATTTAGAACATCTAATTATTTTAAACAAAAAAATCTGACTGATTTCCTGTTTATATGAAGACACACATAAAATTCAAACTCAGCTCAAAGTGAGCAACAACTTAAAAAAAAATCATTTACATATATTTGGAAGATTATTCTTTCCATATCTATTGCTTATGCCTACAACTTGTAGGAATACAATTCAAACAATCAGACGACCGTATTTACACTAAAAAATGTATTTAATAAAACGCTTTTTAGCTTTACCAGTCCTGAGGTCCCCTTCTGTAAAAATGGGAGATTAAGTACTCCTTTGCAATACATTTTGAGAATTACTATCTGCAAAATCCTATGCTTGTTCTAAAGTCAATGTATTCAGGGTTTACACTACAATTGTAATAGAAGAACTATTTCAACTTGAATTTCTTTTGGAAAGAAAGATCTAAAAGACATTGAGAATGCTTGTATTTCCATTCTGACTCTAAAATACAAGGCAGACCAAACCTCCAGCACCTAATTTGAACACCCATTTCTTCCAAACCTCATAATTGAACACTAGGTTGTCTGTAAAGAAGTTAGAACAAGCTGCAGTAAAAACCAAGAAATGAATGACCAGCACAAAAAAAATCTATGTGGTAAATCATGATGAGTTTGCACTGCAAATGTTTCTTTTATGTGGAAGACAACTGGAGAAATAAGTGTTCTCTAACACTTCTACTCTCTATGTAAGGCAGACAAATGTCAGCTCTCCATCTTTAGTAAGAGAATGGTCCGTCCTTTCTTTATCTAACTATATTTTCATTTGGAGCATTTAGAAAGCTTACAAATACAGATATTAATGTATCAGGGAGAACATCTTATGACTTAATGACTCTTTCCAGCCTGGCCTTCTGAAAGAACTTGCAAACAGTGTACACAACATTTCCATCTGAGCAATCCACACACACCAGAGATGAGGCTTTTTCCTACTGCACAACATAAGAAGCAAGGCAGTATCTTAACAGGGAGAAAAGTTTAATTTATTACCCTACATTGCAAGTTCTCAAGCTGTAATGACAAAAGTATGTTTTTCTCCCTAGGAAATATTTTGCCATTGCAATTATTACTATTTCATATTATATCATTTGAAAAATAAGAAAAAAATTGCAGAGCTGCATGAGAATACAGAAAAAAAGTGTCGTTGTATTTAAAACGACAGAGAATCACAGGGCTTGGAGATGTCCAAAGGTCTTCCACTCCACCGCTCTGAATCAATTTAAATGATTTGTGTAAATCCTGACTGGTGTTTCTCTAACCTTCTCTTAAAGCAGAGAGGACAACTCTCTAAGTAACACGGGTAACACCTACTTTAAGTCCTATTCCCATTTACTGTCTGAGTATCGTTAATAATTATCAGTCTTCTCCTTTCCAGAGCAGCCTTTGACACATTAAGTTTTACATCTTGTTCCATCTCTCTATTTCAACTTTTTTTCTTCTTGATGATGAGCTGCTCCTCCCCCTTATTTGTTCCTTTTATATCACAACTTTCATACGGCCATTCATTGTGATTGCTCTTTTCCAGATATTCTTCAACTGTGAAGAACATTTTTCTTGAACTGATGACCTAAACCTGAACACAGTATTACTGACCAGTCAGGGATTTTAGGGCTGTGTACAGCAAACCAGGCAACTATACAGTGCCAAGGACACTGAATGGAGGTGTTACTGGCTACTGAAAGATTTCAGACTATTAATCCAAGGAGAAAGACAGGGATCATCAGACGTTTTAGTGAGGTTGTAGATGGACTTCTACCAGGCTTACTATGGTAGAGTAAGTAAAATGAGTATTTTCGATTTGCAAGTGAAATGTCTTAAATAAAAACCCATCAAGGATAGACACACATCAACCACACAAGTGTTCTGCTACAAGAGTTTTCTTCCTAAAGCTGAGTGTCCTTTCAACTCTGAAGGGCTGTTCCTTTAAAAAGAACATCTGGCAATCCCCAGGTATCAGTCTGTTAAGATCAGCTAAAAGCTATTTTACTCATACTACTATGTATTATTACCACATTTCACCCTGTTAATTTAACATACACTACAGTAAAATGTCTAACCAATTGCTACACTGACTCAGAAAACATACCTATTTACAGGCATGGTTTTATTTGAGAATTAGTTCTCTTCCTTTCAGTTCAAGTACAATACATTTTTTTAATATTTTTTACTGCTGGAGGACACTGCGAAAAGGTCAGCACCTCTTTTGTTAACCTAAGTAATAGCGTTCAAGTAACTATTTGTAAAGCAAATACTAAAACAAGTAAAAAGGGGTCAACAGAACACACCTCTTGCTTGGTTTTTGTGGTATAACCCTGGACAGACTCTCTTGCCACCAAACTTTCCAGCGCATCCTGAACCGTGCGGATCTTGTCCGACTGGATGTCCAGTTGCAGAGTGAAGAAAGGTTGGAGCGTGGCAGACTCCTTAGAACTCTGCTGGTAAACAACAGATCTACAAAACCAAAAAAAAAAGTCAGAATGTAATAAAGCAGAGTAATTTTCAATGATACAGAATCTTCACGTAAGAAGAGATTCAAGTCCACTTTAGTAACTCAATTTATAGCAAATCCAAAACAACACACACAAATACAAATGTTAAGGGTAAGTTCCAACAACTTGAAACCACTTTACTGCAATTTACATGATTTTCACATCCACTTAGAGCACAGTGAATGGGACTGTATTGGAATTGTTTTATTTATACAAGGGTACAGACAGTTACCAGATAAGCACCAAATCAAGAAAAATAATGGAATTGTTGATAATGCACTTAAAAAAAATTCACCTCCAGACTCTTTTTGTTTTAAGAGTTTTGAAATTATGTTGTTCCAATTTTCCAAAGTGCAAAATAATAGTGCTTATATAAGTAAGCTGAAAAAAATTCAACCGATTCTAGATTCCCCAACAAAAATACAGATTTTTAAGCGACTTCACCAAGACCAATTTCACAATGATTTTAAGTTGTTTGCTTAGATCTTGTCATAGGAAATATAAATCATGTTCCATGGAGGACTGGCATTTCCTTTTCCTCCCATGATTTTCTGTGTGCAGACTTTGTCCATGTACTCCGCTGTACATAGAGGAGTTTTTTGGAAAACTGGAAGGAGTAATGACCTACTGCATGAGAACACATTTCCTGGGTTTTCTTTACTTTTGTTTGAAGTGTGTTCAGTTGCAGCCTTGAAGGGGCCTGGCTTGGTGACCACTGTTTTGTGCGAGGAGACAGCACACTCCTCAGCCACAACGTCACTGCACTAAGTGGACTCTTCCTGACTTTCATTTTTCTTAAACTTCACTGAAAACTTAAAACCATCAAATATGGCTCAAGAATTTTTTTTTTATTATTTTGAAAGCAGTGCTTACATTAAAAAGCCCCAGCTGCTACAAAAATGAGGTTTTATAGAGACCAAGAAATCATTTATTTATTCTATTGCTATGCTTGTTACAGTACCCTTGAAAGTAGTAAAGTAATTAACACAGCTCTAATCCATGCAGCCACGCTGAAATCTGATCACATACAATATGTTAACATTCAAGTTTAATGCCTGCCCTGCAAACCCCTATCAAAAGAGCCCTTTTGACACAGGCAAAGCCCTGAAGCACCAAGAGAAAGCCAATGCATCTTTATATTGGCAAATATATATACTTGAGCGGAAAAAGAGCCTATGAAAAACAGTAGCATCTTTATTTCAGTTTAACACTTCCTCCTTGGCTAAATTTAAGGACAAAACCCTCAACACATGGCAAGCGCAGTGTTTCAACAAACAAACCCTCACTGTGTACCTCTTGTTGCTTTTGGATATGCTTCCCAAACCCTTTTTAAGCAAAGTATTATTTAGTGCAATAATCAATAGAAAAAAGCTCACAACTGTGTTTTCAAACCCATGTATTAAAGATTTAATTAATAATACAAATAGTATTCTGAAAAGATAGCATTAAGGAATTTTTTTTTTAATCATTAGAAATTAAATTGTACATTTCTTCAAAACATTGTCTTCCAAGGGATATGCAGAATTTGATTTTATGGCAAAACCTTTGCTGGATTTTCTATAATAAAATCATTTATTAGAATAATTACAAATTTCAATTTGTTGAGGGAAAACTCATCACTTCCAATAATTACTTACTCTTGGGTATGGCAAGAACTCTACCGTAAGGATTTTTGACGAAAAACAGGCACTGCCCTTTGCTACTCTGCTTATATTACAACAATGTAATTGATGCATTTGCTGTTTAAATAACAGTGCACTTGGAAGGAAAAGCTGGTACTACTTAACGGAAATATTTAGCAGAATTCTAACTGGCTTATGAGCAAGATTGCATAACAAATATATGAACTTCACACAAACTGAAAGTCAAAAGGGCCTCCTGCACATGAACAAAGCAGATCTGATAGAACTGCATGTCTTCGTACTTACACGTTTAAGCCTCACATTGCTTAAGGAAGACCCTGGTTTCAGGGTTTTTTAAGCAATTATGCCTAAATAGGCATTTAACAGACAAACCCTCGAGAGGAAAGCCTAAATTTTCCCAAGCCAAACGATGCCAATTCAAACCATGTTTTCCTAGCTGCTTTCCATTTGATTTTTCCAATTTCTGATGCTTTCATTTACAGGACTTCTGGCAATTCTGTATTCAATCCTTCCTATCTCCACCCTCGGCCTCAGTGGATGAAGCTTTCCAACATCACAACACGGGATACTGTTTCTGCAGCAAATTGTGTGACCTAATTTGGAGGCTAAATAAAATGGATGTGGTGACAGCAGACAAAGGATGTCGGATTGGACCCTGTGGTTCTATTGCTCAGTGCAAATTTTTGCCTTTTTTCAGTATTACCTGTGCTTTATGTCATTTTCTTTGGGCTTCTACAGAAGGCAGCATTCTCTTAGTACTCTTAACTTAAAAACTAATGGAATCATGTTGATATCTAAACAATTCTGACCATGATAAATGTACTAAGAGTATTAACAATGCCATGGGTATGTGAACATACCATCAACATGGAAATTCATCAAAATTCTCTCCCAATTTCTACGGAAAATACCATTTTATTTTTCAGTTGTCTGACTCAAATCCCAGAAGAATAATTTCAGTGCATTTCATGGGCAGAAGGCACTAGCCCACATTATTCACACCTCTAGACTGAATACCTGGCAGCACCGGGAGTCAAACACCAGCAATTAAGTGTCTGTCTCCAATTTAAAAATAATCCTTCAAGTCTAGCATTTTTGTTTTGGAATATGTTTTTAGCAAGTGTTTACCTTGCTTTCATTTTAAATTATACATTTCTCCAAACAGGTCACGAGGCTCCCTTTCCAAAAAATATTCTTCCGGTACCTACTTTCTGTCTTTATCTGATATCAGACCCAAATATAAGTAACGCCCCACATTCCTTTAGTTCCTGGAACATCTTGTAGTAACTTACATCTTTTCAAACTACTTTCATCTTTACCATTTTATTTACTAACTGTGACACATATGTTTCCCAAAGGCAGGAAAGATACGTGTCAAAAAACCAAAACTTTACCATTTTTTATAGTATTTCATTCCCTTACTGTCCAGGTTTAACTCTCAGTGTCCCTCTGTATCCTTATTTACAAAATGAGTCAAGACTCCTCAGAGGTCACAAGAATTAGGTAGCTCTAAAGTTCTTTGGAATACTTAGACATTAATAGAAGCACACAAAGCATAAATAGTTCAAACTCCCTTATATTCAATTCAGGGCTTTTTTTTCTCTAAAGAGTCTAGTTTTTAAAGACGCTTAAAAAGATTCAGACCCTACAATAATACATTAAGTCACAGAATCATTTGATTATTGACCAATCTTTTGATCATTCTGGTCCATCTCCTGAACTCTCACTTGTGTAATAAGTGCTTCATGGTAGAATCTTTCTCCCTCCAGGCCTGAACAAACTGCGTAACAGTCTCTTCTAAACAGCCATCCAATAATGGTGAAAAACACAGAAAGCAAAGCAGAGGAAAAAGTTAGCTGTAAAGGCAAAGCAGCCTATGGTCTCAACAACCATTATGAAAAATTACTGTACCTTATATGACCACCAAAAATATCAGTAATTGGAGTCTGAACAAAGTCAGCCTGTCGAGTGACTGATGATTTGTTGCGAGGCCCAACTTGCTCCCACTCATCCTCGCTGCCTTCCCCTTGGTCATCCTGTTCCTCTTCTTCGTGAAGAGGCTGAGCCTCAGGGCCATTGGACACCGAGAGTTCTTGAAGTCAAAAAAAAAAAAAAGCTTTGATTTTTTACAAATAAAACATATACAGATAGAGAATCTGAAAGGAAAAAACCATTACAAGTCATTTTCAGAGAATAAAATGTTTTTCATAGATTTGAGAAAGTCAACAAGAACAAATATATTCCAGGCTCATAGCTGGACACATCCATATATTAACAGAATGCAGCTCACTGAGGGCTGTATGTAAACAGATGTAGTTTTCTAGCAAAGTTTGATATATTTTTAGTATTAAATTTATGGGGTAGAAAATTAGAAAGTCAAGTGTTATTCTGGAAACATAATTATGCCATTATTAAATACAACTCCTCTTCTGCATGGATATTTTACAGAGAACCCAAGGCTTAGCAAATATTTTCTTTGCAAGGGCCAGAGTCAGACGGCTATAAACTGCACAGAGCTAAAGAACAAAATATGGAACAATCATTTTATAACATAAAAAATTACCCTATTAAAGATAAATTGGATAACTAGTGATCTTCATTATATACTTGGCTAATATTTGTCTAAGACTAACAATGTTTTGTTCCATTTTTCATAGGGGAATGAAACATAAAGCCACTGTAAACTAAATTGTTGTTTTAGTCTGCATACAAATTCTAATACTTCTTCCAAATAAAATTCTTCTCCAACTTTGTCAATAAGAATTTTTTTTAAATTAACGTTCTGGTTTATATTAGATATAAATTATAGATATATATTAGAAACAAATTAGCCCAGAATTTTCCACTTTAAACCGCTGTTGATTAAGATCTTTTTTTGAAGATCAGGGAAAAAACACCCCGATGTATTTTTGAACTTCCATGGAGAGAGCCAAAACCGTAGTAAACAACTGACATTGCAGGTATTATGAATGGCAGACAAACATGCCTATGCTTAAGACAAGACTATTCAATTTGAATTAGCCTCAAATAATGCTCGGTTGAGCTCAGTAAATCTCTAATACAGAAATTATTTATTTAGGAGGACCAGGACATCATTATTGTCGCCCAGAATATTTACAGAATGATAATGCTTTTCCAAACATTCAGTAACACTTCAGATGATTTGTCAATTGGACTAGATTTATCCTTTGAACAGATTTTTTTAATTTATTTTTTAATGTTTTTGAGTCCCCTAAAACATGGCATTCTATCCCTATCTCAACATCTACTCCAAACATTGCTCTGTATTACAGAATCATCCTCCAAAAAAAGGAGCATATTTGAAAGAAATCATTTGCTACAAAAAAACCAATCAAACACTAACTTTCATTTTGTGGAGAGAGAAGTTTCTTCAGGGTCAGCATTTCTTCATGTAGTCCATTGAGGATAAATCCCAAGTATTCTTCCGCATCTTCTTGCCTGCCCTGAATGAAACGGTTTAGGTTTTTTTTAGTTATTGCATGACATTTTTCTGTTTTCATTTTAAAAGAAGGTTCATGACATTGAAAATCTAATTTTCTCCCATTTAGACCGAGTAGTTGGTAAACTAGCTAAGTCGTAAAGTCAAATAATGTTTAAATTCTACTATAACAGCCCTTCATTTTTTACCTAGACATTAACTGGTAACCTATCATAACCAGCAATTACCCACATAAGCTTGACCCAGCTACAAGAATTTCTGTATTCTTTTCAATACAAATTCCATTTAATGTGCGAGTTGGTCATTTTTTTTTTTTGCTATTTCTTTTAAAAGTAGTATCGCAAGCTGCTGTCAAATCAAGGCCACGTTAAAGGATGGTTTGAACCATTATCTTGCCTTTAAATTGAAACTAAACCTGAAATAGCATTTTGAAGTGGATCTTAGACCACTCCAAGCTGAACTCCAAGCAGAAACAAGGAAAACTGAACAGAACTGCTCATTTCTTAAATATAAATCAACAAGTATCTTCTTTATAAAAAGAGATGTTCCATTCCAGTCTAATTTTCTCATTATTCTGACATATCAAAACGCTAAACTTGCAATTAACATCTTCCTAAACCTTAATTTCTAAGTCAGCCTAGCTTCATTATAATGAACTACCAACTAGTTGATGTTAGTAATATTTAGGCACAGAACCCGATACATGGCTTTTATTGTTCTAACAACAGTGACTGACTCGCAATGCAATTACAAAATCAAAGATTTGTAAGCCACACCTTTTCTGACAGACTTGACTTTATAACTGTCAAAAGTCTATAAATGTATGTAGGTTCAAAGGCAGCTCCTGGTCGGATGTCTCTCACAATTTTATCACCTAAAGCTGCAAGGCAAAGAGAAGTACATATAAAGATCTTCCACATTATACATTAACGTTCTCTTCACACATCACTAGATTTTTGGAATCCAACATTATTTTGTTATTAATAGTTTTATTATCATTTGAGTGACTCAAGCTCCGTATCTGAAAACGTGTTGTCTGTTGTTTTTTTTTTAAAACATCTTACATCACCCTACATAGACTTAGAGATGGTCCACAGTTAGTACTCTTTTGATAGTCAACACTGAAGATTAACAAGAATATCCACAGCCATCATAAAAGAAAAATTCTGGTTCTATTTAAATTTTTGTACTTCCTCTGTATGCAAAGAACATTTCCTTCAATCCTATATATATATTTGTAATTCTAATAGATCACTTTTCCTCACTGCAGAAAAAAACAAAATACAAACAAGATACAGTTTGACAGATTTTTCAACCTAATGGCACTACAAGGCCTTGGAAACTGTATCTGAAAAACCACACAATACAATAAAATGACCTAGAAGTATAATAAGTTGCATAAGAGAGTAAGATTTGTTTTACAGAAATAAAACTTCAGCAGCAAACCACAGAAATGTCTGAACTGTTTGGAAATCACTAGAACAACCAGCTCCTCATGATATTTTCTTATAATGTTACATAAACTCATTCCTGAAACTGCTTCTTATTCCTTTAAGTTTGTAATACAATAGATTTGGTTTTAGTGATTAAAAAAAAAAGAAACCTACAAGATAATTTATTTGCATAAAAATGTTCTATTCCTCACTACACAATCATCATTGATCATAATCACATATTAGCAAGAATCATACAGTTTTAAAGTTTTCCTAGTGCATAAGATGGGGAGGAATTAAAAGCCAGGATAACCTGCCCAGAGGCAACCTCTAACTGCTAAAGACACCCATTATGGCCCCATTGTGTTCTAAATGAACATGAGTATTTATGGAAGAATGACAGAATTGAGCAAGTTGATAAACCAAACAGCTGGAAATATGTAAGAAAGGAAACAGAGTAAAATACAGTAAATATCAAATGATTTTGTTAGAAAGGGCATGTTCATAGAAGACATCTTAACAATGAAGCTAACCGACAACAAAAACTATTCATATTGCACTTGTACATCTGATCTAAGAAACAGAAGAAAAGCTGCACCCCCTATGATTTCTTGACATTAATCACCTATAAGAAAAAGCGTAACACTGACAGAAAAAGAAGAGCAAACTTTTTAAGATATCAAGAAACTTCAGAAGTCCAAATTGCTGTGAAGGGCATCAAGCACCAGTATGTAAAGGTCTTAAGTCCTTACCACAAAGCCTTCTTACCATGATTTTAAGACTCTTCTCCCCCTATTCCCACTCACCTTGTTTTGCTTTAGGAGGTACAGGCATATTAGTGAACTCATTCATTAAACGAACACTGAAACAGAATGGAAGGAACAACTACACATGAGCAAGTTAAGACTCAGAAGGACAAATAATAAAATTAAATTATTGTCATTACTGACTGCCAGAAAAAAAAAAAAAAACCAACATTGAAGAATATCATATTGAAGTCCGAGTAAAGTTCAGCCATAAAAAAATTAACTTGATCACTTCTAATGAAACCAAGGTGTTGGTTTGCTCTTGCAGCTCTCACGGTTCATTTTTACATATTAAAGACAATTTAAAACTGATATTCCTCAGGCAACAAGAAGTATCTTCCTTAATCAGTCAAGCAATTGTAAAATACCATGTTCATTACAAAATCCATGTATCACCAAAAAAAACCACAAAAAAGACTTCTGAATTCATATCAATTTTCAACAATTGCAGTAAACAATCCCTTGTTAGGTATTTCTGAGTGAGCTTAGTCAGATCACAGATAACTTTTTTTTAAACAAGGTACTTACAAACTGTCTATCATTGGTGTTGAGGTACACGGCCGCTGTGATTTTGAATAAATTGGAATGGACTTCATTAAATGATACATTGGAGGGCAAGCAACCAAGGCTTGCAGGGTCTATGTAGTGAGACATTAAGGAAATATCCAGAAAATATAATCTGCATAATAACTAAATATATTTAAAATTATATGCAAAACAAAGCTAACTCTTTATTACAGAGACTAATCCAGTAACTAAACTGAAAGAGATGGACTGACTTTTATTACAACATTAACTAATAATGTACAGAAGTCACACACACAAAAAAACCCCAATAGTATCTTCTAACACACAGTGATTTCACTGACATTTTAATAATGTCAAAAACTTTAATTAGAGGGGAAGGAAACATTTACTCTAGAAGCAGGAGAGGAAAAGAACTTTCCTAGGAAAAGCTTCATAAAATGAACAATTTGAAAACTGGAAAGTAGGAAACTGTAACATGTTTTTGGAAAAGAATAGCAGAAGCCAGCTGACAGACTTCAAGTTAAACTTCAAGTGAATAACTTCAAGTTATTCATAACCAAACCAACCTAAACCAACCCAACCTGCTGTGATGGGAAAGTGTAAAGTTATGAGTGAGTTGATATTCCATCCTGTTGTAAAAGGATGATTTTAAACAATGCATTTACACAGATGACACGATAGCAACAGCCTACTCAGCAGAAAACCAGATGATCCACTCACCAAACTGCCAAAACAAAGCTTAAGAGTTACTTCAAGTACAGAAGAGAACCAACTACTTAAGTTGATGCACAGAGAGATGAATAAGCATAATTAGAAATTACAAGAAGGTTTTCAGTCATGAGAAAGTTAAAGTTCTGAAATATTTTGACAGAGGTAACGGAGCCAAACTGCAAACAGGATTGTGCAACCAACTGCAGGGGATCCCTGGTCACAAGGTTCAATGATCAAAACTACCCCTGGATTTCCAGATGCTACCCTTAAATATTTTAACCACTTTAGCAGGATATGGGAAGACAAACACTTTTTATGAAATACTTACCAGAATATTCCAGAAAAACTCTGACAGATATAATATACAAATTTTAACTTAAATGTATTAATTTTTCCCCAGGTAAGGATACAGCATTGATGTAGCACCAGTTTCCTTTGTTGATCAGCCCTCGCGGTTGCAAAGACACTGGTTTATGTATTAGTCTTACATTTTCCAGTATTTCTGCAGAACAAGAAACAGTAAATTGAGCATCAACAAAGTGCACATGCTAGCCATCAAAACAAGCATCTGTTGACGCAGTACAAAATAATTCAAATCAATTAACCAGATTCTCAGAAACTATAGCAAATAATGTTTACTGCATTTAAACACTGCTTGTATTTCAAATCAAACGTGTTTCTTCAACCGAAGACATCCTGGAATTTGGATTAGGAGGATGCTGGTACAAACATTAATCATTGTCATTTCAAAAACAAGACGACCTATTTGATTTTATTTTTGTTTTCCTAAGAACAGATACTTTTATTTATACAGATACAGACATAAAATCCCATTAGCTGTAATCTCTTGCCACCAATTTTACGAATTATTTCCTAAATCCTTCTGCTTTAGGAAGAGATGAAGGTGATACAGCAGTCTCAGTTTACAAGTTTCAACATAGACTATCAACAAAAACACCTTTGGGCAGACAGGACAAGACATTATGTTAACGTGGTCTTTGGAAGAGTATGTTTTATTTACTGGTTTAAGAATTCCCAAACCTAGAAGATAACAGGCTTACACAATATAATGCCTACTGCTTGGTTTCCTGCTTTCAAAATCCTCAGCAATGGTTCAAGTTTAAAAATTAGAAACCACTGCACATAAATAAGTCTGTCTCGGTTATGAAACTGAGAGCAACAGGGGGAGTTTTTCCAGGAAGTCTGACCTGTTATTTAGGTACCTAAATAAAAACTGTTCAAGGAAAATACTGGATCTGGTATATTTTAAATTTGCAAAATAAGGGTAAGAGGTATACAAGACAAGAAAAAAGAATGCAAATAAACATAGCTATTGTCTATCAAGAGGGTTATTTATTTTTATAATAAACGTGAGGCCATCTAAAGCCCTTATATGCTACACTGCATAAACTTAAGAGTTTGTTCTATTCACTAGAAGGACTATCTAAATTGACAAAAAACATGACATAGGTGGAAAAACAGAAGCATGGTGCCATAATTAAGCAGAGGCGGGGGCAGAACTGCAAACAAAAATCCACATCCTTTTACTTCCAAACTATCTCTTTACCTATAAGATCGTATCTCCTCCTGACATCATCAGTTCTAACCAAGTAAAAACATTCCAAAACCCAGAATATATTTAAATGAATCCTCTATTACATAAAGAACCTGACAACTGAAAGGGCTGACAGCAAAAAGATGAAAAAGGAAAGAGATTAGCAACTAACAAAAATGCAGATGAAAATATTTCTGCAAATATTGAAATATATTTGTTATTAAATTCTTAATGTTCAAGTATTTATGAACATATTGTTAATGCAGCAAAGTTTGAACTGCTGTGCACACACACAATCTTTCTGTTAATATAACTAAGCACTAATTAGGATAAAAAGAATGAAAAAAGTATTTATTTTTAATGTCTATCAATAACTTTTTATCTTAACTGTATTTTTCCCCATTTTTGTATCATACTAAATAGTAATGGTATTAGGACCTTTAGCATCCTCTTGTGGTCATAAAGCTGCTTTGTAAACAATGTCGAGAGCAATTACATAGAGTTTTGTTTCTTTCAACGGAAAGAATTATTTTTGTGTACAGCAATTAATACCACATTTTCATCTTGCACTTAACGTTTACACAGTAGCTAGAACTTTTACAAGATTACTGGAAGAAAATTACACTTACGAACATGATAAAACTTTCTTAAAATTTCAAAAACTATTACAAAGCACATGTCACTAACCAGAGAGAATTCACATTCGCTTTGGTGGACAATGATTGTGAAAAATGCTTTTGATTTGAAAACACATCTACAAGAGTATTATCATGTTTAGAAATTTCTGTCGGTACACAAAAACCATTTTGTTAAAGTTCATTCGCTGGCTGGTGTTACTGCAAATACCTGTCAGTTTTATTTATTTTTTTTTAAAAGAAAAAGGTAATTCCCTAATCAACGCAAGTCCAAAGTTTAACAAAAGAGAAACCATGTGGATATGGTCTCTATGCTGAAGAGATACGTGTTACAAGTTTGCAATTCAACGCTTAGATTAAGACCTTTATTTGGCAAGTATGATGTGTGTCAGTCTGATCTTTCAAATCGTTCTTCAAATCTGGACAATGATAAAAAATGCCAGGACAGCACTGCTGGATAGCCCCACATGAAATCAGTTCCTGCAAGAATGCAGTTTGATAGTACAGCAGCCTAAATTTCTCAAGTTACTTACAAAAAAAATGCAGGCCTCCATTCCACAACCATTTCTCTAGTGCTTACATACCTGTACCAATAAGAAAAAAATCCCTACTATGTTAACTTTGTTATAAATTAAGCTATGTAATTCTTGCCTTGATTAGCACAGCCTTGGGATCACAATACACTGACATTGTCTTTATTAATTTATGTATTTAAAGTTACATTCGTGATCACTCCAACAATAATCTCATCCAAGACAAATTAAATGCCAAGTTTCCATGTTTACCTAAAAAGTATGGTTTTCAAAACTTATATCTGTTTTTTGCTGCTGTACTATTACATCTTCCTCAAGAAGTAATGCCCAAAGAATGGCATTAAGTCTTCAACAGCAGCAATAGAATTATAGGTATCTTGTGTCTATTTCATGTAAATTGGTATTAACACACACCTGAAAAAAAAAACCAATGGCTTCTTCAGCTTTACTAAGGACACTTTTCAACTCCCTAGAACTTCCAGATCCTTCTATTCTCTAATACTGTTACCAGTCATTTGTTCCTTGTAGTGTACGACCACATTTGATTTGTTCTGGTGTATCCTTCTGTACTTGCATTTATTAGACCCCTCTCCTGATTTAAAATCATTCCAGATTTAGTCAGATCTTAAATGCTTGTGTTCTTCAATTCATCTGAAATTCTGCTTGCTGTAAAATACTTTTACGTGCACTGTTAATTCCATCATCTCCGGTGAAAACACTGCAAGAAAACAAAACTCAGAAAAATCTTTTTAGATTCTCCCATCGGAAATTTTCCTAAAGTTGCTAAGAACAGTTGAAAGACTTCTCAGAGAAGAGCTAGTTTTCCAATCACGTATTTCCCTCACTTACTTAGAACATTAGATAAGGCATTATTAACTATCATCAGGTTATGCATCAGAGGGAAGTAACTGTGAAGTGCAGCAAGAAAAGCCTGAAATATATTTTTACAAATATAGACAATCACTTAAAAATGAATTATTGTTTGTCCTAGCTCCTAAATTAAGATGTATAATTAATACAGTTGTCCCTTTCTAAATGTGCAAGTGCTGTACCTGTACTTCTTTACCATCTGATGTTACCTGCCAGCAGTTTTGCCAAATAAACATCAGTGGTCCATATTTGCTTCAGAAGTTCCTTTAACTTGTTCACCAGTACTGCCAGTAAAGCTTCTCACCACACACCTTCACCCTTTGCTAAAATTAACTCTTCGGTATTTTTTTTTCATGAAGATTAACATGAAAAGTTTTTGTCTGTTTTATTTATTTTCTAGTCCTGATGTTCATCTCCTTATCTTGTGTCTCTTCCTTTACATTTGAGGACTAAGGAACCACAGACATTTGCAGGCTGAGTCAAGTAGCATTAAACGAGCTTCAAGGTGCCCCTGAACCATTAACTTCAATTGTAACAAAAGGTGAAATTTATGGCACAAGCCAGCAATTTCTTCCTGGAAAAGTAACTTCTCTTCTTGTGTCCTGAGCACCTGCCCTAAATAAAAACTGTACAGAAGGGCCCCTGAGTTGAAACATTAAATCAGAAGATTTCCTAATTTCAGTTGCTGAATTCAAGGTACTTTAGGTCTAGAATTTTGCCCATGTTTAGCACCCTATGGCACTTGTGATCAAAAATTCATTCCCAGTAGCAAGAGATGAAACTGGTGAGTTCCCAGCAAATCCAACAACAGGATCCGAGCCACACAGAAAAGAAGGAACACAATCAGCAGCTACTGATGAAAAACATACACGATTGCTATGTACCCTTATACAACAATGTTAATCTAAGCAGAAGATTTGAAGTGAAATATGTACAGAATGGAGCAAATGATCTGCCTGGGAGTCATAAATTGAAACTAATATAACACATTTTTGAGTGTGGGTGCATGAACAAAGCACTAATGTACCTATTTCCCAAACAGGACAGAGAACACAAAAAAAAACCCAAAAACCAAACCAGACAATGAAGAAAAACACCTTTTTCCACAGAGCAAAGCACTGATTACACAGCACTCAGATCTTCGAGTAAACATTCTATACTGGTAACAGCATTGAATAAACGAATTACAGGAATTGCAGCAATTTAACTGTATCAGCCACAACAAGATGGAAAAGGATCTATAATCTGATTATTACTATTTTTCTGCAAAGCCAGCTAGCTAATAGTGAAGGTGCAGAAGAAAACTGTATGAAAATTATATTGCTACTTTAATACATTAAAGACAAAATAAAAAGCTCTGCTCCCACCTGGTGGCAAAAAATAGTACAGAAAAAGTCTAGAAAGTTAATGCTGAAGCAATTTGGATGAGACAAAAAACCTGGTTCATCTATGACAAGCAGTTCTAACTTTTTGGTCATCACAAAATAGCTTTAAGTTAAAATTCATTACCAAGTGATAGCTTAAGATTTTAAGAGTACAACTTACTCCACATGCATGGGTTCATACAAACCATTATCACCTGCTTACAGACATTTTTTTTTAATACAGTCAATTGTGTTTTTAACATGTAAGTGAAAAATACAGAGAAATATAAGTTATTCTGACAGCGTTCCTCTCAACAGAAAATTGTAAGTAATTAAATCATTACTGAGTAAGGAGGGGATGAGAGGCTGGCACATACTTCTGGGTATTCTGAATAGAAATCTGCAGGTCATCTTCTGGTTAGAGTAGAAAACTTTTAAGTCATCACACATGAAATACTGCTGTACCTGTAAATTACCTTGTAGCATAAATAACAGGATTTTGCACAAACCTTTTCACATATGGACTATTCCACAGATTTAAAATACTTATTTTTGTTTCAGCTCTCACGAGTCAGTGACAAAATGCAACCAACCGGACATTTTTCTTCATGTTTTCTGACTGAATCTGCAAAAGTGATCTCATGTATATTCTAGCATTTTTCATTAGAGCCACAAATACAACAGAACCAACGGTCAAAGTGATTAAAATTTCTGAAGCACAACCTATTTAGACATTACATTGAAGATGCTTTAGCATCCAGGAATTTCAGCTACTTTAGCATAAATATATTAATACTTTTCTCTTGAGACTGTAAATACTGGTTAATATAACACAGCATTTTCAGAACAAACTTTTCTAACACGTTCTCTCTCCCATTCAACGCACAGCTGAATGCAACCAGCCTATTTAAAAATCACGGATCATTTAAACATACTGTTTGACAAGCAGCATCTGGGATAATAACATGGTAATGTCTCACTGGAACGTTTAACGGGGGATACAAAACTACTTAAATTACATCTTTCATAGCAGTGTTTGAACAGTCATCTTATTAAGAACATTAACAGAGGACTCTTCTCTACTGATATTGCACACTCCCGTTTACAAGCAGAGTTAATACCCTTCCAGTGTGACAGCCACTCGTGTGTATTAACTATACCTGCAATCTTTATGGCTACGGGATCCTCTGAAACTGGAACAGGTCCCTCTTTGACTTCAACCTGTTTCTCAGGGACCAGAGTAGATGTGGCAGGAGGGGTATACTTAGTCTCAACATAGACCACAGATGTGGAAGCAGAGGGCTTGGAATTGTGAAAAAGACTAGCCCACGATTTTGCAGGCTGATTAACAGGGACCGATCCTGCAACCGGGACTGTTGCCTCAGTAGTAGGTGAAGCTTCCTCAGGCTTAGCTTGGTCTGAGTCAGTGCTTTCCACAGTGTGCAATTCTACCCCATTGGCAGCTGTGTCCTCACCAGAGGATTCAAGTGTTTGTCCATTAGTAACGCCAAGATTTTCAGTAGTATCAGTACCAGCATAAGACTGTACAACAGCTGTCCTTAAAGGGCTATCTCTGCCAGTCTCTGAGGGGATGCAAAACTGTTCAGAATTAGTAACACGGCATACCTCAGGCTGCCCTGCAGTCCTGGCATTGTCTAGTGCGCTAGAAACAGAGTCATCAGAGACAGCTTCATGAACGAAGTCCACAGAATTGTCTGGGCTGTTGCAAGTCCTTGGTGTGGCCAGGGAGGGTATGTCCCCTGTCAGTTCCGTATCCTCCGTGCTGTTCAGTCCCGATGAATTCGTATGGCCATTTACAAGAGCTTCTGTGGGAGCAATGCCATCACTGACATCTTCCAAGTAACTGTAGTATCCAGGCGGTCTTTTTTTCTTCTTTTTACGCTCCCTTTGACCAAGGCCTCCAGACAAACCATCGTTTTCAGCATTAGAACTGCTGTCCAAAGAGAGGGTTGGATCACTGAACTGGCAGTCAATGGAGTTGTAGTTTGTTTCACTGAGACTATCACCGGGGGTTTTCTGAGCAGGTGCACAGCTGAGAATGAATTCTGGAGCCTGAGGATTCAGAGTACTTGAAATACTGTAGTCGGTGTTATTTAGTACAGATGACTGGGTCTCAATAACTTCATTAACACCAAATTCAATTCTCTGATACTCTTCCCCTAGACAAAAGAAAGCAAACCTGAGTTAGTGAATGACATCTGATCAAAAAGCTACAAGACCAAGAAACCCCCCCCCACATTTTCCTGCAACCCAGAACACAAACTTCATTCCCTCAAATTAAAATAATTCTTATTCTCCATCTCAATCCTCAAGAGCATTTCAAATCATCATTTTCTTTAAAACAACAGAGCATGTAATTTTCCAAATCACTGCACAGTTCCTGAAAATAACATCTATTATATTTACTTATTAAGAAAAACTAGTAAAATCCAATAACTTAACCAGTACTTAATGTAGAGCATTGCTTAAGTACATATAAAATACAGTGCAATATTGAACTCCGCACTTCGAAAGTCAGCCTTTTCCACCAACAAATAGAAAATCCATGCTTTTACCTGTTTAACTTTTAAGAATAATTTTCATGTGTGGAGTTTTTGATTTTAAGAGATTTTTGTTTGTTTTTCCTGGTGTGTAAAGATTTATCATAATAATAATGAAATGAAAATGAATAATAATAAATGAAATATATTTTTCATTAATTGTACAGAAACACTGCAATTACAGCTTTTGAAAATCTAGCCTTATCAATAACTGATTTCATTTATCACAGGTAAATTTATTAACATATATTATATATATGACTATGATTTTATGACAACAATACAACAGATACACCTCAAAATAAGTCAGTGTTCAACTTGTACATACAAGCACAACTGAAAAATTTGTGAAGAGGGTTGTATTGCTTCAGGGGAATTTGGCTTTTTTACACTTTAATTTATTGTGGAACTTTAACATGCACTTTCAAGCAATGCTAAGAAACATTCCCCTAGCAGGCTGCTGTGAGACAAAATATTATCAGTCAAAAAGTATTGCAATTCCATGGAAATTAATTAGATTTATAATGTGTGATGCTAACTACTAACACTGAATATTTCAGTTATAGCAATTTCTGCAATTATCAAATAAAGAGGTAAAATTAATGACATTGAGTGTCAGGAAGGCAAAAGAAGCTTACAATCTAGTACTTAAAGTTTTGCAGGTCTTCATGATACATTATAGTTTCAAAGAGATTAATTTTAATATTTTTCTGCTTCCTCAAAGATGGGGGGCATAAAAAACCCCAAACCCACTCCCATTTCAATTTTTTAAGGACTGTTACTAGAGCATTAAACAACACTAGATTCTATTTCCAAAGGAATATAAGTGGATACACCATTAAACTTTGAAGATTTTTGTGCAACTTATATTATGTATGACCTGTCAATAGATACGTATTTTAATGTACACCACAGACACTCATTAAAAGTAAGGTGTGTTGTGTTTTTTTTAAAAAAAAAAAAACAAAACAAAACAACAAGTACAACAAAGAGCAAGCAACAGTTCCCAAGGAAGACGACATTCACACATCTAAGGAAATAATCCTGTGGGAGGACAGAGTCTAGCAGAGAATGTTTTGATATGTAACTGTCAACTTAAGTGTTCCAAAGCCCTCCAAATACTTTCGAGAAAAGTGCACTGACAAAAATTTTAGCTTTAAAAAAAAAAAACTGTGAAAGAATCAAGAATCTACAGGGTATGTATTTTTTAATATCAAATGAAGAATAACAAACATTCAGTGTGTGTTGAGGTTTGACTTACACATGCAACACCAACATATTATGAATTAAGGAACAGAGATACGTAATAGAGATGTTAATTGCTCTGCTTTTATCTATTAACCTAACTAAAAGAGAAATAAACACTCTTCACATATCAACTTCAATCTTGCTGCCAGTCAGGCTAAAGATAACTTTAAAAAAAGTAAAAGAGAGAGAGAAAGACTCTCCACACAAGATTTCTCTAAATCATGCTAACAAATGCCTGAGTTTCACGTTTTCTTCACCTCTCCCCTAAATCCATGGGAACACATTTTATAACACTCTGCCTGTCAATCCACCATTCCCCAACTACTTCTGCAATCACTGCCTCTCTATCACCAACCAGAAAAGAGGGCTTATGTTTCTTTGAAGAAAGAAATCATCAGCCTAGAGGCAGGGAGGTGGAAGGCTGCTGCCTGATATCCATTTCAGAGGGAAGGGCTGGGAGATCTCAAGCATCACCCTAATCATTTAGCAACAACACTAACTCAGCATTAGACACCAGCTGATCTGTCAGGACACACAGCTCAAATCCAGCCACAGCTTCATTTGCTTGGAAATGCAAGGCATGGGTTTTAGGGGATATGGGATGCAAATTCACAAAAAAATATTCCTCATTAGTTCATCTACTTATGGAGCAACTTGTTAGTTCAAGCATGAACCAAGAGCTAGATCGTTACTGTTTGCAACAGTAAAAAGCACAAGCAACAGCTGGTAACAGCTAATATTCCTCCAACCACAATAAGAATGAATTATAGGGCATGTTTCAAAAAGCTACCTATTCAAAATACTCTGGGACTTCTGCTTCTTCCAAAATCCCCATTTTAAAAAAATAATAATAATTTCGTCAAAACATAAAGAACATTATTTCCCTTTGTGGTGAGTTAAGGCTCCCACAGCCAAAAGAGAGAGTTCTTGCTTCTGCGCTCCTGTCCTGCTCCTCTGGTCCCCAGCAAACTCCACCACTCCTGTTACTGAAAGCTAAAATCCAAGTGGGAACTTTTTCTTCTGTTTTGGTGAACTTACCAGCTTACTCTACACTAGAGAATCACAAGAGCCAGGTCAGGGCAAGCAGGGAGCAGACAGCAAAGCACATCCCTTACAGTTACAGCACAATGGTCATTAGCTGAAGAGCCAACATGAACAGCGTAGCCTAAAATCCTACCCAGAGCGTGATATTCCAGTATTTAACGTACAAATTATGAAGTTATATCTGAGAAACTAAACTTTACACCTTACAACATGAGTAGAACAACAAATACCAGCAGCTACTGTATAGTTAGTCTATGGGGTGACCAGCAGAAGCTCATTTGCTGTAATATTGCGTCAAGTTGCTTTGAAAAAACAAGAGGTATTTTTTTCTGTTTGTTTTGACTTTCCACTTTGCTTCTGGGCATCTTTGTTTCAATCTAGTTCACAGCGTTATTTCTGAACAGACCGAAACAGATCTATCTGTCACAAACAACATGACATGCATATTGAAACAAGTATCAACAGATGCTCCAAGGACAGAGTCTATGTACACCAGCAAAAGCTGTGCATACATAGCACTAATTAGACTTAGAGTTCTGCATATTAGAGCTTCAGACGTGATTTGATTATTCCTAGTAAGCATAACAGATCTTCAATCCATAACAAAGTTAAATACTGAAAATAAGTATAGGAAAAAACTTAGGCTACCAGTGGGTCAGTGTGTGTTGTCTCCTAATTACCAATGTTCTGCATAAGCAAAGCATTCTGGTTTAGTTTCCACAGCTTCTTATGCAGCCACCACAGTGAGAACACGCATGCACGGTACAGTGCAAGCTTGTTAAAGACATTTTTCAGGCAAAACCTAATTTGCTGTCATTACCTAATCTCAAGGCTGGGAGGGGTTCTCTCAGGGTCTAGGAATGATCTGAAAAACATTTGTACAAACTAACTTTCTGTATGGCTTGTGAACATTAAAATCTCAGTCCCAAAGAACAGAACTCATATCCATAGTCAGACAAAGCAATTTATGACTGGACACCCCTGGCATCAAAAGGAGATGATTTGTACCACATGGCCCTTCTAATGAACATTTCAAACTCCTACTTTAAACTACTCAGTGTCCTAAAACTGGTTTTGTACTAAATAATGCTGCTGAATTTTTAGAAATATTCCACATCAGCTTTCAGATGGGAGGCTGCTGTCCTTCTTTATGACTAACTATCTTATTTACCTTTAAATACAAGGCCAAAGCCCCTAGCTTAATTAATGATCAGGTGCTCTTAAAAATGAATATGTGCATTTTGGTCCTCTCAAGTACTTTTGTACTTGTCCAGGCAGACACCTGCGTTAGTTTGAAGGAAATCTAGATGTCATTTGTATCATTCTCATATACATGTGGATAAGTCTCAGCTTCCTTGCTCGCCCCTGGTTCAGGGAAAAAAAATAAATACCAATTTACCTGCCACTTAAAAGACTGGGAAAATTGAGTTTCAACTACATAACTATGAAGTAAACTGTAAGGTGCATGGGTTGAGACAGAGTACTTGTGTGACTGCTACAGCATTAAAACAGGAACTCTAATGCATTTTTACATCACGAGTCATACTTCCACCAAAAGAAAAAAGGATTTTCCAGAAATATAACTGAGCCAGAGAGAAACAAGAATCAAAAGGAACACTGCACTAAGCACTGCTTGCAGAGCTGTCTTCAGGCTGCAACGGCCAGAAAATACACTCTGGCTCTTACAGGAGGGCCAGCTGAACTAGTTACTTATCTCTTCAGCAAAAGTTCTCTAGCAAACTTCAGTCCCTCACGTTTTTACAGCTACATCCCGTGATAATTCAGCAAGACATTTCAGATTGTGTGGTAGCACAATCAAGAAGGAATAAGCACATCTACCTAATTAGCTGAAGTTCAATGCAGTATTTTCAAATACTCTCACAGATCTCATTCAATAAAGGTGTTTTAAAAAACCAACCTGCCAAACATATGCATATATACCTGCTGAATGAGTTCTAAAGATTAAATTTAAAGAGGGGCTGTAGTAAATCTAAGGAAAACATCACAAGCTTTAAGTTTAAACAAAATGGATGTTGGTTTCTTACCATTGTGAAGCTTACCTGTGGACTTAATACCACATGAAACGGTTTCATTATATGGGGGAAGCTGTACAAAAAAAGAAAAGAAACTTATTTAAAGACATTTGATATCCGTTTAATTTGAAACATCTGAATCCTTTAAAAAATAACATTATTAAGGTTTGATTTTCTGAGAGTATGTCTTGAACTCATGCTTCTATATTTATCAAATCCCACACTGTAGCTTCAAGTGTCCTTGCAGATTACCACAGTTACTGAAAGATAAAGATTATCTTGAGTACACACCAGAGGCTCATCAACAATTCACCTCACAGCATCAGGATCTTCCTTCATCATCAGTAACTCACCACGATTTTAAAATGAGGAACATGCCCTCTTTTTTTTGACAAAAACTGAAGAAAGACCAAATTACCTGTGAAAGGATGAAACAAGGTTTTGCACAGACAATAGTCGCACCTAATAAACCTTTTGACTCTCATCCTGCTTCAGCTGTAGTGCTGCCCTTGAAATGCTTCAGCTAAGTGTATTCTTAATCATATTAAACAAAACCAAATTTTTTTTATCATCATCCAAAGCATAATAGAACCACAGCATATATTCTCTATTTGGATTGTAAATATGTTTGGTACAAAACACTGGCATCATTTTATGGATTCAGTGGTTGATTGAATTTCTAGTCTCCCCTTGCCTTTCCCCAAACTCCCCCAGCAGCTGAAAGCCTTCCCCTGTGCCTGCGTGGTGACCATTGCTACACTGATGTCCAGCAGCTGCCCGGAGAACAGCTGAGCTGCTTCTGCAGTGGGAGATAAAACTTTCAGAGTATAGTGCAGTTTTACAAAGCTATTCTAAATATTAATTATAATGGTGTAACAAATATCATAGACTTTTCCATTGAATTCTCCAGTTCTCTAAAGCTACAAATACTTACATATTGCCTTCTCAAAGCACTGTAGGCAACAGTGCATCGGAAGTGCTAAAAAAAAAATAAATCCTAAAATTCCATTATAAAAAAGTGCATAAAAAGAACCCTTACTGTAAAATCCATTTATAAACCATAATACATTAATTTTTCAGGTCAAAAATGAGAATCAATGGCTTAGAAAGAGGCTCCAAGATGTTAAGAACCTATTATTTTTATTAATATTGTACACAGAGTCAACATAATTTTATAGTTAGAGCTAAAAAAGTCACCCTGAAAGTCTATAGTCAACAGTTTATGATAAAACTTGCAATTCTTGTTTTTCTCCAATTCAAAGGGCTTAAGAAAATGCAAAGTAAAAAAAAAAAAAAACAAAAACCAAAAAAGATAGTCCTATTGCCCCCCCTACATATCTGGTTAATCAACAGCACCTTTGGGAGGTAGAGATTTCTGAGTTGACCTGTGTCATACAACTGGGTCATCTGAATCCTATCAGCCAAGAGGTATCTGACAGAACATGTATTAAAAATGCCATGTGAAAAGAGACATTCTGGACAACCTTTAGCTTCAACAAGTCCCTTGCTTTGGTCCAACCTTCAGTCTAAAGGTAAGGACTTCAGAAGGACACCGGATGCTGGGACTCCCGGAACTGGCACCGTCCCCAACAGAATGTATGTCAAACACCACTGCAGTATTATGATCTCAGTCCTGTCCTTTTTGAATTTCACCCTATTTTTTTCAGACCACTTCCCTCTGAAATATCTGCACAGTGTAAAACTAATAAGCATATTTTTATTTCATCATCCAGATAATTAAAAGATCGAACTGAACCAGATCAAGGACGAACTTGAGGAACATCGTTCAGCACGGTTTTTTATTTTGATAGCTAACCAGTAAGAGGTACACTTGAGACAGTTATAAAATGAAGTAAGACTGGTTCAAACTCTGTAGGTTCGTGTTTCCTCAACATATTTTACGAGAATAGCTTTACAGAAGTCAAGATACAACATTTTCACCTTGCACAATGTAAGTTTTAGAATAGCTGATGTTGGACACTTTTCTTTCTAAACTTCCCCCACCCCCTTCCCTTCAAGCACTTTTATTGTTTATCACTATACTATACTAATTATGCCTGGAATATTAAGTTACAGGAAACTAAGATGCATTAACAATGGTTGTCAGATTTGTAAAATGTGACAAAAGGATTTCCCCTTCTAGAGTTGAAGTGTTCATTTCCTTTGTGTTCAGAGGAGAGGACGGAAGCATGATTGAAATGTTTGAATGGAAACGTCTGGAGGAAAAACATGGAAATTGACCTAGAGGAGCATTATTTTTCAGGTCTGGAGATTACAACAACGGCATAATACTCTGTCCTACGAAAGGAAAATGGTCTCTTCATTTGCTACTCTTATTCTTGCTACAGAGAATAAGAGTCTACAATACTATCTGTAGGATGTTATGAACTCAAACACACAAAGTCAACTGTTTCCACTCTGTGGGTCTCACTGCTGCTGTAATTAGTTCATTATTGATCCATTTGTCATAGCTCATGCACAGCCTTCCTTCTAAGAACAGCTTCCATGGCTAGCAGTGCTCCATCTGTCAGAAAATATTAGGAAACCCTGAGCTTCAAAAGGCTCATGAGATTTAGCAGCCCACCTTCCTTACAAATAAGAACTGTGTTGAAAAAGTTTTCTCTAAAAAAAATGAAATAAAGCAATCAAAGCTGAGCTAACAGGGCTGCATAACTCACTTTCTACATCCTATCACTAATGCCAGCTGTTCAACTTTGAAAGATGACAAGCAGAAGGTGGAATAATTAATTTCTTACTTTAAAAATTGACTTAACATTCACAGACGTGGAAAGAAGACTCAAGTTTGAAAATCAGAAAGCTAAGAGAATAGTAAAAAAAAATAATTGCATTGTTATATGTCAAATACACACAAATAACATTTAGAAATGTTATTTCTAAAAGAAGTTTAAAGTAGATCTTACCTCAACAGAGCATCGTGGAGTCACAAAGAACTGATTAAATTCATCAGGGCTGAACTCCCCAAAAATGTACTAAAAATAAAAGAGAAGGATATTTATTAAAGAAGTATTTATATTCAATATAATTAATAGATTCATGGTAAAATTTATTACAACACGAGCATTCAAAAAGTCTGTGTGCGTTGGGAGCCAGAAACTCACCTGTGTGCATCCCAACTCTCATCTTAATTCCTTTCCGAGTCTTTAGCAAAGCATTTTAGGCTCCAGAACTGTATACACAGTGTTTTCCTTCACATTCCCCTTGAGGTAATCACAGCACCAACTGCAGCTCATCCCATGACCAGTTTTAAATCAACATGTAGGGTAAGTTGCATCAGTTCATGTAAGCCCTAGACACATGCTGGTTTCCCTTCCAAAACAACACAGATACCTACCCTTCACAACAGAAAAAAACCAAAACAACCAAGACTTAGGTTTACAGAGTTCTCCTAATGAATGAATTACACCAGACTAAAGGTACCTGAGTGCACAAGCAGAGAACTGAAACTGTCTAGGTGTACAAAAATGCACAAGACCTAAATATCATCAATTTTTATACAGATGCTCTTACGAATTGTTACCCCTGTGCCAGAAACAAACCTAAGATGAAGTATTTTTTCCCAGCATTATCTTCCTGCACCCTTTTAGATATTTTGCATTTGTGTTTCTATGAAAAAAAAAGGTACCTAACAAGACCATAAAAAAAAAAAAACAAACAAACTAAAATGAAATTTATATTTAGTCTACAGAAGATGAAATGTTCCCAATAAAAAGGCCTGATGCTGGCATTTCACAGCACCTGGAACCACCAGTTATGATAAATGGAAGAGCATCTGAACATTCAGGAAAGAAGAGAGATACTGGGACAGAAAGAAGCTGAATAAGGCAAGAGGACTGGGAAATACCAACAATATCACATTGTTGGCATGTGGAAGGATACTCACATCAAGAGCATCCCTCTACCACATCTATTACGGCTATAGATAAAAATAGGTCAGTTTGGTCCCGTACATCACAGCTTATGACTCTCATTCATCTTCAGTGTATGTTGATGGTCATTTAAGACAATTCTTTGCCACCTTCCACCTTTCCATCAGAAAAGCTTTTTCATCAGTGTCAAGCCTTGCTCACAGCAAATCCTTACCTTGGCTGTAAGGACTTTTTAGACTTTAGGCGGTTTATTCCAATAAAAGTCATGTAGTTGTAGTTGGCTGTGAGTCATGCAAACAGCAGTCACGAATTTCAAAGCCAAAGTTTAAGCTAAATTCCACAGCAATTACAAAATGTAGTTTTCTTACACAAGAAGTGAGTTTTACAAACATCGCTCATGTGTGGAAAGAGTTTAACCATTTTGATGCCCATCAGCATTTTTAAACAAATATCAAAATAATCTAGTTTAGACGACAAACAATTCTGGCAGTCAAAATAAACATCTGTGATACAAGTGCTGGAAGCACAGTGGAACAGTTAATGCTTTAAAACCCCCTCGTATAACCAACTGCTAACTACCAACCAAGACCTAAACAGAACAGGGTCCCTAAATTGCATTTGAGTGAATGGCTTCACAGTTCCTGGCACAGAACTTAAACTTGGCTTATGTTCTCAATATAAACAAGTCATTTTTATTCAGTAACATACCAGCTAGAATTTATCATATTCCAAAAACATGCCTAAAAATAACACATGCTGAATCATAAGTAAATAATGTTTTTAGGAGGTATTTCTGATGCAGTCATGCAACAAAACAGTAATCTCAACTATAGACTATTAAAAGTTACATAAATTCAATCCTAACTCCTCCATGTAAAAATGCTGATAAATGAAAAGACTGTATTATTAACTGAGGTATCACAGGCCTGGTATTTCTTTCTGAGTAAAATTAAGTGCTTCTTTTTTAATTAGAACAAAAACAAACCAACACAAAATGAAAGCTAAACAAAATGATCATTAATACTATCTTAATTAAACTGGTTTACTATATAATGATGTATTCACACAGGGAAATGTTGTATCTATGCAACCTTAATTTAAAACAGGACATTCAAAATTTACCAACATCTAACCCAATCACTAATCCTAGTCAGAATATAGCACAAAACCCCCATCCCATTTGTGCCTAAAGAAAACAGAAATTTTTGAGGCTTCATTTAACAATGCTTTATACCTGCAAACATAAAGTAAACCAGTTAAAAGATTCCTGCGTATTAGGAGAATTTTTCCTGAGAAAAGTACTCTTTTAGAATCAACATATTGGGCTATATGACTGATGACATTAAACCTACCCAATTTAACCCACCTTCATTTTCTCTGCATCTCAAGTCAGCCTCGTCTCTCAAGAAATAGATTTCCACAAACTGCACACAGCACCCTCTGCTAGCACGACAAGAAGTTTCTACCCTTTTTAAGGCACAACTACTTGCTGAATCAAAAAAGAACGGAGATATCACATCACTTGGGGAGTATAACAATCTCTACCAAAAAAAAGGATGCAGAGGAGGGGGAAGCCATTGCATTTTAAGCAACTTGAAACACAGGGTGTGCTCCCTGCCTGCTGTCTGTCCATCCTACATCCCAATGAATCCGTGTGCCTGGCACTACACAAATCTCTGTGTAAGAACATTCTTGCTTTAGCTATGGACCAGCTTTAGAAAGACACCACTGTAGTACCTACCCTGGACCAGCAACTCAAATTTAAAAGACTTTTCTGCAACTGAAATGTCCAAGCAGTAATTTTAAGCAAGAGCCTAAGATGTTAGGAAAAGTGGTTTTTGGATAGGGACTGCTGATGGTCAGGCTGGGCTGTGCTGGGAGGTAAGCTGCTTGCCAGCTGCCTTTTCCTTGGCAACATGCAAACCCAAATTAAAAACTATCGCCAGTGAAGTCTCGAAGCTTAATTACTCAGAGCTCTACACAAATTTCATTTTAAGGCACAAAAATCAAGCCTTCTCCAAGCAAAAATACTGTTTAGCATTCAATTACATATTTAAAAAATTAATTTTTGATCTATATCCTCAGATGAAAAAGCACCTGCTTGAAAAGCATGCTAAATAGTAGTTAATGATGTGTTATATCACAACGCAGAGCAGGAATGATCCTTAAAAGAGACAGTCTAGACTGGCACTGGATTTGAAGGAAAAACTCTTAAGAGAATATCGGGGGAAGTCTCAAAAATTTCCAATTGTAATGTTACCCCCAGACTTACTTTTAAAGATACGTAATCCCTAAGAGGCTTAATTCAGAGTCAGATCTGATCTCTCTCCTCCTCAAACCATCTCTGCAACCTACATAGCAGCTTTCTGTGCTGCCTCCTGGGGAGGAATCCTCTCTCGCTTTTTTTGGGAGCACGTATTTCACGCCGCATTTCTCCTGCCACTCCCTAGATTATTCAACTCCGCAATCATTAACCTTGCATGAAGTGTCTTCAAGGATACCTCAACCTGGTGAGCTTGATTTCTGCCATAGATTAAGAGCAATATCAATACACATAAATTTCAACCATCTTTCACTTGCAGCTGTGTAAAAGCAGATGGAAAATAAGTCTCCTCTGGGGGAAAGGGAAGTAGGGGTGTGGAGAAGACAAGGCTTTGTAGAATTCCTGAGGGGGTGGAATCTACCTCTACTACACCTTCCCACTTTCTCATCAGTGTTTCCAAACCTCTCCTTTGGAATGGAAAAAACAAAACGGGAAACCCATGGATCTCTTCCATTTTGCAATTCACGACTGTAACCCAATTTGCCCATTTATCCGAGATGCACAATATGCTATTTGCTCCATACCAACACCAACTAGCACATAAATTAAAAATAAAAGAATAACTACACTTTATGCAATTCCAAAATGATCTTTTCTTATGAAGCTACTGGTGGCATAGATTCTTCTGTTTTTAATTACACTTTCATACATTACCAGTACTTCAGATTTAATTTATTTGCCTTACTTCCACCTATCAAGATTTTGCAATTGAAATTCAGGAACTGAACATCTGAACTGAACATTCAAAACATCCTCATACAGATTCGGAGAGTACTAAAAAAGTAAAGCACAACTAAATTCCTGTAAATATATGAAAGAACCAGATTGAACTGTAATTCTGAACTCCTTCCTGTGAGACTGACTTTGAAAGACCTGTATCTTTGCCGCCTTCTTGAAAAACTTGAAATTGTGAGACTAAGATATTATACAAACGCCCTGCAGATGAGAAATATTTTTAAAAGTGTATCACATACGTGATATATTTTTTCAATAAGTTCACATTATTGAATGAATGAGACTATCGAAGATGGTGCAGTGGAAAGGACTTCCAGCCTGCATTTCCCAAACTCACTAGTGAGCTGGTGTCACAAATTTCAGTGCTCAGTCTGACATACCCCAAGTGATCACATTTCCTTGCATCAAGCACCTGCCTCCCAACATTAGTGCTCTTAAAAGAAAAAAAAAAAGCCAACAACCTCACATTAAGTATTTGTCTTAGAGCAACATCCCAAATCCTTCTGAATGGCAGTTGCTGTTTCCAGTCACAACA
Source organism: Scolopax mira (assembly GCA_004320125.1). Taxonomy (NCBI): domain Eukaryota; kingdom Metazoa; phylum Chordata; class Aves; order Charadriiformes; family Scolopacidae; genus Scolopax; species Scolopax mira. The sequence continues at coordinate 118,380 of BJBW01002030.1, forward strand.
AAACTGGAATCCAAAGTTTCCAAGTTGATCTCTATAATATGATTACAATAGTGTATAACATACATCTACACTCCAGCAGATTTTACAGCACTTTGAACAAAACATTTCAATGACATCACCTTTACATTCTCTAGAGACTCACTAGATTAGAACACAAGTTACATAAAGCCAATTAACCAAATAAACCTACAGAAGAAAATCTGTTTTCTATCACACAGGAAGCAAAGTAAGAGTAATTTTATATTTCATAATAACTCTGATTACTATAACTGACCAAGTGGCATCTTAACTATGCAGGCAAAAGCAGCAGCAACAGTTACTAATTCTGAGAAGGGGGGGGAAAGGTTCTCTGAAGACCCCAAAGGGTTAAGATGCCTGACCTGCAAACTCTCCCCATGTCGACTGTTCCTCGCTGTGCCCTCCTTAACCACTTAAAAAACGAATGCTAATGTTACCCCAGTGTCTGTAATGAAATCTCCACTGGTATTCCAGTCTAGCAACACGAACGCTCTCCTGGAGGAATACGAGGAGGAGGAGGAGTACGTGTTACACAGCTGCTTGTCCTAGAAAAATGGGTAGAAATAGCACTGCTGATGCATCATCATCTTGGCATCACCTGCGCTACCAGAAAGCTAGGAAAATGAAGTGTCAACTTCTGCTTTCAAGCAGCATTAACGTGGCTTTCATCTAATAACCAAGAGCTTCAGATCTTCCAGTCAAATTAGTTTGAGCTGCAAAATACTCCCACTTCCAACTGCTTTGCCACAAATGAGTTAAAAATACAGCTTTTACTTAAGGGTAGCAAGGAATGAAAGAACTGTATCTAAGCAGGAGGCCTAACAAGTCAAAACTAGTTCACATATAAATTGAAATGATGAAATAGTTTATGTATACCATAAGCTATACAATCCTGCTCACCAAGCTACTTCTACGAAGTGTACTTATTCTTAAAGCTATTGGAATAGGCTGGAGTAGGGGAAGAAAAACCGTTCAGACAGAACTCTGCTTTCTGGCAAGGAAAAAAGGGCACAGGCATATGACCGTACTTGGGTTTTATTAGCAAAGAAAATGCTCTTACATTAGTCATCCCAGCAGCAAATAAGGTATTTCTCCCTTACCCTTGATTTCTCTCCCATTTTGCCAAGGTTTGTCTTTTTTTTCCTCTTTCTGGAAGCTGTAGGGAAAGACAGCTTTCCCCCAGGTTCTTCTTTTCGAGCTCAAATCCATCAAGTCTCAGTACACAGACGATTACTTAAATTCATACAACAAGGTTTTCTGAACCTCCAAATCCCAAGAAACTTATTGCTAAAATGCTTATAAAAATATAGACAAAATTGTGAGACTGAAAAACAGGGGGGCTTGGGGAATTTATTTATTGGTTTTTTAAGATTCTGAATTTGCAAGCAACAACTTGTAATTAGGTGCTATAAAGACCACTAGCCATATAACTTACATCTGTATCACAGCTTAAATAGTAGTATTTCAGGCAAATCCGTTTCTGAAAAATCCTCTGCTGATATATCCTCTTTATGGAAAAATAAAGTCTATTTTTCAAAATGAAAATCTCTGGAATTGAAGTTGTACTTTAAGACGGTGTGGTTGCATATTAAAGCTTTTAACAGTTGAAAACGCGACGAATCACGAGCAAACTCTTAGTACAACTCACAGTCCTTTATCTCTACCCTGCAGCTTAAAACTAGAACATTAACAAATCTACGTAGCGCCTGGAGAAAGATCAGAGCTAGGTAAATGTAGGTCAACTAAACCCATGAGTCAGTGCAACTCTGCCTGCCTACCATTTAAGCAATCAAAGGCTCAAAAATACAGTGCATGTCTGTACCTTCCCCCTTTTTTCTTTTCCAATTCAGGGTTTCTCGGATATTATTACAGCATCTCACAGCTGAAGGAAGCCAGGCATTTTCCACACATTTTACATGAATTAATCTAAGGGGAATTTGATGCTTTTTTTTTTTTTTCCATAATGGAATGTTCTCAAAAGCTTATTTTCTGAGCAGAGCAAAAGCTATAGCACTGGCTGGTGTGAAAGCACAAGCTGGTGACATTTCAGCTGCAGCCACAGTGTTACTGGGAGGGTTTAATGAGCAAATGGCCCCACAGCCTGACACTAGCATGGGGCACAATGCAGATCAGACCAGTTTATCCTGAACACTGTAATTCAAATATTCATACAAGCAAAGCAGGTTGTGCTCTTCCATTACTATAAGTTTCCATCAACTACACAAAGTATTTCAAATAAGAGCAACAAACTGAACAATAACCCTACAAAGAACTGCCAAAACACCAATTTCTCACACACAAACAAGTTTGGTTTATGTAATATCTTCATTCTGTTACCAAAAATGAGATGCTTGTTGGCATTCTTGCATTTCAAACAAACAGCAGCTACCACAAACAGCAACTAGCACATGGAAGCTGTCTATAAAGTGCTGATTGTAGTTAGTAGTGGGGGGGTGGGTAAAGAGAGCGGAATAAAAACTAACCCATCATCTTACCCAGACACCATTGCATTTATGAGGGTGGCGTATCTTCCCCAACTGTGGAAAGATTCTGTTACCTTCTGGTCTCTGAAGCAGGACTGCCCCAGTAAAAAGCTGCTGCTGTTTCACATTTAAAGCTTTCTCCAATTGATCTTTTTCTTCTGTTCCACAAAAACTAACAAAAAGCATGGCAAAAACCAGCCACAATTTTGTAAATAATAACAGTATAAAGAGGGCGATGCAGCTGTATCACTTATATGTGATCATAAAGCAATGGCCCAGTGACAGGAGGAGTATATCTACATTTTATATACCTTTTAATTTGCATCCTATGAAACAGCATCAGGTATTTTGCTTTATTCTTTTTCAAATAGAACAAAATGTCTTCCTTGGATCTTCCACAGGAACCCAAGTCAAGAACATACATTCCTGTATGATACCAGCAAGAGCCTCAGTGTAGAGCTGTCATTTTGGGACTCCAGCAGGAATACCTGGAAAACGTATTCCAGACAGCAAGCAAGAGGGAAAACACCAACTGAATTGTCAGAGCTGATCACATCAAATCTTAATTCTTTGGGGAGCAAAACATGGAATTTCTGATATCTTTACACCAACAATTCCACTACTACAAGCCCACAGAACATCTGCCAGTGATCTAGAGCAGTAACTTTTTCCACAGTATTTTCTTGAGATATTAAATAAAAATAAAAGCCAAACAAAAATACTTTCCTATTAAATTCTCCAAGCCAGGCAGTCCTTGCAAATATCAAAAGAAAATTAAATACTTCCAAAACAGATAGATAGGTCCCTCCTCAGTTCTGAATTCAAGAACAGTGGTTGGTAAAACATCTATTGCTAAGCCTTTATCTTCACACCCCCAAAGAGTTTTAAAACACCAGCTTCAAGCTGATGGCTCATAATTGAGCAAACACATTTACTTCAAGCTCTGCTTGCACTGAATTAGTTACTGAGGCTAATGTGCAAATTGTAAACTCTTCCTATAACGAAGGACAAAAAATAATTAAGACCCGAATTATTCTGATTTACTGTAGCATGATAAGCACTGAGGAGAGAGAAGTTGGAACATGAAGTTACTCGAGAACACAGCCAGTTTAACTACTATTTTATTATAGGTGGGGCAGGCAAAACAATCTCTCACTAATTTTATCTAATACTTCCCAGCAGAAAAGTCTTGGTGTTAGGCATTCTTTTCTCTGCCAGACTATAGTCATTAGGGCTCCAACCTTTTGTGCCAGATACCTACAGCAGGACAAACTTCTGAGAATGCAGCAGGAAAATCAGTTCTGCATCTGGAGAACGCTGCTTTGGCCACATTAAATAGCAAATTGTCTTTGAACATCTCACAGCAGTCCACCCAAATTCCAGACATGCTGGCTAAATCAGCATTGTTCTGAGGTTTACAAAAATCTTTATTTAGCAGGTATTTTAGCAACTAAGATTTTGAAGGCTTCTCTTCTCTCAGTTCTTCCAGGTGGAAGAAGAGCACATGCACTATCTTTTCTACCATCTGCATAGTTCACAGTGTGGAGAAGCCAGTACATTCCTACCCCAGCAAGGCAGGATGCTCTGGGCTACCAGAACAAAGAGAGGCTTTCCCTGTGATGGCCCCCAGCTAGTAAACTGCAGAGATGCCTGGCAGTGCCCTGTCAGAGGAAAGCCTTTCTTCTTCTGTGCTAACTATACCTGAATTTATCTTATAGGCTACTTTTATCTTTCAAATCCATGATTTTTAAAAGTAAAACATCTAGACTTGGAGGAGGTTATTAAAAAGAAAAAAGCTAGAGCTCTGGGACTAAAAAGTGCAACAAGTCCCTGAGTTTTTAGAAATTTTAAAAGTCTGAACATAAGCACATTTTTAAGTGGTTCAAGAAGCAGATTACAATTGGCCTGATGAGGCTAAAGATAAGGAACAGGAGTTAGACAAAGAGGTGACAAAGGATCTGAAGTTATTGGTAAAGGTGGCATAGGAAAAAAAGAAACAGAAAGAACGGGTCTGTGCCTGACAGACCACCCTCCTCAGGCTGAATTATCACCCAAAATTCTGGAATCACATAATCCTAATGTTGTCAGAAGTCTCTTTAGTTCAATTATAGAAATATGTATCTCAGCTCCTTTAATAACACTCCCTCTCTTTGCAATTGCTCCATGCACTGGAATAGCAGATGCTCTTTCCACAGAAGTAAAGGTCCTAACTTTGCAGATACAGCACGTGAGATTCCGGATGGACCCTATTATTTAAGATAAGGAAATTACACTAAAAATTATCCGTCTAAAATGAAGTACTCAAAAGCAAAGCTGTACAAATAAAAACACTGCCTGGAGCTTCATTTGCTTACCCCTAGTGTACATTCAATATATTCTTTACCTATTGTCACTACTCACATCTGTGCAGAAGACTAATACCTCACAGGACCAATAGAGACCCGTCCTGGGGGATGACACCACCCAGTTTAGTAAGGACAGTGTCATTTCAGTTTGGCAAGCAAGCTGGAAAATACACTGAAATACAAAGAAAAGTGGGAAAAGAATGGATAGCTTCTGAATAACCACAGCTAAACATTGTGGAAAACTAACATCTATGCCTAACAGCACCACAGGTAGACAAGTCACCCACACAATGCTTTTCACAAGCAATTACTCAGGGAAGGATTTAGGATGGCTAAAATTAGGTGAGGCAAAAATTAGCTGCCTGGACTCTATCCTGACAAGGAATACAGATTAGCACCTTCAGAGAACAGCTGATCCCACCTACCTAGGACTGATACCCCTCTTCTGAAGGCCTAACTTTGCATTTCAACCCTAAAATTCTGAAAGGCTGAATCTTCAGAACTACAGAAAGTTTAATATCAATCTAAACATGGTGCAAAGAGTCCTATCAAAACCACATCAACCACCAAGAATAAAAAAAGACAATGCAAAAGCTAACAATGCCCAGGGCTTGTACAGGGGTAACCACCCCAGCAAGGCACCACACATTTAACAGTGTCAGAAGCACTGGCCGATCATTAAAAACAAGCACCATCCGCTCCACTCACCAAGGCCACGCAGTTTTTACTCGCCTTTTTGCTGGATTCACAATCCCACCTCTTCTCCTGTGTCAGTTCTGGCACCCACTGAACTAATCAGCGAGACGATGATACTCAAAACAAGAGAAAATGATCCAGATAATTATTTTTTAATTTTTTTTTTTTCTCTGGGAGAAGGAGGGTTAAGAAGAGGCGAGGAAATAACATAAAGCAAAAGATGCAAGGGATCAGGACCAATAAAGAACACAACTTTGCAATTTGTGACCTGCCAAAAATGGGTTATAACCTCATAGAAACAGACAGAAATAAACCAGAGAACTTGCGAAAAACAGTGATTGGTAAATGACTTAAGGGGATCACAAAAATGAAACACAACTACCATCATGTAATAGTGTCTCCAGCATTTTAAGCTCTGTAACTGCTGATGTTTGAGAAGAAATCAAGAGGTCCTTATCCTATTTTCCATCTGCAGGAACTCAAGCCCCTTCCCCACTTCACCACATGATATGTGTGTATTTTGGGTGTCCCCCAGCAGACAGAAACCCAGGATACCTTCTACTGTTTTGATCTTCAGTATATTCACAGCCATCCACCTCCTCCACCAGCCTGACATATAGCAGGTGGAAACCCGAGAGGATCTGGCACTGCCCATGACAGCAACTTTGTATTTTGAAGTGGTCTGCAAGTTAAAATGAAAATTGGGACACCACACGTACGCTGCCTCCTCCTGAGATAGTTTTAGAGCTTAAGTATTTGCCATGCAATTTTGTGTAGATACGAGATAGCTGTTAAAAATGAATGCAGACATGAGTACACTGCTGCAACTAAAACACAGACAGTAGGGATATTAAACACCCATATTTTTAAATAGCAGCATTAAAAACCAGAATTGTTTCATGACAGTAATGCTGTCAATTTTAAGACTTTTTTTTTAGGTAGCTCATTTCAAAAGAATATCACTGATAGTGGTGCTGCTTCGTGTCTTTCCTTATAGAAGCTCTTCTGTTAGCATTCTGATTTCTTTTGCGCATAGGAATGAAGAGAATGTAAAATGGAGTGCTCAAGCTATTTCCCAACACCTTTACAGTATTGAAGATACTGACATTCCCTTGTTTTCTGAGGGTGGAGACTAAACCAGGGTAGTCCCTGACACGCTCTTACTGATGCAGCCCACAGCACTGAGATCAGAGCACACAACCGACAGCTCGTGTACCCCCTCCACCCAGGGAGGGGTTGGTGTCACCCCTTCCTTGGCTTGCTCATCGGGGGTATCGATGCTCCCACTGCTGCCCACAGTGTCCCCCTGACACCCCTCACCTCCACCAGCACGGCTGAGGCTCCAGCACCTTCCATCCTCTCCCTCAGCCATCCATGGCACAAAGGAGACAGAGTTTTGGGGGACCCCACATCAATACTAGCCAATTGCCTGACAGGGTTGAGCAACAGCCATGAAACCACACCCTGGTATTTCAGCCGGACAAACTGTGAATTTATAACACCACCATTACAGGCAGCTTTTGAAAGAACACGCTTCTCACGGGGCTGTACGTTGCCTCCTTTGGTCTCACATCCAGCAAGAAAATCTCGCAAATCATAAAAACCTTTGGTAAACACGATCAGTCACTCACACTATTGTTCAAAATGGCTGTTTTGCAAATAAGACAGAAAATACAAACTGAAGTTCCAAGTTAGTGCTGCCATTATCAAATATGGCCATCTCTGGCTACTCACTAAACACACTGGATGTTTTGAAGACTCATACTTGGAGCTGACCTTGAAAGATAATATAATAAGCAGCTGTTTATTAATTACAAGCACTTCTGTTTTTGAAAGGTGTCATAAAATAAATAAATTTGAAGCACAAACAGTTATACAAAATTTGATATGCAAACCAAACAGCTATAAGATACCTTAGCTCTTAGCTAAATCCTAAGAATTTCAACTAGGAAAAAAAGGTGAAGAATTCAGTCTGACTATAAAATCATACTACCAAGAGAATATCATATATGCACAGGGTACGCAGCTCAGCACACAACGAAGGGGATCCCTCCAGCCCACCCCAACTTCTGATCCTGGTATCCACCCTTACTAGCAGCAGCACAAATCAAAGAAAAAATGTGCACAACTGCCCTAATGCAGCGTTCCAGGTGTGAGCACTGATGAGAACTCAGGGAAATCTCTATTTGAAGGATGTAAATACACCAAAGCAGAAAACCATACTGGCCTTGATGTGACAATCATTAGTACCAAGCGTAATACATTGCCTTTATCCTCCCCAATTAAGAAACCTCTGAGTCTTTGGCAACATCTGAAACACAGCTGCCAGCATCTGGTATTTACAGCCGTTTTGACTCACAGCAGCAAGAGTGACCACCGCAATTCAGAGCTGTTTGAACAAGGGAAAAGTTCAAAAGATGAGAAGGCAAACCTGTTGACACAAGCAAACTCAACAGCTTTATTTCTTCTGCTCTGAAAGGTGACGACTCCTCTTTCACATTTCTGTGATTCTGCTGCACTTAACATTTTCTGTGGCTTGCAATGCCAGGATGATGACTTTAGGTATCTCCTTCTTATTTGCTATGAAAGCACATTAACAACATAAATGCTTGCTTGTTGTCTGAAGGTAGGGAACTTTCACTATCTGTGATTTGTGGAACTTAAACTTCTTGTTAAGGGGCGACAGCCTGCGGTCACAGCCTTTAGCTGAGAAGAAAACCGAGTATTGGAAATTGCCTAAATAAGTTGTCTTTGACTATTTTCCAACTTTGTATCAAATAACCACAGTACTGCACAGAACTTTTCAAACAGTGGCAGCTTTGGTTTTGTATCCCAAAGGCAGCAGAGGAACAGCAAGTGATTTTTTTTCCATGCTTTACGGGCATTACAGCACTATTTCTTACTTTCTTTGGTAACAAATAGCTATTATTAGAGACCATATGATTTAATGGATAGACTGAAGTAGACTGGAACATGAGAACTTGATTCTTCTTGCAATTCAGCTGTAACTTGTGCTGACAATGACTCTCCCTCTCTCTCTCTGCTTTATTTCCCTCTCCTTTTGTCATAGCTGTTCCTATTTAAAATGACAAGACCATCCCATACTATGTACTGGTATAGCACCTTTTTTAAACAAATACCTTCATAAGTAGCATGGTATTATTTGAATGCAATTAATCTAATTCCTTGTTGCTACCATTAAACTAAGCAACTGAACTTTTTCCATTCCCCTCTCCATCCATCCTAATGCTTGCAGCAAGAATCAAAGGGACTACCAATATCTTGCCTCGATGTCCCCCTTTTTTTCTGACAGCCATTTCTTTTTAACCCTCACCTTGTAAAGCAGGTTTGAATGCATTTCCCTCTTTAAAACTTACCCTCAGCCTGTTCAACCAAGAGCTACGTGTGACAGGAACTCCGCTTCACCACACAACCACGAGCAAGAGTATCTGTGGACTGACACCACGTGCAGCATCTGAAGCGTCGTGCAGCCCCCAACCCATCTGAAGTCACCTCTGTCATCCCCTACCAGGTAATCCCACCTGCATTCTAGGAATTTTCAGTGCCAAAAACAACTTAAACCATGAATGTATAGGTTTGCCATACACACGTTCCTGCTGAGATAGGTATGTGAGTACAGCAAAGCTGGTCAGGACTCATGAAAATAAGAACATTGTCTTGACACTGCCAGAATCACTACTGGTTACAAGTTGCTACACTACCTACAAAGGAATCCCACTCCAACCAGACAAAACATTTTCACAACAAAAGCCTTCGCTTCTTTGCATGAATGATAGATAATTTGTATTTTAAGTTACACTGGAAAAATCCATTGCCAGCCTGGGATATTCATGGGGAAAAACGAGGCAGGAATCCTGTGAATCGCTACAGCAGGCTCTAAATGCTGTATGAAAAAACAGGCCCTCTGCACTGAGGGAACACAGCACTGCTATTCCTGATAGCATCTTCAGTATACCTCAAACAAAACAGAGAGAAGTCTTTCATACACAGAACTCTTTCTTTTATATATACATATTTTTAATGTGCATCTTTTCATGCAACCAACAGAGATATGCTGCTCTTCATAGTTTCATACAGCTAGGGCATTTTTCTCTTCCACTTCAAAGACGAAGCCCAGTTGGTTACAGATCCCTTAAGTGATTTTCCAGGTTAACATAACATTCAGTGGAAGCTGATCCATACCCTTTTCTTTCCTACTGTAATTCCAATGCAAATAACATATGATGCTTCCTTTAAAACTTCCATACATGATATGAATTCACACACAATACAGCAAAATTCCAAAAAGCACCCTTGCACATGTCTTCCAGTTTGTATAGTCATATTTGTGACTATCATAGGATTCTTAATTTTATGTTAAACACATGCTTTTCCATAAGGTCTGTGATTTAAATAAGCCCCACACAAACACTTTGTTAGAGCTACTGTGATTTAAGCTACCTCCTGCTTAACTACAGGCGAAGAAAATCAGACCCTGTAGCTACCACCAAAGATCAATAAATCTCACGTGGTCAAACAAGAAGGAAAAATTCTTACGTGTATTTAAAATATCACAGACATCTGCAACTAAATTAGGTATTAGAGAGTCAAATACAAAATGAAAAAGACTAATGTACTTCAAAGTTTTAGTCTATTAGAGTGTTAATGAATATATTAGCATGTGTGCTAATCTAGCAAAATCCTTTAAAGTGTTTTTAAAAAAAAAAAAAAAAATCAACATGGCACCATTACTGGGAATACTTAAAACACAGTTTGAAAAGCATACATTACCATGTCACAAAATACAAATAGGGTTTAAAATCCCAATTTTAGAATATCAGACTATTCCATTATGGAGTATTCATTTATATATATAAATACACACACACTTTTTTTTTTCCCCACTATGAAGCATAATCCTTTGTTCCATAATCCCCAGTTGCATGTTTAATGATCACACATAAAACACTTCCATCAAAAAGAAAAAACCGCAGTTCTAGCACGTTTAATTCTTTGGAAATGAACATCTACATTGCTGAAATGGCATTAGAGTGACAAATGACTGTAATCCAATGGCCCAAAGCCAGCAACTTCTATTACAACAGATTTGGTTGTTTTGTACGACACAGCATGTTGTGTGTGTGTGTATCACTAAACAGAAATGAGACTGCCCAGTTTACCTACAAACAAAACCCCACTTAACTCTACAAGTGTTTTAACAGCTACATGAATGGAAAAAGCAGTGTGTCTAAGCAACTGCCTACAAAAACTGAATTTATTATTAGGTGAACGGCTGGATCCATTCTAAAAAGCTTCCAAATGAGTGCTATAGTCTAGAACGCACAGAATAAATAGAATAAAACACACACTTTTTGTGAATCACTGCTATTATTTGCATGCTGCCATATAGTTCCAAATTTAAGTTCTATGTCAGCTTTCTCAGAATTCCTTTTTTTCAGCTAACCAGCCCACATTCTCCCACCATAGTCTGCGTGGATTCACCATTCACACTTTAGAAAGACACATGATACCTCCTGGCTACCTAAACTCACAGCCTGAATTCCCGAGACCACAGAAGCCTCGAACAACTACTCACTCCACGGGCAAAAGCTCTGGCACAAGGACGAGCCCAGGCCCTTCTCAGCTGTGAAAACGGGACTCAAAAGAAAGTAAAAAATTCCAGCTTTTTGACAACTGAGCAGGACAGGGGAGAAGCAGCAGCTACAGCAAGATGATGCCCTCAAAAACCCATTGATGTCTCTCCCAGCCACTGGCAGCCCTCGACCAGAGCCACCTTCAGCTTTGCTGTTCAGGGCTTCCCCAAAGTTTTCATCATATTTCAGGAACTTCACAGGCAGAACCCACATTGCCCTCTCTTCCAAGCACGTCTTTCTGCCTTTAAGGTTACTGTAACATTAGACACATCTGCAAAGATGCAAGCAAGATAGCACAAGAAACCCATCCTGCTGCATAACAACCTTTTTTTTTTTTTAAATTATTTTTGAGACATTGATTTTCTAATCAAGGTCACCCACAAAAAATGCCAGGCAATACAATATAAAGACAGCACAGAACAACTGCCTACAGACTGGTGCTTTTTTGTTGTTGTGTTTTTGTTTTATTTTTTTTTCTTTCAAAAGAGCACTGGCTTAAGGGAACATCAAACTACACCCTGCCAGGGAGCAACACTCCGAGCTGGCCATAAAAGAGGCAGTTTGCAGTGCAGTATTTCAGGGAGTCAGATTGCATGCCCTGTTCCCAGTTCCAGTTATTCTGGTTGCCAGGCCAGACACAGGCTGGGGTGAGGATGAGCAGCTCACCAGCTCGTTCAGCTTTTTCTGAACACAAACTCTACTGGTTTTTACTTCAGCTGGCTTGGGGGGGGGGGGGNNTGGGGGGGGGGGGGGGGGGGGGGGGCAATACGGTGCATTTAAAACAGTCCTGAGTTAATTTGACACCACCGTAATGGTGAAAGAACAAAACAAGCATAAATGATTCATTCTGCTATGGTATCTTTTCTTCTGCTTAACTTGTTTTCACAAGATTTATAAATGATTTGTTAGTATTCATTCTTTCTATGAAAAACAATAGGAAAAGTGGCTAAAATAACGTGTTTATACAATTCCTACACAGTATTACTCTGGAATCCAAACAGGAACATAGTTTTTAAAACGTCTTTTTTTTTTATTATTTGAAAAATGAAGATTTTTAAATGACCTTGATGACAAATGGTTCCAGCTACATCTAGTGCAAAATCAGCTCAACATCTGTGGCGTCATACAAAACCCATCGTGATACAGCAGGTTTACTTCTAGCTTCTACCTTAATAAATAAATAAAAAAATTCTTGCAGATTTTAAATATAGTCAGAACACACCCAGAAAACTGACAGCAACACTTAAATATCTCATTAAACGATTATGAAATAATGACATGGAGTACAGAGGCACAAACGACCAACAATATCTAAAGAGCATTACCATATACTGGTGTGCTTGCTGATGAGCTGGCCATCCAAAATTAACATCCCTTCCAAAATCCACAATATGGTCATGTTTCATGATTCATTTGTCAGAACGTGCAAACTGACAGATGAAAGATCCCTGTCCATTATCACACGAATCCATTAATTGCAGGAATCCAACTACAGGTTTTAGCTATTAGAAGAGCATGATTGTTTTGAAGAATTTTTTTCCCTTGTGTGACAAAAAAACCCGTCTCAGTTACAGTACACTCAAATTACAGTCACATGGAAAAACTAAGCACTTTTGTTTAGGACTCCGCATTATGACACAAACATAATGACTAAATAATGTTATTTAGTCTTAAGCCCAGAACAGACAAGTTCTAGCAAAACTCCCGAATTTGATACTGATCTGCAACGCTACCATTCTAAAATAAGAACTACACATTAAACTACATCCCTGAACTTATCTTCAGGCTCTTCATCCACAAGAGTCCAAAACATTGTTACCTTATTTCAGCATCATAACATTATTATCACTCTAAAATATGTATTCACATAAAACCCAGAAAGCATTTAAATAAACTGTTTACATTGGGAGGGGGGGACACCACCCCAAAACAAAAAAATAGGCCGTGTACAATGGTACAAAGAAAGCATTAACTGAAAGACATCTTATAGATTTGCTTTCAAATTATATATAAATTTAATCAGCAATCCTCACAAAACCTAAATGCTTTTTAGAAATGAAGACTTTAACTTATGGAAGGGCTTGATTTAAAATAGTATACGTACAAGTTACTACTAAAGATGAATTTACAGTCTAGTTTTAATTATAGATTTGCAGTACTTCACCAGAAACTAAATCATCAACTGAACTTTCTTTTTGTTTGAAGGTACACCAATTTAATTAAGTACAGACACAAAAGTGTTCTTAATTCTTCTAAATCAAGAAAAAAGTTGCCATGTAAAACCCAGTCTTATGAAACTGACGGCATTCACTGCTGTCTAGTCCTGAGGGGAGGGTAAAAACAGCAACTAAAACAGCTTCTGAGTTGGGCACTGAATCCTTTCGATATACGTGCACTCTATCATTCATTGGGATGGTAAAAAAACGTCTAAAACTAAGTGAGTTTCTTCCACTTTGCAAGAAAGTTGAGGGACACAAAATTTTAAACGAACTCCAGGAACTGTGACTGCCCTCAGAACACCAACGTTAACAAAATCGCATCCCTTTTTTTCTCAAATATAAATAAATCAAGCTGGACAAGAAATGCCAGGATAGTTTGCACTGATTACAAACTTTTGTTTATGGAAAAAATATTGTCGGGACCACTAGTGCACAACTTCATTATGTGTATAACTACCCTTCAGAAAAGCCCACAGAATTCAGAATAAAGCAGGACCTTGTTTGAAACAGTTAAATTTTATGAAAGATACTTTTCCAGCATCCAAAACTCGCTTTTTTTAGCAAAATTATCTGTAACACCTTCAAAGTTTTCTAAACTTTATTATTTGCTAAAATGAAAGTTGGATGAAGTCCTGCAAATAAAACCCTCAGTGCACTGCAGGCGTTGCCTGACATTTTTGCTCCAAAGCTTTTTGGGAGAAAAACCTTACTGAAAAGAAATAGCGAAGTTACCCCATTCAGTCATTTGCTCCAGGCACACAGAATAAGAGATAAGACCAGGATCCGAGCTTTTAACTTCCAGTGAAAAAAAACTACTACGATTGCGGTTTTTTGGTCTTTTTTTAACACCGCGCACAGATCTTCTGGCTGGTTTAATTAGTGGGAGAAGGGGAAACTGCACGCACATCCCCGTGCACAGTAATCTTGCAACACTCAGCCCTTTGCACCCCAATGCACCGAGTGTTTGGGCGGGGGAGGGCGGTGGGGGGGATTAGTTTACAAATCTCCTTATTCCCTTCTCATTATAGAATCGCTTCTGTCTTTCCCCCCCTCCCTCCAAAAAAGAAAAAAATATAATTAAAAAAAAAAAAAAAAGAAAGCGCAAGCCATCGAGTCTCTCCCACCCATCCTCCCTGCGGCGGCTCAGAAGGGGGCACGGCACCGGCTTCACCCCACAGGCCTCCACCCCCTCCGCTCCCTCCCCTCGCCAAGGCGCGGTGACACCGGGGCGGCGAAGGGACCGGCCCCGGCACCCTGGGCCCCTCGGCGGGGCAGGGCCGCCGTCCCGGCCGGCGGCGAGGCCCCTCCACCGCCCTGAGGAGATTCAATGAAGCTGCAGAATCACCCTGGGCCTAGTCCCGGCCACCACGCTCCCCCCCTCGGCCAGCCGCGCCACGGGGCCCAGCCGCCCCTCGGAGCCCCTCAGCGGCCCCCTCAGTGCCCCGGGCCGATAGGGCGGGGGCGGCCAGTACCTGGGCGCTGTTCACCGCCATGGCGCCCCGCGTCCGTGGGGAGCTCGGCGTCTCCCAGGCGCCTCACGCTGCTGCCCCCGCCGCCGCCATCTTCTCTCTCGCACGCACCAGCCGGGCGGGCAGGCGGGACGCACCGCGCCTGCGCACGGCGCCGCCGGGGAGGGGCGGGGCGGAGCGGGGCCGCCTCTGCGCCTGCGTGCGGGGCGGGCGGCGGCGGCGGGCGGAGGCGGCGCAGGCGCAGTGGCCGAGCGGGCAGGGGGCGGGGCGGCCCTGAGGGAAGGGGCCTGGCGGCGGGGAGTGGCGGGGTGGGCGCTGCTCCCCCTGAGGCGGGGAGTGAGGCGGCCCCGGGCGGGAAGTGGGGGGTGAGGGAGCCGAAAGAGCTTCGCTTTCAGCCCCTAGGTATCGTCTGGGGCGGGAGAGCGGCCGTGAGGCGGGCGGCCATGAGGCGGGCCCGGGCTGAGGCGGGCCCGCCGTCTCCAGAGCGAGTGGCGGGAGCCCGATCCCTCAGGCTTTGCCCAGCCGAGTGACCCGCCCCGAGTGCGGCACCGCCGTGCAGGAGGAAGGCAGCTGTTAGAAATGCGAGGGGGCAAGCAGTTGGGCTGCCCCCAAGGAATTAATGGGGCCACGGGTTCACCTCAAAAGTCTGTAGAAAAAGGCCGGGCATGGAGGGTGCTGGCAGGGCCCAGCTGTCGCACATAACCCGGGAATGGGTTTGGTGTTTCTATCTGGAAAAAAAAAAAAAAAAAGAAACTGACTAAGCCAATCTCATGATTTTGAGAAGTCTGAGTCATAACTGAACACACACACCCCCCGGCAAGAATCCACTAAAATGATCACTAATAAACTCCATGTTTTGTTTGGTTTTGGTTTTTTTCCTTAAACAAACTATTGAATCCTGCAAAACTCTACTGCACTTGAGGAGTAAGCATTAGAGAAGGCTTAAAATTACTGTGAAAGCTGAAGAAAAGGAACTAAAGATTCTTTGGCAGTTCAGAGAGGAGGCCTTTCACGGAATTGTCAGAGTTGGAAGGGACCCCTAGAGATCATCTAGTCCAACTCCCCTGCTACAGCAGGGTTGCCCAGAGCACATTCATTACCCAGGTAATGAATCTCAATCCCAAATCTCCAGAGAAGGGGACTCCATGACCTCCCTGGGCAGCCTGTTCCAGAGCTCTGTGCTCTTTCACTGAAAGTGGAAAAGAAGATTTCATCCATCTCTCTGCGATAAGGACATCTCTCTCTCTTTTCCTGAAGCACAACGCTTAACCTGTGCTCATGACAGCAGTGGGAAGGAAAGACAGTAAATGATTTTCTGTATCGGCAGATACACACCCTGCTGCCTCTCCCTTTCTTTTGTTTCTGGCAAGCGTTGCTCCTCTGTCCTAAGGCAGAGACCTAGCAGTGAAAATGTCAGTTTAATATTGAAATAGAGAAACAAAAAAGGGAGACAAATGTATAGGCTTTTTGCATACAGCATTTCAAACATCTGAAAACTCCTCTCCCCTCGGGAATCTCATTTACAAGGTAAATAATGGAGTGAAAACCCTTACGTGGCTCAACTGGTTGAATGCAAAATTCCCTTCTGCCCACAAACTGACAGGCTGCCCCTTCAAATGGCTGAAAATACAGATAAGTGCAGTGCCTCCCGCTTGAAAAACGGTTAATTCTACTACTGATACTTTTAAAAGCAGTAGCCGGTGGTGAAAGTGACGTGGTCAGAAAGGATATCGCTGTTCAGCAACATTTAAAACACCTTCCATTTTATCCCATCTTAATACGGTTTCATTGTAAAGTCTGTTAACATTTTACCACAGTATTTTGTAATAGTAATAGCTTTAGTAAGCTTTGTAAGTTTTAATGTAATAGCGTGCTTTGAAGAATTTTACCTGATGGAAAGTTCCCACCTCAGTTGTGTTTTATCATTCATTTTTTTGCCATTTTTAGTGGTCTGTTACTGCATCACTGCTCACTGCATCGCGCAAGTCAGTTTTGTTTTCTTCATGCGGCCATGAGTTACAGCTCCCAAACCTCGTGATGCTCTTCCGACTTCAAAAAAGTGGTGCTGTATTTTGCTTTCTGTGGATCCGTGTTCTTAGGATTCGTGGAGCAAAGTGGTCCTGACTTCATTATTTTGTGAAGCGACCAACAACAGCTGAGGTTTGTCTGACCCGAGCTGTTGAGCCGAATGGACTGCTCCAAGTCAGCTGCCTCCCGGAGCCTATTGTAGTTGTTCTTGTCCTACTCTAAATGCAAGGTGCCTGGGAACAGCTCACCCCTCCGTGCTGTGCTCCTCATGGTTTCACCAGACCATAAGACCTGTGCTCTGACAGTGCCCGGGAGGTGAATGATTCCTACATGTGACTCTTCTGAAGCAAGTGGTGGGACCCACACGCCCCTTGGTCCAGGGGCAGAAGGGAACATCTTCCTGTAGTGCTGCAACAACTGGTTGATCCCTGGGGGGGGTTAATGTTGTCCATGTGAAGCTTCCTCCAGGTGTTAAGAGCTTCAGGAGCTCTGGAGATTTTTTCTTTCAGAGATACAGATTATTTTTTTTCCCCCCTAGAATCTTCTTACTGCTCAAAGCTTCATTAAGAGGCATCAGCAAGGTAAGAATCACAATTAGAATCAAGACCTTTTTTGCCTGCAAGCTAAATTGTTTCTCAAAAAAGCATACTAAAGGTTGAATTACTTCTTTAAATTCTCTAGACGTGAGACTATCAGTTAATACTGAATCCTGAAGAGCCATGTTCGGAAGAAAGCGCTCTGATCTCTTACAGAGGCAGACACGCGGGCACATTTTTCTCAATTTAAGATTTCAACTTCAGAACAAACATATTTCCAGCTTCTTTCTCAAGCCTTCAAAACAACTGCATCTCACACCACGGTGTAATTTTTCCTCAGGGTACCTCGGGGGATTTTATTACCTACTGTCAGTGTTACAGGCAGCAGCTCCCCGACGTGCTGATGCCAAGATACAGGCGTGGAAGTGTGGGAAGAGAAAACCTGAGGTTTTTTTGGTAGCTGTTTTGTGTCAGGTAAAACGAGCTTGCCTCAGAATTTGGCAACAAGAGTCTCTTTAAAAATGAGGTAAAGCAGTAGTTATTTTTCCCCGGGGCAGGAAGAAAGAGCTGTGCTTCCTGACAAGCAGTAAGATGTTTTACAAAGCGTACAGGTGAAGGCAGCAGCATGGGCAGGTGCAGGGGCCAGGCTGAGTCCTGACAGCACAGACCTCTTTTCTCTACTGATATTAATTACTCCCTGACAGGGCTGTTCAGGCTACAAAAATCAAAGGAGAAATCCACTCATCTCCTCCGTATTCTCCCTCTTGTTTTTGCGGGACTCCAGCACACCGGTTTCCCAAACCAGTTTGGCACTGGGGAGTTTCAGTGATCGGAAGCGTGGTGTGCTATCTACCAACACTTCCCAAGCCTTGATAAGCCACCTCCTGGTACACAGCATCCAGACCAAGGACACTCTGCCAGACTCTCTTTTAGTGATGCTCACCACCCTGGGTCTCGTAGGTGTGAGAGGTAAAAGGTTTCTTCCTTTCATATTGGAAAATTGCTTATGGCAACAACACGTATGATACCCCAGTGACCTCCAGTAACAGGAGAGATGTCCCATACTCACCCATAACCTCCGGTTTTGAAGGGACAGTAAGTGGACTGGGAAAAATAAAGCTCACTTTGATTGGTCTTATATTTGGCCTGTGCAATTAAGTTTAATGTTACAAGACATATCTGTGTTTATCTACTCCTCATTAAATACTGTCTTTAAAACCACTGTGTAAACTGGACTCAGTCTTTTGCCACAGCTGCAAAACATGGGAAAAGTAATTTCTGACTGTCTGCTTTGGAGCACGATGCAGAAAAGGTGGATCAACCAAATGAGTTATATTTCTGCTTCATATTGTTACGTTCAGTTTCTGCCTATTAAAATGTTTCCACCATTATCACTGACGCTTAAAAATAATTACAAAATTACCTCTTTCCCATTTATCAAAAAAAGGAAACCTCAACTAAATCAATACATGAGTTACACAGTGATGAATACAATATTCTAAACTGGATTTATTGTTTCCAGACATTAATGTAATACATAAACACGTTAAAAGGGGGGATATAGTAACAAGCAACCCATCAACGGAAACAAAGCAAGGCTTTGAAATTTTTGTTCTATACTTACACATGAAAATGTCCCAAAAAGTTAAGTAGTTGTCAGTCAACATAGCAAGGATTTCAGATACAAAAAAAAAAAAAAAACCAAACAAGTCATTAATGAGTTTGTTATAACCAAATTTTTAGTTTGGTTTTGCCTTTTTTTTTTTTTTGGATTTTAATTTATTTTTAGGATAAAAAAGAATAACCTCATGCAGTGTACAAACGCTTTAAAATGAATCCATTAATGCAAAGACTAACTCCTGAGGCTTTTTTTTTTTTTAAACACAAAAAAAAACCTCAAGGAGTTTCAAAAATTAATTTCAACTTGTTTTCTTAAATCCATTCTTAGCAGTGAAGAAGAAACCTGTAACTTCCTTGCACTTCAGGAATTTATTCAGAGGTACCTCTTTCAATACAAATATGTTCTTGCAATGTATTTAAGAATCCTTTAGTTGACGAGGGCTTCAAATAAAATTAAGTGCAAAAATATTTTCTTAGTGTTTTCCAATTATTGAGGTAAATAGTTGGGAAAAAAATGAAAAAGAGAAAAAAAAAAAAAAAGCAGGTAGCAGGATATCACCTGTATGTATGCCAGATGGGAAAAAAAAACAGTCAAATCTGAAATACATGGCTATGGTGCACAAGGGAGATGTGACAGAAGGATCGAGGAAGAAATAACAGCAACAATCGACGGTTCCCCAGCAGAACTTTAAACCAAAGCCCTTGAAACCCCCTCAGCAGATCATCACTGGCTGAAAATAAAGGGTGTTTATGAGCACGTCCATGGGGCAGAGGCTTGTACAAATGTAAATGCTGTTCTCCAACAGCTGCACCTCATCCTCACCAGCCACACAGAGACCACAAGACCCATCAAACAACAACGGGGGTCACGATTACAGAGCGGTAGCTTCTATAGGAAATGATATAATATACGGCAAACAAGAGACTGAGTTAGCAAAACGTGTTATAAAAAAGTATAAAAGTTGTTTTTTTAAAAACTCTCTAAAAATGTCTTCTTTTGGGAAGGAGGACTACTCATCTGTGGCCTGGCATGACTACAGTAACTGAAGTGCTTGTCTCAGATTGCTGGTGATCGACTTCTGGCGAATCGGAGGCGCGTCTGTGCGGTGCCCCGGGGCGAACGGATGCCTGAGAGCTGGCCAGACAGTCGGGGAATTTTAATATCTGCAGCAGAATCAGCTGTGTTTGTAGAGGGTGGACTAACACTTGGGTCAGAAATCTCTTGGCTTGGTGTGCAGAGAACTGTGTGACACAGAGGATCTAACAGGCCATCTTCAGGTCGGTCCCACTGTCTGGATCCCAAACACGGTCCCGAGTAGATTCTGGGATCCTTCCTTTCAAACCTGCCTGGCTGGGGAAGGAGTTGAGTTCAGCTGCGTGCCTGAAGAGCCGTGGCTTTGAGTCCCTGCCAAAGCCACCAGAAAAGGTGACTCTCAGGAAACAACACTTGAACTCGAAAAATAACGAAAGAGGAAAATGCGAGCTCAGGTAAAAACAAATTGCTGTTCTTTGGGATTACCAAACCTCAATTAATCATCCTGGGTTAATAAGCTTTTAGACAGCAGGCAAGTCCAGTATGGACCCCTGCTCACACTGGCTACTAGCCATGACCACTGTGAGGTCTGAGTTAAATGAAGTGGATCCCAACTTCTCCAGCCTGGTAGAGCTGGGAAGGGGCAGCTTCTTGCTTCAAGTTCACCTGAAGGATCCTCCTGCCACTTCTCCCCACTGTTAGCCTGTTCAGCAAACCCCAAACTCACACTGAGCTCTAACAGTTCCATCTGCTTTGAAGCCCAAGGCAAACTCTACATTTCCCACCCAAATCCTCACATCTTCTTTCAAGTTCTTCAATAGATTTCTTTTTTCCTTGTTCCCAGGCATGCTTTAAAACCTAAGTAAAAGGTGCTTAGATACGAAAAGTGCCACAAGGCATGCAAAAGCCATCTCACCTTTCCCAGATTTCAAAATTAACAATGCTATTAATCCAACCCCATTCTTTAGCCACACAGCAAGGTCTTTGATATCTTAAGAATATGGTGGAGTCATTTGCTCTTCAAGCTGATCTGACCCGCATTCACCAAAAGCACTATTCTCTTTGAACACTCATGTCTTCCAGAAATCTGACACAAACAACTCAGGAATGTTATTGCAAATGAAATTTAACATTATAAAGATTGAAGATTTAAAACAGCATTGAAAATCTGTTTTATTTTTTCTTAGCAGTAGCTTCAGAACTCCATCAAACTGCTCTGTAACTTCAAACCAGACACTTATGACTCTGCCTCCTCACCTTTGACATTATTCTCTCAGCCACAGATTCAACCTTATTTTAAAAATGTTGATATAATACGATGTATGCGGAAATGCCATGAACCACAGAAGTAAAAGATTAAGCCTTAACATTCAGAAGAGCAGCATAACTTCTCTTGCCATATCACCCCTTATATAGTAGGAGGATGGGGTTTTTTTTGTTTCTTTTGTTGTTTTTACCTTAAACATGAGCTTAATGCAAAAACCACATTCACCTGTACATTTTCTGAGGCTTCAGAAGATGCCTTTCCCTCCCCCCATTTAAAAAGAAAAAAGAATCAAGGTTAGATAGAAATGATTAAATACAAAGTTTTTTGGAGTCCACCATCAAAGGGTGGTTATCCAGAAGTAGTCATCTTCCTCGATCTTGATGTTTTTTTGTTTTTGTCTTTTTCTTTTTGTCCTCTGTTTTGGGTTTCAACGCACAGACACATGCAGACACGCCAGCAATCGCTTTGGGTAAGTCAGTTCCTTTGTACCACTTATTTTTCTCCTTGTCATAAACCTGGACCGTTTTGGAGAAGACCGTTTCTTCCCAGCTGTAGCCTCCGAGGATATAAATCTTGCCTTCCCAAACTGCCACCCCAGACTCGCTGTTTGCTTGCAGCAGAGGAGCAACCCTGGTCCACTGGTTACACTGAGGGCTGTAGGACTCCACGCTCAGGATGTCAAAGCGAGCCATGGTTTCGATGTTGTCATCGCTGCCACCAATGGAGTAGATGCTGTCCTGTAAAGTGCACATGCTGTGCCACCCTCGGGCAGTGATCATTGGCCTCTTCTCCTCCCAAACATCCGTGCGGTAATCGTAACACAGCAGGTTTTTTCTATAGGGGCCAATTTGGTAATCGTGGCCTCCTGAAATGTACACAAATTCCTTGTAGACTGTTCCAGCGTGGCCGTAGGTAAACCTAGGACAGGCAAACAGAAATGATCCGACTCAAGAGTTAGGGATTTTATCAAGAAACACAAGCATTCAACAAGGACTGCTACTAACGGAGAAAATAAACAGTAACTAACGGCAGGAGAATCCCTAATCCTGTTAGTTACCCAGTAACTATTCTCCTTCGTTCTGCTTCACCCCGTGCTGCAGCGCCTTAAGGTACAACGATCACTTTTAAAGGCATCCTCTACACTGTATCATACAAGAGAAGTAACCCATCTAGTTGTCATGGCCTTCACACCCATTTTCCTGCTCCAGTGCCTGGCTTGGATCACTCTGAGAGGGCCAGAGAGAAAAAAACCCACATCTCAGCAAGGGTTTCTATGACAGAAAGAGGAAATAATCATGATACCTCTCAGACTTAGGAGTAGCGATTAACTAAGAAGAAAACTGCTGCTGCTTTCTCCTTCCACAGCTTCAGGATCACAAATCACGTTTCTTACCCACCAGCGTTCACAGCCCAATTTATCTGCAGTCATGATAGATGCAGTGTCCTTTTCATGAGCTATCCACCTGTTCTACCACTTCTGCTACATCGGTGATAACTTCTTTGGTCACCCCAAGTCAAGGCAACAGACTCTGTCAGTCATAGATCAGAGTCCAGGTTTGAAATAAGACAAAATGAGATGGTAGAAACCAACACCAGGCACGCTCTTTGCACAGCGCAGAGACAAAACCCCTTTGATCAGCTATAGAAAAGCCACTACAAACTTAACTCTTGAGGCTGTTCTTAACTTCACCCTAGGATATTCCTGACCAAACCCTTCTGGGCTCTTAGAAGTGGGATGCTAAGATGGGGGGACAGCCTTGGCTTCTTTGAACATACTCTTCCTGCACATGCTTTCTTCTCCTTTTCTTGGGCATGGGAGGTGTCAAAAGGTGTAGCTGCAACACCAGCCACATAAAACCAGCTCACATACTGCTACGAAGAGCCCGAACAATTTAATAGCCATCAGTCTGCAGAGCATTATAATAAACTCATCATGCTGCCCTCACGAGCCCCTGCTACCATCCTGTGTAGTCAAGGGCTGAAGACAACTCAAGCTCTATGGCAGACAAACCCACGTTAACATTGCTTTAGCCTGGAATGCTTTTGAACTATGCCTGGACATGCTAAAAACTCAGTGTGGATAGAACCTTGAGCTGTTTTTATTTCATATGGTAATAGTTTGTCTCAGCTACACAAATGGTACCGTAACTTCTTCCACACACTTAAGTGCCGAGCGGTTTTGTGCCAAGGAAAAAGGGGGAATATAGAAGAAAACCCACATTTACCCTGAAAACACAATACTCCTGAGAAAAGCTAAAAGTTGTTTATTATTCTAGATGCCTACTGAAGCTTCTCATCCCTGACCAGTGTCTGAATCAGATATTTTTACAAGCTCAAGCTCCAAGAAACGAGAAATCCTTGACATGCTTGACCTAAGAATGCTGAGTGGCCAAAACAGACCTTGTCACTATAAGGGCTGGAGCACCATCCCTAGAGACCCCGAAGAGAGGACTTCAGTACTTTACTGCACCTTAACCACTCAGGAAAAAGCAAGCAAGCAAAAAGACAGGCAACTAAGGCACAGTTATGACATTTTATCCGAAAAGGCAACTCAAAAATTCCACATCTGCCCATCTGCCTAACCATAGAAGAACATTACTCATGCTCAGGGCTTCTGTTTGACATGAAATACCCTGAGCTCCAGCTTCCATGCCTGCCGTGCTCTGGCAGGTGTAGGGTACACAGATGCTGCTCTACCTTGTTTGTGGGCTCTTACAGCCAAGAACTGGGAGTACATGTCTCCAGTGGCACCCAGTCTGGCTGCTAGAGACTTTACTTTTTAAGACGCATTCCTGTGTACATAGAGAAGCAGACTACCTACTCGGGAAGTAGGATGGACAACTTGAATTCATTTCCTTTCTCAAACTGCACTTGGTTTTAAACCCATATCTACCAGGGATCTACGTGGAGGAAGTACAGTGCACGCTACTGTGGAAGCTGTGTTGAAATATTTCCCAACACGAACTGAAAAGTGGAATTCTCTACAGGTAAGCAAGCAACAGACTTTTTGTCTCAAGCACATACAATCTGTCTCACCCAGACACAGAAAAAACACTGATGCTTTTCTTTTTGCCTGAGTCAATGTCTAGTGAACAGCAGTAGCTGCAAGAGAAATCACATCTGAAGCACCAAAACGACTGTCAATTTGTTATTTTCCAATACGGGGAGATTTCCCGTTGAAAGATACTAGAGGTGTTTTACTTTGCCTGACTTCTGAAAAACTCACCCAAAATTGCACATAACCTGCTTCACGTTAATAGAAAACCACATAGAAATACAATGCACAAGTTGAAAACAAGCAATGAGAATCCTTTCTGCAAGCCCTGTGGTTGAAACCATTTCTAAATGTGCAACAGAACAGGGCCCTTCCACACAGTGGCTCCAGACAGCCCAACAGAAAGTGTCAGGAGATTTGGCAGCGTTATATGAGTGGCCAGAAAATGACAGCAGCATTAAGGAGAAAGAAGCTCCAATTCAGAACATCTCCTAGATGAGATTCTGAATAACTCACCTAGATACAATGCTGCAAAAGTTACAGTTTCTGATGCAGTAGCACCATTCGTTAAATGCTAGAAAATTTACCATTTTGTTTTTTTAAACCGAAACACACTTGGCCTAACCCAATAAAGCTTTGGGAATCCCCTGCTCCAACCAAAGTCCAGGCGAGCTGTGGTTGCTCTGAATCTCCATGTCCACCTGTTGCAACCCTGCGAGATCATTCATGACACAACTAGTAGAGCAGATACCATCATTTGTTAACCTGTTCCAACACATTTCCTCATACAACAGCTTTCAGTTGTTCTGCCAAACTTCAACCTAGAGCCGCTCAATTAATTTTCCCGATGTCTGCAGCAGACTTTTTCATGCTCTATTCAACATTGCACCAACTTCTGCTCTGCCAAGCTTGTCAGCCACCACTGTTCCCTTCCGGGCTAGAAACTATGGCAGCAACTGCTCCCAAAGAGCCTGGGAACATGGTGAAAAAAAATATAGGACCTCTCTGAAGAATGGGAAAGGTATCCCACAACCAAGGACTCGAATGAGAGTCAGGCAAAATTCACTTGTAGCAAACTTGGACCAGGTCCACCCTTTAGATAGCTTGGCTGAAGTTTTCCATGTTAAGCATCTGCCTGAAGAGGCTGTGTTTTCTTCTTCAGTAAGACAGCATTATTTCAGTCAAAACAGCTCAGCTCCTTCCAAGAAAGCGGGGAGGGAAAATGATGTGTTGTTTTGACCGTGCTGGGGTGGGAAGGGGGCAGGGAGAAGGAGAGATAAAAAAGAGCTTGCAAAGCTCTTCCCTAGAGGAGCGTGTGTAACAGCAACACGGACACAGGATCTGGCAGTGGACAGGAGATGTGTCCTTCAGGACGCAACCCTTGCCTTTCCCCTGAAAATCTCCACAAACTATAACCCTTGGGAAGAAAAACAAAACCAAACCATTTTCTGCGTGCTCAGAGCAGAAGCTTTAACAAATAGAACCTCTGAGAGTCCAACCCCACACAGCTCAAATTGAACTACGCAAGCCTACACCCCAGAATGACTTCAACATGTGCCTATCACTCCAGAGAACAGTCTTCCAGGCAGTGGCTGGCTCAGAGAAGTCAAAAACACTCCCAGAGCCGTGGGCAGGGAGCCTGCTTCTGGTGGCCATGCAACCAAGAGGACAAAAAACCCTGCACGTGTACTCTTCAGAGGGAAGGAGACAGAAAAATGCAGGAAACAAGGCAACTATGTTGGGACATGTCTTATCAGCAGATCAGGAAGCAGAGGATTGATGTTTTCTGATTTCCTCTGCATGAGGAGAAAAGACTTGCTGCTTAGAATAGGGCTGGGTAAGATGTTATTTGGGTAAAAGCAGTAACTAAAATCAGTTTGAGGAACATAAGAATGTAGTGGGGAGGAAAACAGAGATCAGATCAAGAGTATTTTGAAGGGAAGACAGTAGTACACAGAAGGCACTGTAACTAGCAGGCTTTCTTCTAGTCCTGAATAGATCACAAAATTCTCTCATCCTTCTCCTGCTGTCAGCAAATCCAGCTGAAGGACTACCCAGATCCCTTCCAGCAGCCACCCACACCTGCCAGAGCCACACCTCTCTGAGCTCCACCATCCTTCACTTGTCCCTACATTCAGGTCTCTTTCTGTTGGTCACCTCTGAGCCCATTTTGCCTTTTGCAACCTGCATAAAGTTCTTTTTGTTTTATTCCTTACGTGCAGGAAACCAGCTGTTTCTAACAATAGACCGCCCAACGCAAGAGTTCTCCAACAGGAGAAAGAGGGCTGAAAAGACAGAAAATCTGAAGGTGCGAAGCGTCCACTAAGATCTAACTTTAGATATAAGATGTCTTTAGACATAGTAACGTGCAAGAGGTCAGCTACAGAAAAGTGGGAAACTCCCTAGTTCACAATGCAGCTGCACGAGCAGCTGAGCTGGCACAGGGGACAGTGAGCATGGGAGGAGGATGGAGCAGGCAGGAGGAGAGGGCACAGGACTGTTTCTTTGGGATGCAGCAATAACTTCAACACTCATTGTCTTACAGCCCCAGCCTGCAGTTTAGCAACCAACCGAGTCAATGTGAGGGGGGTCTGTCCCATCAAGGGGGCTTTGGTCTTGTCCAAGCGGATCAGCCACGCAATCAAGTGAAAAATGAACACCCCCAAGTCAAAGTTCACTTTTAAACGCTGCAAAATTGCCAAAGCCAACACACAAGCAGCAGTAAGAACATGAAGAAAAACCACCCCTTTTCAGACAGCTTCCCCAGAGCATTTATTTATATGCTGGGGAAAAAAAAATCCATACCTGTTCCACAGTGAGTGGTTTTGTAATGACCTACCAGACAGCCAGGTCACATCTACAATTGTTTAGAAAATGTTTTGTTTTTTTAAAAAAAACAAACAAACGAACATAGAAAGCTGGGCTACAATTTCTATGAGATGTTACAGGGATGTAACAGATCACCCCAATTAACAGGAGGGTTTATGAACTGAAGACACTCGAGCACAGCTTCCCAGGAAAGGTCGTGGTGTTTAGCCTCAACTGCTAGATCTGTCTGTGTGAGCAGAAATACAGCAGAAAAAAGCATCCTGCTCCTGAAGAGCACTCAAGCCCAGCTGTTAGCCTGGATCAGACTCACATTGCAGCACCTGCCCAAAATAGAACTGGGCAACAGGCTTCTGTGCCCTCACTGGCTGCCTATGGCTCTGCAGCTCTGCAGTTGAGGGAGCAAGGGAAAAAAAACCCACCCAAATTCTCAAATCAAATTCCAAGTATCTTGTTCGTGATGCTGCTAAGACGGCAAGGGCTGCTGCTGCTGAAGACACCATGAAAATACCATTCGTAGAGCCAATACTCCTGTAATTTCCATGGATGTGAAATATTACTAAATCTGAATAGCTCTTTGTGAATGAAATGCTATCCTACCATTCTTACAAAGAAACACTGATTCAAGATAGGAACAATGTCCTGTCATGCTATTCCAAGAAGAGTGGCAGTTTTAAAGCCTTTCTAAAAGTAAAACAGCCTGCTTTTAACTCGGGTTGAGGGAAAGAGAGGTCACATTTGCCCAGGTTATCTGTATTTACAAACTGTGGTTTATCTGCAACAGCCAACCAACAGAGACACCTCGCAAGGAAAACAATCACAAGGTGACAAAATAACACCAAATAAATTACAAAAGCCTTTGGTCAAGATCTAAACAGTGCCTCTGAAAAGACTCCAAGTGACATCAGAAAAAACATTTTAAGAAGAGTAGAGCGAAATTACAAGGGCTTTTCCTCCCATCCTTCAGATGTACCTCAGGACAAAAATTAAAACCAATCAAGCTGACATGAGGCACACTGCCTGGGAGAGATGGTTGCTCAAATACCAAATGCTGGTATGGTTTGCTCCTTGTTGATCCCATATTGGCTATATATCCCCTTGCCTCCCTTCTAGAGACACCCATTCATCAGCAGAAGTCACACAAGCTCCCTCCACTATTGCTCCTCAAACATGGGGTAACTTTCCAAACACCTCTGTTACCTTGGCAAGCCTGCGATATAGGACCACGAATCCTTCTGAGGGCTGTAGGTCTCAACTGAAGAAAGGGCCCCATTTTCATTCCTGCCACCAACAGCCACCAGCATGTCAGTAATAGCTCCCAGGTAGAAATCTACACGGCGCTGTCTCATGGAGGCAACCTGCCAAAAAAAAAAAAAAAAAAAAATAGCATGCTGACATCTTCAAACATCTGGTAAGTGAACTGACTTAACGTATATTCATGTCTGAGGATAGAATTTGCATCTTCCCATTCGTTTGAAAAGGAGAGATACTGGT
Organism: Scolopax mira; assembly: GCA_004320125.1. NCBI lineage: Eukaryota > Metazoa > Chordata > Aves > Charadriiformes > Scolopacidae > Scolopax > Scolopax mira. The sequence goes on from BJBW01002030.1 coordinate 147,063, forward strand.
TTTCATCCATTATATTCATAAAATACTTTGGTTTTTCTGCAGTAGCACGTTATGTAGCACTCCTTTTCAAAAAAGAAAAAGGGGGGCAACAGAAAACATGAAAAAGACAGGTCACTCTATAAAGTTTTGCGTTACATGGTCTTCCTTCTGAAATTCTGCAAGAAACATGAATTGGAATCACTCAGAAGCCCAACTGAATCACATAGGTCAATTGGTTCAAAACATGGGAACAGTGTAATATTTTATAGGTGCTGTGCTGGCCGCAGGGTTTTACAGTGGGATGGGGGGTGAACAGCTTGTTCTAACAGACATTTAGCACAGAGACATTTGGCAAGTGTCAGAGACATTTTCTTCTTACATCAGAACTGGTTTTTTTAAATTTATTTATATGTTCTTCTGCTTGAGAAAGACAAGCTAAGCAATCGCATCTGTAAGTCCATTCTAGCATTATTCCCAAAAGTAGTCTAAACACTTGCAGGTGGATGCTGACCAGGAATTTTGCAGATGAGATGCTCAGTTCCCAAGTGAAGCTGAAAACCTGCCCTAAAGTCTTTTGCCACGTGTGTAACTTAAAACATTCCCACAAAGGACTCAAGTAGCTGCTTTTTCAATTTAAATAACTTGATTTGCCATTTGCAAGCGTCGCTACGTTGGCTGCTCTAACAAGCCCTGTCCTTCCACCAAAAAGAAGAAAACACTCTAAACATTAAGGACTTTAAACAGAGAAATAATACAGCTTAAGTCTCACCTTTATCCACTGGTTACAGCGGGGATCATACCTATATAGGAGATTTGAAGCTGCATCCCCTCCATTGTCCCTTGAAAAGCTGCCTCCGGCAATGAAGATGAAGCCTCCCAAGACTGCGACACAGTGGTGACTCCGTCTGGCTGGGAGAGGGGTTTCCGTCACCCACTGCCCCTTTCTGGTGTCCAAGAAGCAGGTGTCATCGCTCAGTTCCAGGCACCGTTCGGAGACCTCCCCACCCACAAAGAGCAGCCTCTCCTCGCAGGTCCGCAGGGCCGTCCGCTTGTTCTGCAGCACGGGCTGAGCTGTGACGTTGTTGTGATAGGTCACTGCTTCCTCGATGAACCCCTCACAGTTTGCTTCTTTGGGAAGGAGAGAGCAGACAGCAGGCTTGACCCGATGGAGGAGATCGCTCTTAGGTATCAAGGGAAAATGAATGTTATCCAGAACCTGGTAAGCCTCGTTCTCCCTTTCCGGGTACTGGGTAAGCCACTGCAAGGCAGCCTGCAGCAGGTCGTGCTCGCACTCCTGCTGCACGTTGCTGCTGTCCAGGTATTGGCACAACTTCTGCAAGGAGATGTTCTGCAGGAAGTCCGGGGTGAAAGACAGCGTGCCGAAGTTCTGCAAGATGAAAGAGTCAATGTAGGAGTCAAGGCGCTTCAGGTTGTAAATCGAGGCTAGCTCCTGCAGGTACAAATAGTTCTCCTCGCTGACCTCATTCTCCAGGTACTCGCAACAGAAGTCGACCACCTTCCAGATCTGCAGCAGGTGAGCTGTTTCCAGCACATAGTCGATGTTGCCTCCATCCAAAGACAGCTCGCTGCCATAAAGGAAATCCACCACAGCCTTAAGACCAATGTAAGAGGCTCCAAAAAGTTCAACCTCTTTTTGGTGAGCCTCTCGCATGCCAATGGTGAACATAGAGTTGAAGTAGTCACTGCAAACGGCGAGGAGGTTCCGATGGGCAGGGACTCTCTGCTCATCCACCACAAGGACAATGTCACAGAAGAGGCCTCGGTGCCTCTGCTCATTCAGGCTCTGAAGAACTAGACTGGAGTGGTCATCCCACCTGTACACCTGGAACAAACAAACCATGTCAGGCAGATGTTACCTTTACCGAGATCAATTTCAGTGCACACAAAGTGTCTTCCCCTTAGAGACAGTCGTACGTGACTGACTTGCAGCTTACGTGTGTTGCAAATTTATAATACATTCTGACTTGAAAGAGTTGGCAAGCAACGCAGCACGAGGCCAAGCCCCTCACCTTCACTTTGAAAGGATTATGCAGTTTCAGTGCTTCCTACTCCCCTTTTTTGTTATAATATACTTCTACCTCCTCCACAATGCTGCATCCAAACCTCCTCCCTGATGATTTACCCAGGCAGAATTTTCTGAAACTCTTCCACTCATTGTCTTCGAGACACGATGCTGACACTTCCTTTCTTACTTGTCCCCTGAATGACTCCTTACGGAGTTCTCAACTAAGCTACTTGCTAAATATTTGGAGCAGGAGACACACATGCAGCAGGATGACAGATTTTCATTCAGCCCATGTATCTGGGGTAGTGCCTACTTGACAGCTATCCCCGTCCACCCCCCTTAAATCTTTTCAAAACTCTGCTTTTCTAAGCATTAGGGTAAAAGCCCTCTCTTTCTCTCCATATTATTCCAGAAACACACTCTGCATTCAAAGATAATAGCTGTTTATATACGTACAAGCAACATATGTGGATAACTTATTCCCATAAAACTTTTACTTGCTTCCAGAAGCCAAGGTAGCTTTTTTTTTAATGAATACGACTAAATATTTTTCTTTTAAAGAAAGAGGAAAATGCCCTCAGAACCTGTCCATTAAGTGCCCTTCTGGGAACCCTCTGGTCCAGATATTCTTCTCACCAGCTCTATATGTGCCACAAAGCTTTTGAGGCAAAGAGTATTTGGCCCTTTCTCACAGACTTGCGTTACCAGTCTTAAGAAGAACCAAAATGGAAACGTCCTGCAGAAGATTGAAGGGGCTGGTCACCCCAGTCCATCAAGAGATGCAGCTTTTAGGACCATGCTTTCAGAGGATGGTACAGTCAGTTACCTTGTGATGTCTCGTAATAAGCCAGGTTAAGTTAAATGCAAATACGTAACTTTAATTACCAAATCCAAAACAGGCAGAGCTGCAGAGCCTGTAAGAACATGTAAGAGAAACGAAAGGAGGTGGAAAGGAAACACATCTTTTTGTCGTACGTAAGTCAGTTCGGGCTGCAGGACCCTGGGTCTTGCCCAGTTCTACACCCTCAGACTGCATTCCCACAAGTGACACCCTGAAAACGTGTCTCAGTCCATACCTACATTGAAGCACACATACAGATGACCTGAAGTTCCTTCAAGCCTCTCAGGCATTTACCTTTTCCTTCACCAAACTGTTGCTTCTCCTAGATATCCTAACTCTCCGTGGCTTTCCTGGTTTCCCAAACAGAAGCACGTGATTATTGCTGTCTGGTTAAACCATTCATGGGTTGGTTAAATCACGGTGAGACAACCTCTGTACCCACCTGGATGAGAAAGGTTCAAGTCTGAGAGCCAAGGCTTTTCCCTGCCTGCAGCCCTCGCTCTAGATACACGCTCTGTGTCCGTAATTTGGTAATTGTCCTTTTATATGATGAGATAAGGCAGGCAGCTCACCACTGGCCAGACGTGATGGCAGCCAACCATCCTGAGCTAATACCAACCTCAGGAGCCTGACCTCCCACGTCTGCCTTTCAGGAGCCGGAGGCCCGGTGGCAGGCAGTCCGCCAGAGACATGACCCAAATTAATAACCAAATGGGCTGCTCTTAGCGAGATAGCCCTGTGGTTTCTCTTTAGTTTTGTTTATGCTCTTTTCTAAACAATGGAGACTAAGCTGCCAAAAAAGCCTTCTGTTGGATAACTTTGTACATGCAAGTGTACAGTTCCAATCTAAGTGAAGAGGCTACAATAATTGTAAGTTTTCTGGGCCAAAACTCTTTAATTTGCCTTATACTCATTGCCACCTCATACCTCTGAACTGAAAATGGGATCTATGGCACAGTCAACAAAATAACTTCAACTGAACAATAAAACTGACAGGGATCTGTAACAGAAAAAAAAAAAAAAAAAAACAACCACCACGGGGCCTAAGGACTGTGAAGTTTTTAATCTTAGTTTTTCTGTGGTTGAGAAATGCCAATATCATGCAGGAGTCCATGCAGAGACCAGGGGATGGAGGAGGTGGGCAGAAGAATAAATATGGCAAAGGACAAACCATACATTTGTGGCCACTATGATAAAGCACAGCAGAGGAGCAGACAGTAACTACCACCTTACAGCACCCTCTTCTGAATCCCGGGGGATAGTTATTGGATTAAACCAAACCCCTGTTCCATCTTGGCTCTGTAAATTGGCTGGTCACTTCTCTCTAATATTCTCTCATAGCAACACCTTGCAGACAAGATTACACCAGAATGTACCATTTGCCAGAGATCCCTGTTTGCTCAGCTGGCTGTCGAGTCAGCAGCACAATCCTGACCACAAAAACGCCTGACAACTCGTACTCCTAAAATCCTTGTTGCCATGTAGAACTGCTGCTGCTTCAGAAATCGAGCATAACATCGTTAGGGATGGCATTGGATGGACTCAGAATACATTAACATATTTCAGCCACTTAGCAAGTTCATTCGTTCAGGAAGCAAATAGCAGAAGCCAATAGCTGCACATTTCAAAACCAAGACTAATTTTATACTAAACACGAACATCTTTCTCACGCTATTTATATTCTGTAGAACAGCTTTAGCATTATCTACTAAGTTTAACAGATAGTGACAGCTGCTGTCTAAGCAAGAAAATAAAATAATGCTGTCAAGTTAATTAATTTTTAATGTGATGAGTTATTATTACATTCAGAGCAAACCATTTAAATGGTAAGACAGGATCAGCACTCGGGGAAAGAATATATTTGTTGGGATGCATTTAAAAATTAGTCCTATTTATCCTTTTTCAATTATATCAGAGAAGTATTTTAACTTCTCTCGGATTCAAAGACCTAATTTCATTCAGATTGTTAATGCAGCAGCACCACACGTCAGTGATGCAAGAGGATGAGATCTGTGTCATCCACCTTTGATAAGATACAGGCACTGAAAAGTTTTTCTCTTCTCGCTGCTGTTGGCAGGACAAGGTACTTGCTCTGCAGCAGCTGTAACCTACTGCTCACACTACAGGAGAAGAGCAGTCTTTCACTGCTGTGAAACAAAGTGAACATAATAATTAGAGCTGATATCAACATCTTACAAATCCTAGGTTGTCATCCTGATGGCCTGCATCAAGATAGACTTCCATGGATTCCCAAATAAAATCAATGATTCTACACAAAGAAAATTAACTGCACAAACTTAGGAAAACATCTTGGGTTCTTCACTGGCCACTGTTTGCAGGATCAAGGCTCCCTCTTTCACAAAACAAAGCGTAAATCTAAAGAGCAATCCCAGTTTTGCTTCTGTAACTAACTCAGATTTTATGAGATGGATTAGTAGGAAAAATTCCCAAAATAAACACCTCGTATTTAATGCATGAATTTTTGGTGTAGAAAAAATACTGTGCTGTGATGATGTGGGTTTCTTTTTTAAGTTATGAGTCATGACGAGCAGATGCCCATTTGCTGCTGCTGCTCGTTTTTTGGTTGTTTTTTTTTTTTTTTATAATCACTAGGTAGCAACTTCTTCTATCAAAAAACATTTGAGCAGGTAGGCCACCGTTTCCATGCCTCTTTTTAAAAGCTCAGAGTATTCACATTCTTCCAAACCACTCCATCCAAAGGACAGCCTTTACCTCTCCCGCCCCCCCCCTTCTTTTTTTTTTTCTGTAACTTGCTTTTTTTTTTTTAAGTAGGCAACACAAAATGTACAAACCTTTGAGGATTCACTTATCTTGTGTGGACGACAAATCCTGCTTTGCCTGGTTCCCTCCATGACAGGCTGATCTGCATCAGCAGAACCTCTAGAAACAAAAGCAAAGCAAGATGTTAGAGGCACCCCAACCCCTTCAGAGTGCAAACCCCCAGATTGTGCTGAATAAACGACAGGATTAAGAGCACCCGCACACGCTGACCTGCGGCTTGAAAACGTTTTGAGTTAAAAAAATAAATAAAAATTCGCGCCCTGATGCTGTTTTCTCCTGTTATTAGTGCTTGGCTGTGTCAACAAGTCGGGTATAATCAAAGACCAGCGGGTATTTATCGATGGCAAGTTATTTACTTACTGCTCGTCCTCGCTACGGCTGCCAGGGCTACAATCATTTCCCTTCGCTCGCCAGCCGGACCCCCTTTAGAAGCCCAAACCCCCGCGACCCGGCTCCGCTCCAGCGCATCCTCCGCGGGCTACAGCGGCCGGAAAAAAAAAAAAAAGGGGGGGGGGAGAAAAATCCCAGCAAAACAGTAACAAAACCCAAGAACCGGGGAGGCGGCGGGCGGGGGAAGGGGCCCGGAGAGCGGCTCCTCCGCCCGCTGCCCCCGCAACGTCCCTTCCCTGCGGGGCCGGCGGCCGGGCCGGGAAATGCCGGCTGGATGGAGCGGGGAGGGAGGGCGGCGGGGCGGGGAGCGGCGGCGGGGCCGGGAAATGCCGGGGGAGGCGCCGCGGGGCCGGGCTACGGCGCCGCCGGTTGCCCGGCAAATGGCGGCCGGGCATCTCTGGCTGCCGGTCCGGCGGCGGGGACAGCCCACCCTCCCCGGAAGGCTTAAAGGGGGGGGGGGGGGGGGTCTTTCGCCCCCGGNNAGGGGGGGGGGGGGGGGGGTGTCTTTCGCTCCCGGCAAACCGGGAAGGGGGTGCTGGCAGGGTGAGGAGCGCTGGGTGGGAGCGGCGGGCATCCGTGGCCCCGCAGCCATCCCTACATCCGTGCCCGGGGGGATGCTCCTTGCGTAAAGCCCGGTGATAAACGTGTGCGTGGGGTAAGGTCCCCGTCACCACCTCATCTGGCTTTACCTGGACGTGAAACCCTCCCACCTCAAAAACGCCCAGCCCTGCGACTGGCACCTCCTCAGCACCACACGCTGCTCTAGGGCTTTTCTCATCAATTAGGGCCCAGGAGGCTTAAGAGTTAATGAAAAGTACCTTGGGACACAGCAGGGGTGATGGGACACCTCCTTCTGGGATGAAGTAAGAAGTAAAGCCTCTACGCTGACCCCAGTGAGTCCCATTTCAGTCTTCACTGAAACACTACAGGTTAAAAAAACAGATCTCCAGAGGGTGTCCCCAGGACAGCAGAAACCAGCGAGATCGTTCATGTGGCCAAGCTCCATCTGCTCTCACCAAGGACAGCCCAGCTTGGACACATGTCCCACACGGTGACCGGGCAGTTGCCACGGGCAGAAGACAATGTGCGCAGGGTGGATCAGCAGCAAGATAAACAAGGGGAGTGGGGCAGGGCTGCCTGGGGTGGTAGCACCTTCACCTGGCCCAGCTCTCCACCACAGGGAACTGGTCTGGCGCTGTGTCCGTTCTCCAGAGAATCATAGAATAGTTTGGGGCGTGAGGGACATTTAAAGGTCATCTGCTCCAACTCTCCTGCAATGAGCAGGGACATCTTCAACTAGGTCAGGTTGCTCAAAGCTCCGTCCAACCTGACCTTGAATGTTTCCAAGGATGGGGCATCCACCACCTTTCCGGGCAACCTGGGCCAGTGTCTCATCACCCTCACAGTAAAGAATTTCTTCCTTATATTGAGTCTAAGTCTACCCCCTTTTAGTTTAAAACCATTACCCCTTGTCCAATCACATCAGGGCCTGCTAAAAGGTTTGTCCCCATCTTTCCTGTAGGTCCCCTTTAAGTACTACAAGGTCTCCCTGGAGCCTCCTCTTCTCCAGGCTGAACAACCCCAACTCCCTCAGCCTGTCCTCACAGTAGAGGTGCTCCAGCCCTCCCATCATCTTTGTGACCTCCTCTGGATCCGCTCCAACAGGTCCAGGGCCTACTTATGTTGGGGGCCCCAAAGCTGGACGCGGTGCTCCAGGTGAAGTCTCACCAGAGTGGAGCAGAGGGGCAGAATTCCCTCTTGAACCTGCTGGCCACGCTGCTTTTGATGCAGCCCAGGATATGGCTGGCCTTCTGGGCTGCCAACGCACGTGGTTGGCTCATATTCAGTTTTTCATCTACTAATACTCCCAACTCCTTCTCCACAGGGCTGCTCTTCTTCAGCCATCCCAGAGAAACTAGAGATGATGATGATGGGTTTCTGCTAATCTAATTGATTATTGAGTCCAAAGATGGGCAGCATTCTTTGCTAGCTCTATTCTCCTCTACAGCTCTTGTGACCACAGGGACCCAGGATAAAGATCCACAATTCCTGGACTGAGTAACAAAAACTACTTTGGTGACAGCCCTAATGCTAACCATGATCTGCAAATTCACAGCAGCTTTTTCCTGAAAGAGGGTATTATTCTCCATTATTTTCTCTGCTCCTGCACAGAAAAGACAGAGATAGAGAAGCAGGATTGGGGACGGCCACATAGAAAGATCAGAAAAGAAGCAGAAAGGTGTGATGGCAAAGAGCCATGGGAACGAGGCACTAGTGAACTAGGAGAACAGCTAAGTCTCTGGTGGGACCATAGCTCTGCAGAGCCATCTGTTTGCTCTGCTCCCTCTGCCCATTCTGAGACCCTGCTTGAACTTCATTAGTACAGTCCAGACAGCTGAAGGTCAGCCCAGATAGCCAAGACTTCATATTTGCTGGAGATATCTTTTGGAGGAAGGCTGTAAGTCCTCTTTTAAGTCCTTTCACTGTCTCTGTTGTCTGCGCTTCCTCTCTGAGGACTCCTGTGAGATGGGCAGATGCTTCCTCCAGGCCAGTGACGTCTTCCTGCACAGCATGAAAAAACCCATGTGCAAAAGGTGGAGGTCTCAAAACTCCTACACAAAAAGCAAATCAGAGCTCACTGAAGCCAGAGAAGTGGGTATTTTCCCCTCTCCAATTACAGCCTGATGAAACTGAGCACAATATTTATTCCTCCATGCGTTAAAAGAAAAAAAAAATCCATGAAAATATTTCAAAGACAAGGAAAAGAAGCAAAGAGGGGAGGTTTGATCCCATGAAAAAGGCCTGCATTAGTGAGGCTTGAATCTGGCACTTAAAAGTGTGAGGCATGAAGTTTTTAATTTCTATAATTCAAGCACTTCAGCCACCAGGTCACAGAGACCTAAACAAGGTTGAGGTTTCCTCCTGTAACATCAGGAGCCAAGGAACAAGCTGAAGAGACAAGGACAACCAGCAGTTGTTACAGGTACAAACAACAGCAAGGTAGTGCCAAAGGATGATAAATGCTGACCAAAAAACCCTATTTTTATGAGCAGATAATGATCAGCAAAAAGGCTTTTACAAAAGAAAAATCGTTCCTAAAGACAGTTCCAAAAGAAAATCAATAGAAATTCAGAACTAATAATGTGTGATTATACTATCATCTAGAGCCTGCAGCCTACAGAGATATCGAGTGTGATTCACCCAGACGCCGTGTCCTACACTTGTACTGACTTCAGAAATATTTCTCTCTTCCCTATGACCTCATCTACATCCCAGAGATGCACTGCACCAATACGCTCATTTTTTGGGCCCCGGTGCTACAGGGAACCTTACGTCATTCAGGGCTCCCTCTGGAAGAAGCTGTGTGCAGGATTCGGGCTTCATGTTGTATGACAGTAAATGAAGTATCCTACAATTAGCACACGCTCTGGTGATCCTGTTCCTTGAGATGTCTGAAAACACCGGGTACCTGTGTGTGGCCCTGAGGTTTCTTACTCTTCCGACTTCACGTTTACAACATATTGATGTGAAATAAATAAGGGACACCCCAATAAAAACTTTAAAAGAAACAAAGTGTGATACTTTTTATCATGGAATGTGGTTTTTATTAAATTTTCAATATCCAGCCCCCCCCAGGCTTAGGGGAGAAACCCAACAACGTGCACAAGGACTAGTTATTCAAAACAGGTCCTTGGGCACAACGTCTGCTGACATTTATTTCAAGCCGATTTCTGCAAAGCAAAGGACCTGTCTCTATTTCTGTGGACACAGGACTGAAGTCCAATCTCACAGACAACCCTTATCCTTTTGCCTAAACCCCAGCATATCTCATTACTCTATCGCCTTGGGTCTGATGCTGTATTTTTAATTGGCGGTGCTGGAAGGGCAGCCCGGTAGGGGGAGATCGCTCCATCTGAAACGGAGTAAAAGACACACAAGACACACGGGGCACCCACCGCCCGCACACACACCTGAACCGGCACCGGGGTCTCACCACTCAAAGTCACCCTCACAAGAACCCCCCTCAGAGGTCCTGGTCCCCAGCTCCCACCCCGCAGCCGTGCGGGCGATGTTCCCGGCCGGCAGCATCCCCACCGGCGGGGCGCTTTACCCGGCTCCTGCCCTTGTCCCCCCCCACCCCCCCCCCCCC